>JAVKLA010000074.1:82430699-82442044 GCA_034782735.1 Sagittarius serpentarius
GGGAAGAAAGAAACCACAGCTATACAAGCCTGCTGACTTCTTATAAAAGAACCAGTTTTAAACTTGTTTACACTACTGATTCCAAATGAATTCAAGATGGTGGCTAGTTAAAGAAAGGGAGACCATGCCAAGGATTTTGATCAAAGAACTTCAATTCAACAATGTTCGGTTTTAATTGACCACTAATTAAGCTACATTAGTCAAAGAAAAGTCTATATCACTTCTGAGTAATGAAGAAAAGAATTCATTTAACCCTGTCCGAGCCCTCCTTCAGCCTGCTTACAGAAAAGCAGCTTCTCAAGTAGCAGCCCTGCAAGCATTTCCAATATTAATACGCCAAAATTTTTCTTAAAGAGGGAAAAAAAAAAGCGTCGGAGGAGGGCGAGATTTCCCGGCTCGCATTCCTTCTTCCGCGGGGTGAGGCTGCCTCCCAGGCAGAGGCATTTTCGTACAGAGAGGAACAAGCGACCAGGGGTGGGCAGAAAATCCAGCGAGCTCTCGGCTGCTTGGCACTGCGTGCTGGGGAGAGGGAGAGCTGCACCAGCACAGGGCGGCAGCAACACACGCGTACGTGTACCTCTGTGTATTTACATGCTCACATACATGCTGAATTTTGACAAACCACAGAAAACTCTATAAAAAGGTCCCCCATGACCAGAAGAGACTCCCGAGCAGCTCCGCTGACCTGCAGGGATGCTGCGGTCCTTCCTCGACGTGACAAAGCCACTGATTGATGCACGACTCTGGTTCGAGGATGCCAAAGGAAACCTACGCCTAATGAAAAGTCGGCTGCAAAATTAGGCTCTGAAATGCATTAGGGAATGAAATATTGTTTTTCAATTTAGTGTTTATGTCTTTTAGAAGTCTGCAGGATCAGATAAATTAAAGGAACCAAACAGATGCCAACATGAGCTTGTTCAGAGCAGGAAGGTTAGACATGCAAACGCTGAGAGATGGCGCAGGGGCAGGCAAGTAGGTCTTGAGAAACGCTGCAAGTTGACGGCATTCCTGTTTTGCAGTTAGGGAGAGAAGTTTGCATGATGCAGTAAACAACGCCATGGCTTTGCAGCTCCATAGTGTCGCAGCGCTCTTTGATGAGGGCTGTACTTGTGGCCTTAACTTGCATTATATTTTATCCTAATGATTTTTGGCAACAAACTACTGCATTTCATAGAATAGAATTTAATGAATACCATATCTTTTTTTAACATTCTGCCAAATGCTCATTAAAATGCACTTGTTTTTGCAATGCAATAGCTAGCTATATGAAACCAAAATATTAATGCAAATTGGCATTTCTAAGTTTAAAGCGGTATTTGCATAACAGGAACCAAACATGGTGCAAGCTGAAAGAGAGCACACAACACAAATGCCTCTTAACACCATAATTATTGCAAGGGAAAAATGATGGTTTGTGCACACCATCATGAGCTCCAGGATAAAGCATCTGCCAGTTTGCGACACTGTTATCTCCCGATGCCCAGTCTCACCAAGAAGAGAGTGTCTGAAAAGACTGTGCACTCACTGGAGCTGATAAAACAGATAGGTATGAAATGCAATTTTAAAAAATATGAACGCATTTATGCAAATATGACTATCCTAACTAAAAATTACAAGCAGCATTTGAATACATGGCTGCCAGTAGCAGTGAAAGATTAGCTTGTTAGTTGAGAGCCACAAGCCAAGCCAAAGGTATTCCTACTCCAATAAAGCAGTCATTAGCTGTAGTAATCAGTATCTCAAAGTAAATACGGTTACGAACCAGACTTCGGGACTCTGACACAGCAATATTTCAAAAAATGTGTCTCTACCACAAGTGGAAAGGAGCTACTCAGAAAACCAATTACTCCCTACCTATTAGCAAATGAGCATCATCAGACCAAAGGATATCTCTGCTGTGGCATCAGCACTGGAATAAAACTTCAAAGCTTCCCTCGGGGTGTATGCCGCTTTGCTTGAACACAGAGAGTGGGCCAAGCCAGGGGTACACCTGTTAGCCCTAGCTTAAAAATAAAGCTGAACAATGCGATGGTTGCTTTCTCAAAGCTACCAGAAAGAGCAAAAGTAACTCAAGAATTTAGCTCATGGATCATCTGTAAAAACTGATCTTTACATTACTGCTAGAATGCCTCGTACGTCTGGGAGAAGGAGAAAAGCTGCCCAGCATTACAGAGCAGGGCTCAAAGGTCCTCCAGCTCTTGCTAAAGGGACCTGCTGGCACCAGCGCACAGAGAGGCAGGGCTTTTTCAGGACCGTGCCCCAAGGGAGCAGGGCTGAGCCTGGGCAGCCCGTGCCTGCTGACATGCAGCTAAAGGGTTAAATTCCCACTGACCCGATCCTCCAGAAGCAAAGCTCCCTCCAGCACAGGTAGCCCGTAATGCCTGCTGCCACTTGCCTCTCTCCACTGAGGGCTTTTATTAATCGCACAAGGCATCGCTGCAGACCATCGCCAGCGTTTCTCAAAGGGTTAATGGTTACTTCCGTGGCCGACGTGGAAGGGAACCAAATCATTAAACCTTCCGACCGTTCTGAAGTAAGCACTAAAGGTAGAAATTTTCAAAACTTCCGACCTGAAAGCGCTCCCACCTGTGTGCTGGTAACTGCAAACCCACCAACACACACACATGAAAGTCCGTATTTATGGTTCTCTCTTCTTTTTTGCAAGTAAGAGTCCTGGGATCTCATCCAGCTGGGAGTTTTAGTATGCACAGATTTAAGCACATGAGTATTTCCAATGAAGCCACTGCATGCGTGTACGTGCTTATGAGAATCTGGTCTACATCTTACTGAAGATTAAAAAGCCAAAAAAAAAAAAAAATCCCTTTTTCTGCAAACGACAGTTTTGACAAAATTACCCAGTGCCTTATAAAATTGCACTGGGCGACTGGGACATCAGGCTGGGCATCAAGAAGTTACAAACAGTGCAAGTCCATAGCCACATACACAACATTTAAACACTCATTAAAGGTGATTCAGAAATGCAGATGACTGAGCCAGCAGCCCAGTTGTCACCGTCCACTCTTTCTGCATCAAGCTTTCTAAACTTCCCTAAAATATTTTTCATTAGAGAACAGTTGTCCTTTGAAAGCATTTATGATCTGCTTTTAAAAAAAAGTAAACACCGTGGCTGTTGTGGTGCTGGACCCCGGCTAGGGCTCGCCCAGACCCCGTCCCCGCACCCCGGCCAGCCCTCCGCGCCGTACCTGGGGCAGGCACAGGCTGTTCCCCCCAGATTAAGGAGTTTGTCCCGTGAAACTAAAATTGCTGTGATTTCCTCTCAGATCAGATACAGAGCTACAGGACACAAAAAGGACGGTTTAACATGGCCTGATTTTATTTACTGGATCTTTCTTCCTTTTTTTTCTTTCCCTAGTACAGTAAGAGTTGCTATGAAAAATCGTTAAGGCTATAAATAAGACACTAAGACACTGAAAGCAAATTACCATCCTATGAGTTAATAGCATACCAAATTAAAGACCTCAGTCTAGATCTTTTGAAGATCTACAACTGCAACCTCAAAATTGTGGCAGATCTCTGCATGCAATCGGAGCAGCAGAACTTACTTCGTATTCTGACTTCCACAGATCTGTGTGTGTGGCTCAGGCAGCGAGGGGGATTATCAGAAACAGGCTTCTGCCAGAAGTGATCAGTACAGAGCTGTCTATACATGTGTAATTTTATTTTCCCCTACAAGGTGCCCTCTCTTGGCTTTGGCAGAATCAACAGCCCTTCTTCACGAGACAGATGTGTGCTGGCACGGCGCTCGCAGATTGGTTAACCAGGGGAGACAGTGCTCCCCGGGAATGGGGAGATATTTATTTCTTCTTGACGCTGAAGCAGACTATTATCCTACGGGTCCTAAGACTGTACTGAATATGAATTCTCCACACTCACAGAGATGCTGAACAGTAACCACCTCCGTTGCCTTTCTGATCAGAAGTGACACACGTGCACACCTCCCCCCCCCCCCAATATACATGCCACTGGTGTGAGAAAGGGTGGCCTGGTGAGAAAAGAAGGGGGGTGGGTGGGGAGAAAAAAAAAAAGATCATCCCAATGGGTGGTGGCTACTGGCCACCAGGACCTGGGGCTGAACTGGGAGCAGTCACCTTGCATCCAAGCTCTGCCTGAAGTAGATTAGCACAAAAGCATTGTATTCTAATGAACCACTGAAAACAACATGTGTGTAACTCCTGAAATGGTGAACAGTTTGTAAAATACTAATTTAGGAAGTCAAACAAAAAAACCCCCATCCACACCATTTGTTGTTGTTGCTTTCCCGATAAAAATAGCAACCGGCAAGTTTTATCCTGGAGATGGTTTTTATTTACAAGTCAGAAGTCTCCAACGGTGGGAAAGAAAAAGTAGTATCCTATTTGGCAACTCAGCTTGCCTGGCAGCACCTACCCAGGCCGCGGGCTCCCGGCTCCCACACCCCGGCAGCCCCAGGAACTTCCCTGCACCCTCCGCGAGGGGTCCTGGGAGCGGGCGGGGGTTCCTGACCATCCCCGTCAAGCCACGGTTGTGTTTCATTATGCGACTACTGGGAAGAGGGATTACTATCCCGAAGCACCACATATCAGCTTACGTTTTCTTATTTAAGTTTTCAGCGCTACCCCGTCTCTTTTTCAGGTGTTAATAGGAAAATCAGTTCTGCATCCCGGCAGCTGCCATCACTCGGAGTCTCGCAGCTGTCCCCATTCCCAAACCACACACAAGGACGTGCTGCAAACGTAACAGCAGGGAAGATGGCTGATCCACACTTATCCCTCCCTTTGCCAGCCAAACTTCCCGTAGGACCGGCACCGGGAGCACAAGGACATCTCGTCACGGGCTCCGGCGCTGAACCGTGCCGTGACGACTGCGGATGCAGAAGGATTTACCTCCTGCAATAGGCATGGGCAAGGTTTAAAACAGCAAGAAACACATTTGGTTTTCTGGTTACATCCCCCCTCCCTCCCCTCTGCCACAGCTGAAGAGTATTTTTTCATTCTGGAAATAGCGTTAATTCCAAAATACCTCAAGTCCAATAGCCACTGCAAAATTGAGGATGTATTTATGCAACCATTTTGCTGCGAAGCTAGAGGGGGTGTAAGAGAGATGCAAAACGTATCAGGTGCTCAGAAATCATAGGAATTCAAATCCTTCTGTAACTCAAAATCTGTAATTGTCTAAGCACCTCAAACAACCACCACTTAAAAGACATTGATAGCTTAATCATTTCTTCTTCAGCTCTTGTAGTAGTCTACCTATCTTACGTGGGGGCAGAGCAACACTTAAGAGCAGCTGAACTGGAATATTTCTTTATTCCCGTTCCCAACAGTCAAGCTAAAGACTGTAAGAAGCAGAGAGTGCAAGAACAAATATTTAGCTAAAATGCAGAAAAGAACAGGGGGGGTGCGTAAGCCCCGGGAGGTGGGCGGCGCTGCCTCGCCGAGGGAAGCCCCAGGGCTGACGATGGGCTCCCCCCGCCCAGGGCTGGGGGGGCTCCTGGGCCAGCACCCGAGCATCTCCTCCGTACGGCGGGATGTCACAGCCCGGTGGGGTCCGAGCGGGCTCAGGGATGGGCTGGGGCAGCGGAGGGGGGGAACACACCAGCGTGCTTCCAATTTCAGAAAAGCAGCACTTGACAGCAACTGTATTAAAGCAGTTTTAGCCTCACCTAGCTGGGATTCTCACCTAGATTAATGCTCTCTGCTGATCGTAATACAAGTCCTTTGAAAAGCACAGGCTCTCACTGTGCATAACGGGCATTCCTTCCACACACAAACACCTCTACCTGTGTTGCATTTGCTCGCAGGGACCTCATGCAGCAGGTATCAGAGAGTACTACCTCTCCCTGTATTTGTGTGGTTTTTTCTAAGCTGCGTAAGATTTCTGAAAGCCTGTGAATCACTTGACTGTAAGAATGAGCCACTGCAAAAAGCAAACCTACGCTTCAGATACACTCGCGGTCCCTTCCATCGCTCACAAAGGGAGCCCGAGGAAGCGGCCCTCGCACCCCGTGCTGCTCCGCAGCTAACTCGACTGTAAGGACAGGTGCAGGAATAATAATATGCTGGGGAATCAACTTTTTCCCGCTGATTTGTCAGTTTAGCTTCATAACGCCATTAGGAATGTAAACATTTCTGCAATTTATAGTTAAAAGTCAATAAAATAACGGGGCGCAGAACTTACCCTTTTTAATTTTTTAAGTAATACATTTGATTATTTTAATCACGTCAGTACTTAACTGAACGGGTTTAAATATGCATGTTACATCAGTTTGGTTTGTTTTGTTCATTACAAACCCACTTAGCTTTTTTTTTTTTTTTTTTTTTTTTTTAAAACAAGGAGGGCGCGCTAAACACACTGCACAAGACCTTTTCCACGAGGTTGTCCTTGAGGGACGAGTTATTTGTGCACTGTGTCTCCCGGGGGGTATGACTGCTGCTATCACGGATTTCAGGGAAAAAAGAAATCCAACGTATAGGCTAATAACAGAATTTAATAACGATGATTCACCAGATGCTGGATAAACTCTTTTAACTGCAATTATGGAAGGCCACTTTGTGAGCAAAGAGCTATTTTTAAAGCAGGAAGATTTGTTTTTCGCTGCGGACATCCCCTTTGTCAGGGCTGTGGCTGGCGCACACCGACCGACCGCTGCTCGGCAATTCTCACCCTCCCGTCCGCAGAGGTGAAAAAGCCAAGTCAAATGTTAGCCGGGATTGTTCCCATCCCCTTTTCACTCGCGGGTCGGCTACAATGGCAGCAGCTGCCGCGCAACCTTCCCCGCGCGGCCCCTCCAATTACCGGCACCGTGTCCCCGCGCCGGGGACGCGACTCGGTCCGCACCACAGCGCGGCCCTGGGTCTCCGGTGAACAACGGGCGAGGGCCGCCGGGTTTTGTCGCCCTCGAACCCGGGCAGCACCCAGCTCAAGTCCTCCCTCTCTGGGGGCTAGAGACCCCTCTTCTCCTATTCAGCTGCTTTTCATTACAAGAAGAGTAGGACATGGTTTAAAGGACAATTTGATCTTGTGCACATGAGTTCTCACACCAGTCCCACTCCTGTGCAGACACCTAATAAAGCTCTGCAGGTGTATGAAATTTCCTCTACTCAAACTTTGGGGAGGGTGTTTTGTTGGCTTTTTTTTTTTTTTTTTTTAAGTATTATTAATTTTATAGGCAAAGCTAAAGTCCTTATACGGGAAAGAATTCAAAGCTCAAGTACCGAATTTACACAACAAATTGCAGAGTATGTATGTATTTGTGTGTGTGCAAGCTTAAAATGGAGGTGGAAGATTTGTGCTCTGCACGCTGCATTTTGTGTGGACACCTCTGCTTGGGAAAAAGCTGAGAGCATCTAGAGCTGAAGCTGTGCCTTAGGAAACCGGGCAACCCACAGCACAAAAGGACAAATCCCTCAAGATCGAGGGTCTGATTCTGCTCCTCCTGTAGCCAACTTCCAACTTTAAAAGTCCCTTTGACTTACAGGAGATAACACTGTAATACTGCTTTCTCAGGAAAAACAAACCAACCAAAAAAAACAACAACAAGGAAAAACCAACCACCTAAACGCCACCATCCCCCCTCGCGCAAAAAAAAAACCCAAACCAAAAAACTTCCCGAGTTTTTCTGTCCTCATTTGTAAGTCAAGAAAAGCAAGACCTGCCCTGAATTTTGGGGGAGAAACATTTCCCGGTGAGATCTATGCTTTTGGACGACTCTGACTTGCTATGCCAGAACAAAGCTAGATGCTAAATATTTTGAGATACCTGCTGAGGCCTGAGAATGCAGTCTCCACGCTGAACCCCGAGAGACTTAAAGAAACTTTTTAATGAGCCTGAGAATTTCTCCACCGTAAAAAGGAACGCAGCAGAGGGAGAGATCATTTCTGACGTAACGATCTCAGCTATCCGGGACAGCAGAGCTTTTGATTAACCAAACAATAATAAATACAAACACTTTCGATAGGAAAACACTGGGTATACACCAGCCCATGTTAGTTAAATACAGCTTCTGGCTGTGCATGAGATTATTTTCAGCAGAGGTGCATTATGATTTTTTATCACTGAGTGTTGGCGATGACGTATTAAAATACAGTTATGCGGCACCGGGATTTTGAAAGGATGACTGTAAGCTCCCTTCCAGTAGTCTGTTTCAAAAAATACCTGAGCAGTTAAAAGACGCCCTGGCAGCGCAGGCAGCGCAGGGCGCTGTCTCCGAGGAGGAAGGCTGGAGAGCCAGGCAGCAAGCTCATCACAGCAGCACTGCAAAGAGCAGCCTCAGAAACCGGCACACAAGTTCTCACCGGATCATCTTTACAGAAAACTTACTTTCGTTTTTTTAAAAAAAAAAAAAAAAAGCCAAACAAAAAAAAACCCCCACACACCAAAAAAAAAAAAAGGAAAATAAAAAAAAAAGGGGGGGGGGGGGGGAAGGAAAAGCCATGCAACGGAAGGACAATTCTGTGCAGGTACCCTGTGCCTGTAGCAGTTTCCCCCAGTATTTTCCTGGGTCTGCAGAGAGGCTGACCAGCCGCGTGCTACCTTCCCCGCCAAGCTGCAGGCCCTCTCCTCCGGCCACCTTTCCCACCACCCCGTCAGGCCGCAAAACTTCAAAGGCTGGTTTAAAAAAAACAAAAAACAAAACCAAAAAAAAAAAAAAAAGTTCCACTAGCAACACAGTATCGTAAAATCAGAAAGAAAGTGGCCAACATAGGCTAGAATATTCACTTTTCAAAATAAATTCCCTGTGCAAAGTAAGCAAATCCCATGTCTCCAAAGTGCCACGGCAATTTTACAGTAAACTAAGTATAATGCAAACCAGATTTATACTGAAACAGGAAACAAACAATTCTTCTGCACAATTTCCTGTAGATCAATTGGAAAGGTATTTAAAGACTGCACCAGCCATTAGATCTTTTGTTAACCCCCCCAGCCCTGCCCACAAAAAAAGCAGCTCATAATATACACTACTGAAAGATGTCAACACCCTAACATCATTTTCCATGTCTACCATCAATCTACAACCAAAAAAAATAAAATTCTATTTATAATTTCTTTTTGAGAAAAAAACCACCGTAATAATTTCCAAACTGGCACAGCTGAAGAGGTGAAGTTCACTTCTGATCAGCATATGCAAAGCATATTTAAAACAGAGACTCAACGTAACATCCTGCAAGAATACCAAGCTTTAATAATTCCTAAAATATTTCAGCAAAATCCGGCTTTGCAAACACCAGGCCACTTGTATTTCCATCACGTACAATGGGAAGAAAGCGATCAGACCTGCCAAGTGTGAGCTCTAATTGAATAGTAAGGTATCCTGACCCTTAAAAACAGCGTTAGTTATTTCTGCAAACTCGAAGATGCAGAATACATTTGTCCTATCTCCCTTCCCTTCCTCCAGAATCTAAAACACAAAACCACTGACTGCCTCAAAATGTGTGTGTATACATGTAACTATATACATAAAACTATGCAATTTACAAAATGTTGTTTTCTTGTTATCAGTAGGGAGCCTATGAGGTTATATTAATTTATGACATAAACATACAGCCCTTCCATAAGCCCCACAAACACTGGAAATGTCTTCTAGATATTTTGGCTTCTACTCACAATACCGAAAAGTGTAAGCGTTTTTATATACATACGTATACACGTACACATACGGATTTCAAATCACGGTATACACGTACACATACGGATTTCAAATCACGAAGCATGAGCTACCCCTATGCGGATGCAATTTGATGAAGGAGTTGTAAATTTAGTGTTACTTTGTTACAAAATCTATCCCTATACTTCGGAAATAGCTTCAAGTATCTTGTAAGTTTTGCTAATATTTTTTTTTTTTTTCAATGATCTGCACGTCGGTACTGCAATATTCCCAGCAAATGAAAGGCTGACATTTCTTTAAACAAAGATGAACCATAAACATCACGCTGAATTACTGCCGGTTCAGCCCAAACCGATGCAAGTACAAGGGTCTCTCATTCCCATTTCGAGATTTCTTCCTCCTCGTGCTCAGAAAGAAAACTTTCTCCGCGCCGTTCCCAGAGCGACGCCAGCCTCGTGCCATTCACAACTCCTCACTTGTCATTATTAAGCGTGGTACATGGAATTATTACACTCTTTGGCCTAGCCTATTAGCAGGAATGATACCACGGAGCATTCATCTTCATCTAGGAACTTTATGGAGTTGAAAAGCTTTATAATAAGAATAGCAGACAGAATGTAAACAGGAAAAACTCATTAGCATTTACTTTTTGTGATTTGATGACTTGACAAATAACTATTTCAAAACAACTAGTCTGAGAGATGGGTTGAAGCTTGTTAGGATAAAGCAAAAAGAGCAATTACAATAATTATAGGTTTCCCTATATGATTTAACACATGCGCATGGTGGGAGCTGATGATGTGATCTTAAGATACCATTAAAAGAAAATTTTGCCACTTTTGTTTTTCATTTCCATTTGCAATAATTTCTTCTTTATAGTTCCATGCATTTCAATATATTGTCTATGACCAAATAATACTTTATTAACATCTCAGTGAGATGCAATCGAAAATAAGCAATTCCGAAAACCAAATTTAGACAGTAATCCTACACCCATCGCCTTTCAGGTAATGTGCATATCCTAAAATATCACACACATCTCGGGTAACAAGAAGCAAGGCTTAGGAAAAAAAAAATGGCTCTTGTTCCATTGCTTCCAATGTAATCCAAGTGCTAATCGCAGGTAACAGTGCACTCTTCCAGCTCCTTTGCTAAAACGTCTTTTTCTTTTTTTGTAACATCTTCGGGGAAAAAAAGTGATTCAAGAGCCCAACATTTATATATTATACCGTCAACGTAATCATCAAGCACTAGCTTATCTTTATTATTTGACACTGGCAGTTTTGCTATTGTTTTAAGATTTTCTAAAACAAATACCCTCTATCGCAAGAGATGTCAAGGAAAAGATTTCTTACCGATGAACATCAGTAAATAGTTAAAGGCAAAAAGTGCTCTCCCACAGAGTAAGCTCTCCTAAAACGCCCTGCGAGCGAGGGGAGGGGAAAAGAAAAAAAGCAAGTTGCAGAAAATGTGTTCTGCAAATCTTGCATTTACGGCAGTTTAATTTTTTTCCAGCCGTTTTTGTGACTCCTTTACCCAACTGCACTCCTCTTCCCACAGCAACTTCGATTCAGAGGGCTTTGGAATGATTTTGCATTTTTTCTTCTTTTGTTTATTCCCAGGGAAGACCTGCTTCCGCTGCCTGCTCGCAGTTCAGAGAGTTCAAACTGAATTTAAACAAGTAATTGACTTGTCACTGGGGAAAAAAAAGGGGGGGGGGGTGGGGACACAAAAAAACGGG
>JAVKLA010000074.1:82445365-82509711 GCA_034782735.1 Sagittarius serpentarius
CCGCCCCCCCCCCCCCCCCCCCCCCCCCCCGCCCGCCCGGCCAACCCGGGGCGGGGGGGGCCCCAACCTCCCCCCCCCCCCCCCCGTCGGGACTCACTTGAGCTTGCCAAATTCAGAGCATCACAGGAAAGGAGGGCCCCTGGGAATTGATCCCAAATGAAACTAAATCATTTGCATATGCCGAAGCAAATGCCATCCGAGCATACAGCCAGTCTCCGGGCTCAACTTTAATAATTCAAAGCACCTAGTTCCTTACTCCTCGGCGCGGTAACACACCACATACAGTATTAATCAACGACAAAGAGATGGCGATGTCAATTCCGAGCTGTCGTCTTGGGCGACGGCAAAGTTTTCTTTCATACTTTCCACCCAGGTCTATAGGGTCGGTGTGCGCGGCTGCGCGGCGGGGGGGCGGGGGGGGAACCAGGGGGAAAGAATGAGCAGAGGTTTATCTAACTCACTTGTTCTGCATTTATTCGGGAGGTCCCCAGAGGTTTGGGTAAACAGTACTTGAATTATAATCACACATTTCATTCAAATTTCATGCTTTGAGGATTTTTTCCTCATTAGAACAGTTAGTTGTCAATCTGACAAGATCACATTTGTAACCTTTAAACCACCCTCAGCGTCTAATACATCAGGCCAAAAATCCCAACTACTGCAGGTCAACGTGCAACAAAACACTCCACCAGAAAGGGAGAGAAAACGCTCCTCGAACCCCGGGCTCCGCGCAGACGGAGCTATTCCGTGTACTTGGCTATACCAGTAAATCTACTTTATAAAACTAACTTCCTGCAAATGTCGGTATTAATGCTCCAGAGCTGAAAAATAACAAAGTGCTTTGATCATTTATTAAAAAACCACCTTCTGGTGTTTTTAATACACACCTAGAAATAAAGCCCGTTCTTCCCTTCTGCGTTTGCAAACTGTAAAACGTGGTATTTTCTCTCTTAATAAAAGCTGTAGTTTCACAGCTCCACACAAAGTTATACAACTAGCATTACATTTTAGTACAAATTTTACCACAAAATTAGATTGGATGGACCTTTAAATCATCTAACTTAATCGCTTCCCTGCCGCAGAAACAATCCCCTAACTCCAGCAGAATAAGCCTTTTCTGACTGGCACTAGATAATTCTAAATATTTCACGTGTCGATGTCTATAGATCATGGAAATGAAGAGAGACCCGTGACTCCTGAAAAGCAATCCTTGAATCGTGACCAGCGTGTCACAAAAATGACTGCGGATGATTTCAGTTTGTTTTTTGCAACCTCGGAGTGGGGAACAGTCCAACTTAATTTGGATCCTGTCATTTTAGTGCTTTCATTCTCCTGAATGGGAAAATTTCAGTATAAATATGTTGTACGTAACTTGATAAGAAGTTACTGCGGCTTGCAGGGAGTAAGCCCATAACTATAACATAATTCTCAACACATGACAAGAAAAATTAATTACTTCACCATATCATACTTGCATTCGACACATACACTGAGATAACTTTAATGTATTTTCCTGCCTCGCTCGGCAACCTGCAATTGTCCTGGATAGCTTTCCTTTTTTTTTTTTTCAGAAATAGAAAAGTGTACCTTACGTAAAATTTGTACTATTAATAACAGCCAGGAATACCATCGGAGAGACACCGATGGCACGCAGGGCTTTGAAATGACGCGAGGCAAGGCTAGGTTAGTCCTCTGCCTCCCCTTCCCGCAGCCCTCCGCCCCAGCAGCCCCCCAGCACGGCCCCGCTCGGGAGACCCCCGCGGCATGGGCCAGCCCCCAGCCTCCAGCTTTCGGGGGTGCGGGTCTGCTGCTGGCACGCTGGCGTGGCCGGGGACGCGTCTCCAGCCCCGTGGGCCGAGCTGGGCTCCTCGCTAATGGGACCCCATTGATTAAAAGAGGAAACGGCTAAAAATATAAGGGGGGTTCTCTGACGAGAAGCTGCCTTTTTACAAAAATTCAGTCTTTGCTGGTGTTTTAATCTCCAAATGAATTTGCATCTGGCCGCGACATAGCCACGGCGGGGATTTTCGCTGAACCAGGCAAAAGCGGTTGCTCTGCGCCGGGTTTTGTTGTTAACGCGGGCTGCTGGAGAGCCAAGCTCCCCGCCAGGACTCAGCACCGAGAAAGGCGAGGATTTGCCGGCGGGATTCAGCTCCGGACACGCCGGTGTGAGGGCGCAGGGGGATGCTGCAGGTGCAGCTGTGCGGGACCCCCTGCAGACCCCCGCGCCTGCATCTGCGCTGCCGAGCAGCTCCCCCCGCACACCCACCCGCCGGTGGGCATCAGGCGGCGCCGACATCTTCCAGCCCTTGCCACAGAGTGGTGCCGGCAACGCTGCAATCACGTCCTTCGTCTTAACGAGAGGCTGGCAGCGTGGAGACGCCGAGGCGCAGGCGGGGAAGAGTGACGTGGGGACAGCGCGTCCCACCGCCGCGCTGCTACCGGGCTCCGCACCGGCCTCCTCCAGTGAGGAGGAGCAGCTTCCCTGCGGGCCCCTCTAACCAGCCTGTTGTCTCCATTGCCCAAAAGGTATCCGTTTTCCATGTAAAGGGTCAAGGAGGAGAATTTAAACCTTTGTTTTGGTAAAAAACGGTGTTATGCCATGCCCAGAGGGAATGCCACCAACGGGCAGGAGACTTCAACATGCAGAAAATGCTCCGCTAATGCATTATTTCACCACTTTCTGTGTTAGGCGTCATTCTTTCAGCACCTTCTAGGTCACTGATAACAGAACAAGGCTGATCAGGTGTAACTTACCCATGTGCTTACGGTATGAACATATTCCCCTAACGCAACACCAGTCGGGACAAATTCAGGTCAATATGTCACCCACGTAGCGTGACACAGCAAGCGCAGGACGCCAGGGTACGTGGCCGTGTTGTCAGAACCCAGTTCCTTTAGCGTTCGGGAAGTTAACCATTTCTTTTACGGCCCTCCTGTTCCATTTTTCCCTTTGCACCACCGGCCACCCCGGACCAGCCAGCCAGGCAAGGGGTGGCCAACTGGCGAACGGGCAGAGAAAGCCGATGGGGCTGCCTAGAAATAATCAGTGCTGCGACTCCTGTGATATAATTTCGGTGCTTTGGTATGTACGTACTCGCTCCCATTCTCTCCTCGCTTCTCTTGTGACAGATCCCAGCGGCAAATTCCAGAAGAGGGTGAGGAAACAGTCGACAAATCCAAGAAGAAGGACAGAAAGGCGGGTTCTGCAGCTCCCGCGGGAGGCCACCTCTCCTGGTCCAGGAGGGGAGGAGGGAATGGGTCTCTGCTTTTCCGGCAAGATTTTCAAGACAGAGAAACTGGAAAGGGCCTCCTCCAGAGAGGTGCCGAGCACCCTCCTTGGTCAAGCAGGGGTGCGGCAGTGGATGGTGTCCTGATGGAGCAGCTTTGCCACTGGCGTGCTTCGTGTCTGGAAAGAGACCTTCCAGAAAGTCACAGCAAAAGGACGCTGGAAGGAAGAGGCAGCGGTCACGTTCCTGACGCTGCTGTAACTGAGGCCCTCAGAAGAGAAGCAAAGAAAGGGAAGCTGTCTGCTGGATGGCAAGCTTGCAGCCACAAATTGAAACGAATAATGGTAAAATACCAAGTAAGATGACTAAAATAGCCAGTGTTCCTTTAAGTCTGGGTCACATGGATAATCTCATCCTTCTTAGGCGAATCCTTGAGTGTGGTTATTAAAACATACCCGCCGTGGGTGCAGAAGGGGCTCTGAATGCCCAGATGTGAAGAATTTTACCCAGCTGTGGCGTTCTGCCCCAGCTGAGTGACCAGGACCTCCACCCAGAGGCCCCATGAAGACATGCCCCACCTCACGCCCCACCAGCCTCTTCCGACCAGCTTCTCTCCTATTTAAGGAAAACAAGAGAAGCAAACCCCAGCTCTGTTCCCCAAAGCCAGGTCTACTTTAGGAGGTGCCAGAGCTGAGCTAAACGTTTCTTAAAACCCCTGCCAAGTACCTGCGCAGGGACGGCGCCGGCGGCCGCAGAGCTCAGCCAGGGACAGCCCCCGGTACCTCTGACCGGAGGGGACACAACCGAACCACAGAAAGCTCATTCAGACGCTGGATAAACGCAAGAACAAGTTGCGCCAGCCATATTTACCTTACACAGACGTAAAGATGGGGCACGTTTTTGGTAGCATGTGCTGTGGCCATTTTCTGGTCTTGGTTTTGGAGGATCCCAAATCGAGTTAGAGATTAACCTGCTGGACTCCAGGTGACTACTTTATAATCGTCTCTTGTCTAACTATTGCAACTAAAGGTAACACTTCTTTTCCTACGGTTTTGTACATTAATATTCTCTCCTCTCTCCCCAGGAAGCGGTTCATACTCAGATACTTGTGCACCATAGACTGAATACAGTATAAATAACTAATTATACAGATGCTATATGAATAAATCAGATCCTAAAAGCCACAGTCTCTAAAAAGCTAATTTAAACCAGCCAAATGTGGATACAACTGCTTTAACGTTACAGACTACCTACTGAGGGCAATCCGAACCAACCCGATAACCCTACACCTTTTTTCCAGGCTTGCCTGCCAGGAGGAAGGAAGCAAGCCTTTTTCCCAGCACTGAGCTCAAGCTCCTCTCTTTCTCCTTCAGGGGACAAACCCTCCACCAGCTGTTTTAACCGGGTGCGGTTCGTGGAGCGGCCCCGACGGCTGGTTATTCCAGCAGAGAGCCGGGACGGCTGGCGGCTCCGCTGCAGCCTGCTTCTGAAGGACTCGGGACTGACCCGGACAGCACCCCCGGCCACGCCAGTATGAGAGCCCGTGTCAACAGGAATGCTCTGTGCATGGGTCAGGTCGTCATGCTAGTGTCTGGACCTTGCTAAATTTTCAAACAATTTCAATAAAAATGCCTTCGCAAGTTTTTTCCTAAATGGAAACGGTTGGTCGGACGTGACTCGTGGGTGTCAGCACGCATGCTGATTCCCCCGAAATCCTGTACGTTTGTATGTATGGAACATGTTAGACGGGCACATCTGCCACATCCAGAGCAGGTTTTCAGCAAATCGCCCTTTCAGCAGTGACTGATTCGGTGACATAATTGCACGTGCTCCTGTTCTTGCACTGCCAAACACAAACTAATTGGCTGAAGTGGGGGCTGTGACTGAGGTTGGATGCCAGGAATATGGCAAAAGAGTTAGTCCGAGATTGCCAGAATAAACCATAGAACATCTATGCAAGCATCCGCCAAGTTTAATCTGTAAAATACCAGACTTTTTCTCCTTTTACCTCAAATGCTATACAGACTGTATTTACTAGACAGCACATGAAGTTAATAACGTAATAAAACGCTAGATCAAGACTAGCTATCGAAAAAGAAACCAGCATCCAATGTTTGCTTTCCAGATAAGCCAATTTTAACACATGATGGGGTTGAGCACATCCCCTCCGCTGCAGCATGAGCTGGCCTGGACCCCCGGAGCCGGGCAGAGCACCGGGGGCAGGTAGGGAGGCACCGGGCACTCTGGCTTATCTGTCGCCTTCCATAAAACTTATCTTAAAAAAAAAAAAAAAAAAGGCACAGAAACATACTTTACAGTTCATCTATTTTAAACAAAACTGTCTATCTAAAATATCCATTTGCCACTAGGTTTATTTTTGACTACGCTGCTTGTGAAAAGCCAAGAGAGAAACTTAAACCACATGGGCCAGGATTTCTTCTTGCACAAAGGCACCATTGCCAATTTTTACCATCGTATCTTGAGTATTGGAGTGTTTGGTGGGCTTTCTTTTCCAGAAAGTCAGAGCTGCTGTTGTCATTGATTACAGGATGATCTCAGATTTCGTATTTTGAAGACGGACCTTCTAGCTCTGATAAGTGTGGAGGAGAGCCAGCAATTGGGAACTCTGGGGCAGAAAACCCCAAAGGCTGATAAAACCAACCCGATCTTTACTATTTTTAAAATCTCGTGATTTCTTTTTTTTTGGTGGCTGACTCACGATATTTGAACCTTTGGGGTTAGCAATACTATGACGGCTTCTCCATATTGCTCTGGCACCGTAAACAAGCCCTACAAGGACTGTAAGGTGGCATGGGGGTTACCAGCCCAAAGTCAGGAGTTCTGCTGGCCTAGACTACGGGCCTGAACATCCTATAGGCTTCGAGTCGGGATTCACTACAGAAACGGACAGGAAAGTGGGTTTAAGGTTCATTCCTGACATTTTTTCTGTGTTCCCAAGGCACACAGGGTTAAGTGATGGGAGCTTCCTACAGCTGGAAATTTCGGTGCCATCGGTCTCAGTATGAGACTACAGACGACGTACCATAGTTCAGAGTCCACCGGAGAAGTATTTGGTAAAATAAACGAACAGAGTAAGATTTCTAGTATTTCATACAGTGCCAAGCATCTCACCGATTCTACACACCACACAATAAACAAGTAATCTCTGATTATAAGGGATTAACTTTGCTTTTGCAGTTGCAGTACAATCTAGAGTGATCAGCGCTGTAGTTATTGCTCGTATTGCTTTACTGACAGGTTTCCACAAGTTCTTGGTCAATTAGCATTAGCAGCCATTACAAAAGAAACAAACGTTTTTGAAGCATAAGGCAATCAAGGACCTTATCTTATGTTCAGTCTTTAGGAAAAAAAAATCACACTGTAATATAATGATTTTTGTTAGTAACAATATATATTCTCCCAAGTGGGTTCAGTGTTCTACAAAATGATAAAAGACCTACCTGCACCAGAACTTCAGAAAGATTTCACATATATTACGTGGTTGCACAATTATTTTTTAAAGTAATACGTGAAAAAAAAGGAAAATAAACCCTGGAAATGGTAAGAAAAAGTTGTGGACACCATGCAAACGGACACGTGGCTCATGTCAAGAACCAAAACGTGGCCATTTTTTTCAGTCACATGCAGCAATTTGTCTACATAGTAAACCGTTAGCAGAGCTGATCAAAGCACTCAGAAGCGATTCTCACTACCCTCCTCTCTGCTAAATGATCTGCAGGACTGAACATGGATGTGGGATCCTGCAAACTCGGATTCATTCCCACTCTGCCACAAGAATCCGGGGAGGGAGCGGGAGAGGAACGCTGCTCCTCATTTATTGCACATTGCCATATGGAAGACTTTTCAGCTGTTACATAGTTAGGCCTTGCAGCCCCTCTATCTAGCAGTTAAATATTATTCTGTCACTGTTTCCCTTTGTATAGATGGAGAAACCAAAGCTCGGAGAAGCCGCGGGCACCGCGCCGCTGCTGCAGTTACACCGACTCGATGGTGCCGAGGGGGTTAGCGGCCAGGGCTCCCTGAACGCACTCCTCCGGCACGGGGCCGCCCAGGGGAACGGCTCCAGCTCTCCGCCTCGACTCCAAGGGAAAATACAAAGGATGGTCATGCTGGTCCTGGTAACCGGTGACCTGGCCACATGGCAATGCACGAGGCATTTGGGAGGAGTACGTGCCTGCGGCAGAGGAGGCTGGGCTGCCACCGCGGCTCTCAGCTCCCGGGGATGCTCAGGTCATGTTTACACGTGTCTAACTTGCTCTGAAGATTAACTTTGTACTTGGGAATTACTTGTACTTGAAAATAACCCCCAATCTCAAACAGCCAGACAGAAGTAGGGGTAGAGATGGTGCCTTTTTTAAAAAAAAAAAAAACAGAAAACAAGGTAAAACGCTTTTGCATTGCCCACCCACGCACCGAGCACCACGGTTTGGTTTTGCTGCCGGGTGCGAGGATGGGCAATACAGGGAAAGATGAAGTGGCTGGTCCTGAAGACCTCAGAGAATTAGGGAGGACACAGGCAAATTTGAACCCCGTTCTGCTGTCACCCTGGGAGAGCAGCCTGCGCGGAAGAGGAGATGGGGGCAGGGGAGATGGAAACGGCACGGTGAGAGGTCTGGTCGAAGTGGAGACCACGAAACTGGGACACTGCTCAGAAGAAAGAAGGAGGGCCCCGTGCAAGGCTTTCTTTGAGGACCCTGCTCAAACAAAGAAAAGAAACCGGAATAATCGGTAGTCAATGAACACAAAATGCTGCTTGGTGATCCCAGACCCTACCCAGAGGGTCTCCTCACACCACAGGGGAAATCAGGGCTTGGGCTTCCCAACCACGCAAACGAAGCCCTGTTCCCTCCGCATCCCCGACTGCCGGGGCTCTCTTTCTGACGGGGGTAGCGCTCACGTTACCCGAGAAACAAAGACAGTATTAAAAGGGTTTTATAACACCTGAAAGACTTCTGCTGCCCCAGCTCTGGATGTGCAAGAGCAGCTCAGCTGAGCTGCAGCACGGGAGGGCCTCTAGCACATAGTATGTGTCTTGATATTTTATCTGTTTTATCTCTACGTTAAGAAATAGGGGAGATCATTCCCGAGTCAAAAATCTGTGTCCTGCCACAGAAAGCTTCACCTGACATTCTGCCAGTGCGTTTTTGTTTTGTTTGTGTCTCGTTACTCATGGTCACCTCTCCTCCTCTACTAAACTGCATCATTTCTCTTCCCTTCTGCTGCTTATGCCGAGTTGGCCTTTAAACCCCAAGCACGTTGCAAAATTTCGGAAGTCCTGCTCACTTTCCAAGAAATCAGGATCTGAACTCATTGCTTAAACCTCATTCCGGCACATGGGGAGAGGAGCTAAATCCAGCCTGGGACTGGGGCTGCAAAGTTGGCGGGAGGTTATTGAAGCACCAGCATGAAAAGCATCAGATCTTTCCTAAGTCTCGGCTCTCTGCCTGCCGTGCCGGACCGGGCTGTAACCAATGTTAGCATCTTTGCTTCTTACAGCCTTTTCCCCCCCTCTCTTTGCAGACAATCGTTTTGTCTCTAGTTCTCCAGGAAATATCGCCCGGAGGAGGGAAACTGTCGGGTATCTATCTTTCCTTGGAGATCTTCAAACAAAAGATGTTCTGCGCAACATTCGTCAATTTTCCCATTAAAGATGAAGAATTTAGCTTTCAGAGTGAATTTTAACCCTTTGTGTAGTGAAATTAGATCAGATGCGATAGTAACACAAAAAGCAGTAGACAATTGTCTAGACTGGGCATCCAGGTGCAACGAGAGCACGGCACTCCTCTCCAGCACGCCGGGAACGCAGAGGCGTGCTCCGGCATCCCCGGGTGCTGTGCACGGTGCCCCCACGACAGCCACGCTGCGGGTGTACCGGCAAGCGGAGCAAAGATCTGGACGTCTCTCTAAATAAGGGCACAAGTCGCGCTAATTAAGCAACTCCTGAAATGGCGTGTTTGTGTTTGATGCGCAGCCTGCACGGTGCACAGCCTGCGTCGGGACTGAATTGGGGCCAGAGATGTTATTGTACGCAGCATCTGCTAACCGCAGGGTTGAGTTTACTGAATTTGGCCGGGCCTTACGATTTTCTTGCTTTTGTAGATTTGTCCCTAAATGGTATTTGAACATTCTTTTGTGGTTTAATACCGAATTGCACAGTGCGGGAGGATAATTAGTGGTAAGTATTAAGCAGTTTATGCTCTTCTGTGATTAGAGAATAAGTCTGTGTGGTCTTCGGGCACTAGTTCCACGATGTTTTATTTTTACCATGTAAAATCCTTCAGGAGAAAAGGGTGTTTGTACCTTTGATTTCACTGGGCTTTTCACAGTGAGTAATGTGCTAAAATATATCTTGCAACCTGACTGGTTGGACTAAAGACGTCAGGCTGCTGAGTCTTCTGAAACGAAGTATATGATTTTGTGAGTAATTAGGGCCATGCAGTGGTTTCACTGTGTATTTTATATTGTACCAAATATGCACACTTTTTATTTATATACAAAATGCATGCACTTAAAATACACAGCAAACCAACTGTAAAGACGTACATATTACAGAAGAAATCTCTCGCTGAAATGACACGCTTACACTTTCCCATGAACTTTTCCTTTCAGCAATCCTGATTAATACACAAAGGCACATTTTCAATTTTACAAATCTAGACGCGGTATTAAAACACGTATTTTTATACCACAGCCGTTCCTAGAAGCCTCTCTCATCCTGCGCTGCACAGGCACCGTGCTGAGCCGGAGCCTGACCTGAAGGGGTTACAGCCTGGATGAACAAAGCCAGCCAAAAAAAGGCACCCAGAGGTGAAGTCACTTGCCAGAAAACTCTCCGTCAGGTAGGCAGCAAGCTTGGGAGCAAGGTCCAGCCTCCCTGGTGCTGTTTCCTAACACTGTACCAGATTCCCATCGACGGCTCAAATTCCCACTTAAATGCCTAACACATGTTAGTGCCCACTTCTATAACAAAATGTGGTTATTTGGAAGTCCCCTACAACTGCTTTTGCTTGAAAAGTAGTTAAGGTATAGCCAGATTAAGAAGGAAATCAACTGCTTGCTGATAAATTCACTGTAGCCATCTCTCGGGATTTTATCAGGAGTCTTGCAGTATTTCCTGTTCTTTTGGGGTTTTATTTTCTTCTAAAGCCTCAGCTCCAGAAATTCTGTAATTACAGAAGAACCTAGATTTCATTAAAAATAGCGGGCCCTCATAGCAGCGGACAAAACCTGAGAGTGTGATCAGAGCACGGCTAAAAGTTCAGAAAAAACCCAAGAGGCGATCACAAACCCACTGCATTTATACGTTTCCAAGTGTCTGCTGAATTTTGTGAACTTGTGCCGCAGGCACCCGAGTCCAGGTTTTTAACCTCTCTCTGGAGGCTGGCCATCGCGTCCAGGTGCTGTCCGAGCCCGGTGGAAATGCGAACCGACAACGCCCCAGGACCCCCTCCGCAGCCCGGAGCCCAGGGCGAGGGGCGGCTGCGGGCAGGGGCGATGCCGGCCCGCCGAGCGGCTCCCGGCGGGCTCAGCCTGCCGCCGCTGCACCAGCGCGCGCAGCCACCAACCCGACCTTCCCGGCCCAGCCCCCGCGCGATTTTAGGTGAGGCTCGGCACTACGTTAGTGGCGATTTTGGTAGATGCTGTTTTTGCACTTGGAACGTCCTTGATTATCTACTGCGGTAGCCACAGCAGAGAAGCCTTCAGCCATGAATTAAGCGCAGCTCGTTTCTCCAACCTCAGTAATAAACCACAAAATGTACCTTGCATTTTAAACTCTTCCTCCAAATACCACAGGCGAGGAAAACCTGAAGTGATGGCTCATGTCAGAGGCAAAACAATTCAGGAATAGTCTCTCAAATAATGCAAGTTGTACTAAAAATTCAGGCGCTGCAGCCCAAAGACTGGCACTGAAGTGGTTAACAGACATATGCTGTATAATTAGGAGATGCATTAATGATTATGAATAGTAAATGACTTGGTGCAAGGAAAAAATCTAGTCAAAAGGGACATGCACCTATCTTACATGTTTATTAGAAACTGTATATAACTAGAGAATTCTGCTATTAAGAATCCTGCATTATTGGTGTAAATACTTCCAAGGGTACATCAAATTGTAATCTTTCATACGACATCCATCAAACCAGGCTGGAGATTTTGACAAACATTAAACACAGTAAGGAGGCAATTATGTATGCATGATTTAATCTGCAACTAATTAATATGCAAATTTATTCATATGTTAGTTACTAAATTAAAAATGCAAAGAAGCCCTTATGGTGATTCTCAAAATTTTGCACAAACAGAACATTTAAAATATAAGAAAAAATGAAGTTTTTTGGAAACCTGCGGCATACTTTAAATCTTTGGAAACCTGTTGCACGGAGATGGTTCAAAAATATTTACTTAAATATCGGAGAATGATAAAAGGTGCGTTAATTTTATGTCAGAACGCGGTGGCAGAAAGGTTAAACACGAATCTCTGAAAGTCTTCGGAGATGTGCACTAATTATCAAACAAACTGTATTCTAGACCGAACTCCCACTCCCACAGCCTGCAAAAAAATTCAGGCTCGGCACAAACTGGTCATCTTTCTGGCATTTTGCTCCATTTGTGGATGCGTGTGTGCCGAATCCAAGTCTATTTTAACACCAGCCGATCCCCCCACATCCTCACTCTGCACTTGGAAGCACTTCGACGGTCAGTGACACAAAAACCCACACTCTCTTTTCACCTGAGTAGGTTTTAGGTTTAAGAAATCTTCTGGAAAGATTGAAAATAAGAGGTGTGAGGGAACTAACTGGGTGAAGGCAGACAGAAACTGCCTCTAATTCTTTTCCAGATGCATCTTCAAACAAAAACAAGGATGCAAACAAGAAGCAGACATTTAGAGTATTTCCTGGAGAATTGCTACAGCTATGATTCGGAATAGTTTTTACCCCCTGGTAGGTAAGTAAAGAACAATAATTAAGTATATATTATACCATTGTTTGCATTTTGAAGGTATCTGTTAAGGCACACGTTTAACGTGCCAGAATTTCCTTGCAGTCGTATTTCCAGGGAGAGTTCAGTTCTATTCTGGGCTCTGTGCGTGGCTCTGAGACTAAGCTGGAGCTGCCGGCATAGCCAAAAAATGAGGCACAGGTCGAACACAGAGGAGAGCACAGTACGTACTTCCAGGCTGCTTCCTGGGCCAGGGAACTCTCGCTATTTCCTATTTTTTTGCCGCCTAAAAACCAAAAGCAATCCGCTCCGCTGCGGGCCAGTGCCAGAAGAGGAGGTCGGTCGGCACCAGCTGCTCCCGCTCCCACCGCCCGGTTTGGCCCCCGGTGCCCAGGCCAGGCCGGCGGCAGCGCGCCCGCGGCCCCTCGCCCGGACCCCGCCCCGTCCCGCGGCGCAGCCCCCCGGGGAGCTCTGCTCTGAGCCCCCGGGGGTGCCGGCTCAGAGCCGGGCGCCCCAGGGAGGTGCCGCCCGGGGAAGGGGCGCGCGTGGCACAGCCTCCCCGCAGGGCTGGGACCCCGCGGGGAGCCTGGACGGGCGCCCGTCCTCGCGAGAGCAGCTTCATCGCCTGGGTGGGACTCCCCGTAGCGCTGCCACCCGAGTGACATTTCTTGTTACAGACATGAGGAACTCTTCCTCAATTTTCATCAACACGGTTGTACGAGCGCTTCCTTCTTCTGGGATTCGTTGATGCAGAGCGCTTTTAGCATCAGGAAAGGGCATCCAAAGACCACATTTACTCAATTTAAGGGGGAAAAGTCCAGACTGGAAGGGAAAACGGCAGGAAAACTGCTCTGAACGTAAGAACAGGCTTGGGTGTACATATTTAAATCTACTTTGTTGTGCCTCGATAGGTGATTCTTGATTTTCGTTTAGGCCAGAACCAAATGTAAGGCTTTTAAAAGCTTAAACGTACACATTTATGCATTCATTACACAGTGTTAAATCTAATTTGTTCTTTTTACTGTCACAGGAAGCACATGTTTAAAGCAATCTGTTTCCTCATATGAATGCTTTCCTGTCTGTTTGAAAAAAATTGCAACACACTTTACCCCAAGTAACCAAGAGGTGATCATAAATATCCCTAAATAGCATTAAACAGATATGAAAGACATTAACACTTCCAGAATGCCAAAGTAGTATTAAAAAAAATTCTAACAGATGCTCCTAGGTCAAAAAGTGAAATGTGTGTTTCCTGAAAAAACACTCTCATCAGAATCATAAATGAACTGTGAGCGGAGAAATGAGGTGTTGCAGAGCAAACGAGAGGATCTTTTTGGTTAAGGACTCTCGCGCACTATTGCCAAAGTGTGGTTGCAATAAGAGAGCCAAAATTAAAGGCGAGTTTGCTGAAAACCAATATCCTTTGTACTCCACCAGGTGGCAATGAGAACAAGGGAGGGCTGCCGGCTCCCGACCTGCCCCAGCCCGGCCCCGCTCCCGGGCCCAGCGCCCACCGTGCCGGGAAGGGCTGGCTCCGCCAAACTGGACTCGGACCAAGCAATTTAACTTTGCCTTGTCACTTTGTGGCTTGCATTTGGCAGGGAAAAGATGTTCTCATCTGGAAACGCAGTCAAATCGTCTGTAATATGCAAATCTAGCTTAAAATACCCAAGTTACCGAAGCCCCTCGCGCTCCGGAGCGGGGACACGCGCTTCCCTGCTTGGGGGTCTCGCCGCAGTGCTGGGTGACGCTCTAACACACGAATGGGTCTTTGAGGCACCTAAAACGTTCAAGTCTTTATTATTTGCTAGAAAAGCAGCAAATACGGGAGCCTTTAAGCCTCTTCTGATTTACGGCACAGCGAGGATGGCATCAGTAAACCGCCCGTCGCTGAGCCTCCCACGCCCTTAAACACTGCGGGTGGGCTCTGGGTCCGGGAGGGCTCCCGTCCCCATGGCCGGCTGCGGACCCCCGGGAACCACCCAGGGCACCTGCGTGCGCCTTCGCAGAGCCAGAGATTAAACCCGTATGCGTTACATCTGTGCGCATTAGATATGCAGCGCCGACAAACGTGAGCATGTAACATCTCAGAGCATCGGCGCGGCTGAAAGGAGCCCTCCCAGGACTTGAGAAAAGGGTGTTCTTGAGGTCCGCCTAGGGATTTCCAGCAGGAGGGTGGGTGACCACAGCCCAGCAGAAGCTTGGTGGGGAGAGCAAGCAGGGCAGGACAGCCCGGCCCGTATTCCTGGAGGTGCCCGTGGGGCCGATGCTTTCGGAAACAAAACACAACATGCATTTATGGGTCTAAAACGGTGCTGGAGCCGCGGCGGTGTCCCCTCCGCTCGGGCGCTGACTTTGACCGCTTGTTTGGCCTGTCGAAAGGCCCTGTATGCCACTGAAAATAAAACAACAATAAAAAAAACAACCAGCCATTGTAGGCCTCCTAGGTTGTGTGCCAAGAAGCTGTCAGGGGAGCTTTGCTATGCATTTAACAACGTTAATAGTTATTGAAGCTCTCTATGCAATTTTTTTTCTATATTTTCGCTATGTTGATTTCTTTTTGCTCGTTTACCGATTCAGTGTAAAGGCAAAAAATACCTCACAGCAAAAATTAATGTTCCTTTGATAAAATACAGAGACTCTGTTAACAAATGCTCTCCAGTCAGAGCGCAAGCATATCAATCTTGACGGAGTATCTTAAACTTCCATAGATAACTTCTTCATTAAGGTCCTGCTCTCCCCTCTGCACACTGCATCACTCTCCCCACCCTGACCCCATGTCCAATCCATTCTGAAACGGAAGAAAAACTTAGAGCAAATGAGATCAAATAAATAAATCCCCAGCCCCAGAAGCCATCCTTTCCCAAAACCACGTTGGAAAGGCCCGAGACAAGATAGGATTTAAATGCTTATATCTTAAATGCTGAACTGTGCTAATCGCAGATCTGAAGGCGCTGCACTGCTTGTAATGAATGCAATCTACAGATAATATTTATAGTAAAGCTACAGAATCAAATTGCCGCACAGAGAATTTTTTTTTATCTTTACATGCCTTTTCCTAACAATTATCCTCAAGTTCAAACAGAAAAATTAAGTGCTGAGTTTTACACTTGTGAAACTCAGCTTAAATCCCAAATGAAAAAAGAATTACAAATTACATAGCTATAGAGAGAAAATGACTGAAGGCAGGACATGAAACTGCCCCGTATTTTCACATTTATTTACTGAATAAAATGCATTTTCTGACCGATCCTTGTAGAAGGGAGTAAAGGGGCAGCCGAGGTGCGGGGCTCAGCGGGGCGCCGGCAGGACCGGCTCCCCGGCGCAGCGGCCAGGGCTGCAGCAGCTCCTCCAGCCGCAGGGTCACCGCTGGCAAACCCGCACATCACCGGTTTTCCTTTCGTTCTACCGGGAACCTTCCGGTACTGATGCTCAGTATGTGCAGACAGACAGATTGATGAAAGGTTTAAATAAAAAATGTGTGTCAAGTTTGGAGGGGAAAAAAGACATCAGGCTTCGCCATGCAGGGTATGTCTCACCCCAAAGAACACACCAGAGTCCCTGTGAGCAGGGTCTGCTCCTCGGGCGCTGGCACCATCCTAACGGCGGCAGAGGAATCAACGCTGCTCTGCCTAAAAAGCCATTTTAAAAGAACTGCCTTAAAAATACTGCTGAGTATCTACTGTGTCTCAGTTTGCCCTTTCTGCAGGCACTCGCCAATCATCTGGATTTGTTGGCCAAAACCTTCGGTCCATGAAGACTAAGTGCCTTCTGCACTACCTGCAGTACTCTGAAGAGGGAGTCTCTGCTCAAGCTAAACAAAAAACCCCCACTAATCCCACACCTCTGTTACCAGCCGCTAAGAATGGGCCAGAACTATTCACTATTGGATTTTTTTTTTTTTTGAGTCCAAAATAGTTAAACATTTAGACGTGTGTGAATGCTGCAGTAAAGGTTTTACCTTTAAATATAACGTACGGCCAAGGCCTAAGAAAAAAACACATCGGACCATCCCTTTCTAATTGCTTTTTCATGTTAAAGATATCAAAACCTAAAAACGAAGCCATTTTCATCTGCATTTTCTCTACCTTTCAATCTACTTTAAAACAACAACAACACGGCATTTTCTCTGCAAAATGACTCCTTAGTCCGTCAGGAGCGACTTCAGGTACGGTTTTGCAATAGACGGTCTTTTAACCGATCACCTCACCGGTGTACAGTAGATTTTATCATTTCCTTGGTTTGAATTCATTTGCTATGTGCTAAAGCTGCATTTCCAAATGTATTTATTTACTTTAAAGCAAAAAGCAGAGCTTTGTTCCAACTGAAAAAAGAGCTGCGTGGAGTTTAATAAGGTTCTAATTTTCATATGGAAAAACCCCAAAGCATAACGCAGTATGATTTACATGGCTGGCCAGAAGGGTGAGGAGGGATGTTAGCCAGGCTGCTTCCCCTGGGGCCAACGGATGAAGAGGATCTTGTCAACCCGATAACACGGCGAGTGAGCGAGCGAGCGCGCACGACAGCCCCTTCGCCGGCGGGAGCCCTGGGCAGCGCCCGGGGAAGGGCGGCCGCTGCCCCAGTCGGGCTTGGGAAGAACGTGCCGGCTGCGGGCAGGCAGGGGAAAGCCAAGCACCCTACTGCAAGCGTGATGCAGCGCGCTCCGCAGGTCTAGTCTCACCTCTGTGGGCTCTCAGACCTCAGAACTCACTGAATTATACTAAAATACTATGATAAAATTATAACACCAGTTCCTCTAGCCCCTCCTTAATCCAGCTCCTACCTCCCTCCCTCTCGCTTGACGCAAGTTGTTAGCCGGGTGCCCGTGAGCTGCCTCCAAGTTTTCACCCCCATTGAACCCTGCTGTCCGTGGATGCCTATCTCCAGGGAGGTCAGTTCTGTCCCAAGGAGGCCTCACCCCATGCCCCTGGTCCTCAAAGACCCCCAGACCAGGATCCGCCCCCCCGCCCCGGGCAGGCACTGCACCGCTGCCCCAGTGCCATGTGGCAGCTGGAGCGCTCCGGCACGTCTCCGGCGGGTGACAACGCACAACCCACTGCTGAATCCCGGGAAGCTCCAAAGCACCCAACAAGTCCAGTATGGAGAAACGTCCCCAAAGATGCTGGAAGCAGTGACGACAACAGCACCCCAGGACTGGCCGATTTTCTGATATGGCAGGTGGCACAGGGGAAGATGGGGACATTACATTTGTTTTGGAAAACTCCCATTTAAGTTGGACGTCTGAAGGGAAATTCATACGGTTGTGTTTTTTCACTTGAGGTAGGAAGTCTGCGAAGTCTGCACAAAAAGCACAAGCAGTGCTTCCTCACCTCCCAGCGAAATTATCAAGGCTTCTCCCGTGGAAATCAGAATAAAGCTGTGGAAAAACTCCAGGTGGCATCCCAGTAGTATTTCTCTTTTCTTGATTTTTTGGAACCGAGCAGGTGTTTCCTTAGGATGTACAACTGAGTCATACACTTCCTTATCTGTCTGGCTAGCAAGGTCAGAGCTGGTACGCTTGTAAATACACACAACAGCCAGTGCAGATAGATGCCTCCAGTCTGAGAGGGGACACCTTAAATTAACATGAAAGAGACAGGCTCCTGCCATTAAAACTGTGGCCCGGGAAATTTTACCTGCTGCTTTGTCAACAAAATCAATTAATTTTTCAGTTCCTCTCTTTTAACACAACTGAGATGACATTTGACTTCTCCCACCCCTTAGTCTGGCTGTAAAATCTTTCCCACAAGAACTCTCTCGGTATCTAAATTCAAAATAATGTGCGATGACTGTCCAGGCCGTGGCGGCAATCCTGCTCCGTGGTGCAGCCCAGCTCCTACCGCCAGACCCGGTTCCTCCACCCCGAGCCCACTCGCACCTATCTGACGAACAAAGAGCAAAGTGCATGCCACGGGCAGCGATGAAGGCCCTGGCAGAGGAGGGAGCTGAGCCCCAAGCCCCCTTCCCAAGTAGGAGGTCGCCCGTCTTCCCCAAGGGCTCCTACAGACGCAGCTTCCAAGGAGACGGGTTCAACCTGAGGTGCCATCACCTCCGCCTCCTCTCTCCCTTTTTAAGCTTGTTACTTATTTTAAAGCTGTTGGTTCTCGTAAGAGTGAATTAACCTTGGAAACCAGAAAGACGTGACCGTGATCGCTGGCTGAAGCCACGGTCTCTGTCGCACGGAACAGTTACGCCAGGGCCGGGCCAGGCCAGAGCTGCTTTGACAGCCATGGCTTTTGCTCTTTTCATTTCACTGCAGCCGGTCCCGGGGATGGGGGATGCTCGGGGACGCTCCACCCCTGCTCGAGGAGATATGAGGAACCAAGCATGGGGTGAAACACCTCCACGGGGTCCCAGCAGGGGAGCGCCAGGAAAGCCGCCCTCCGGGGAAGCCGGGACCCGCCAAACGTCCCCCTTGCCGCTGCCCCCGGGGTGGCCGGCACACAGGGTTCAGAGCACACAGCTCAGTACAGCTGGATGTAGAGCCGTGAAACAAGGACTGCGCCATCGCCCGCTCAGGGTTTACTATCAGCAGGGTGCAAGCTGGAGTAACTCCGCCACCATTCTCCCATTTCGCTAGATACCAGCAGGACCTCTTACTGTAATGCGAATCCCCCCCACCCTTAAAGCATCCCAAACCCCGCTCGGCGTTAGCGCTGCTGCGCAGCGCTGGCAATGGAGCTATGGCAGCAAAACCTGTGGTTTATGGCTGCGACGTCCCTCCAGACCATGCGGTTACAGCGCTGAGCTCCTTTAGGTGCTCCTGCGGCAGACGAGGCAGACTGCAGAGGCTGTTCCCACGAGGCTGCTAAACTGTGGGTGCTGCCGACACCCTCCAGCACGAGGACATGAGGACAACCCCGCAGCTCACACCAGCGCCTCTGACACTGCACCGAGCAGCACCGGCCCGCACAGCACAGTGTTTTCAATCCTCCCTGGGAAGGGGCTGCATGAAAGGCACATAGTCGGGGATTCGAGACGGGCTGAAAGCTGCATTTATTTATCGGCAGGGGTTGAGAGCCTGAACACCCCCCTCCAGGGGCAGAGCAGGACATGGGATTTCAGTTTGGGTTACAGCTCCCGGGTCTGCCATAAACGAGGATAAAACAACCGCAACCATCCACTCTTCCATGGAGCTAAGGAAGCAGGAGGTCTTGGTGCAGTTGTAAAGGAAAAGAGTGTCCACGGAGAAGTAAAAAGGAAAATGAATATATTGTGCCATAACAACTGTACTTGATAGCATGTTTACTAGACGATAGTAATACCAAAAGAAAAAGCACCGGCAATGGAGGAAATGCACGAGCTGAGCAATTTATGACATCCAGGCACGTTACAGGAAAGCTTGGCCACAAAGAAGAGCAACCTGAGATGCAGAAAGCCTGTAGACGGCCCTTGCGGGGCTCACGCACCCATCCCCATCCTCCAAAGGGAAAAGTCTGCCTTGGCCACGCGAGGGGCTCAAAGGCAACGTCACCACATGGGCTCCTCTGAGCTGCTCTCGCTTCAGCCTCAGTAACCCCTCCTTCTGCTGAAGCATGCAATCCTGCTCCAAGACAGCCAAAGCAGGACTCGTACCATGCCCGCAGATGACGGGCATCATAAGCTCTCTGTGAAGACTTCATTTCCGAGCTTTCTTTTTGTCCTCCATATATTGCTTTGCATTACAGGTGCTACGTGTTGGAAATCAACACCTGGCCAGACACCACTTTCCTGCTGCAGTGCGACTATGGTGGACTTACTGAAGGCAGGGTGATACAAGTTCCTGTAAAAACAGCCCTCAAACATGACCTCTACAATCTAAGCCCTTCCCTCTTCGCCCACTTTTCTCCCCAAAGGCTTCCCATTCCATACCCCATTCCTTCACAAACACTTCCAACCACACGTACCAGCACAGCTTGCTCATTCCTGACTCTTACTGGTCAAGATAAAAAAGGCAGAAAATGTCACATCACTTGGCAAACACTTAATGTAAAAGGTCAGATGTTATTAAACCATCAGCAGCCAAAATGGATGAAGGCTTCACGTTAAAGATTAAAAGAACAGCAAAGGTGTTCACAACAGGAGGTGATCGTACAGAGGAGCCACCTGGATTGAACGATGCACCAGCCTGGGTACAAAACATTACCACGCCACGGCTCAGTAAAGGCATGTGGGTACTCTAACAAAGAAAACGAGTTTTAACACAAAAATCTCATTTTTCCCAATATAATCATGCCCATATCTCATCTTCAGTTGGCTCAATCCAAACCACCCTGACCCTCACTGCACCGCTCGAGTGGGAGCAGAGCTCTCCAGGCTCTTGACTGAAGGCAGAAACTCCAGTATGGAATGGTCCCAGTAAAACCCCTTGCCCCTAAGAGACTACACAGAGTCTACAGGTCTAAGGAAGTACGTCAGGTTGCATCCCATCACAGACAGGAGCCCAGGATATGCTGAGGCCACGTGTGCCCAAGGAGCAGGCAGAGCTGGGGGGGCCCGGCCCCCCACCTCCCGCCCCGCTGCCTGCGAAGGCAGATCACAGTGGGGTGTGCAGACACGTTCAGGTTACAACACCTGAAATTAGTGTGAACCCCTGAAACCTCAGCGATGGGAGAAGCTCCACACAGGACGCTGTGAGCACGCTGGGCAAAGCCAATCTCAACACGCACCACAGAAGAGCACCCCGAGTCCCCGCGGCGGTCGGGCAGGCACCAGGGCTTGCAGGGAACGGGCTGGTTTGGCAGGGGACACAGCCCCCTCGACTCACGTCTTCGTTCAGACCAAGCTTTTGGAGTTCAACGCTCCGGTTCCAGCCCAGCTCCAGGTCTGTCTCCAGCTGATAACTGCTGTGATGAGCTGCAGCTGAGACCGGCCGCAGGGGTCCAGCACGGGCAGCGATGCATCTCCCCACACCCACAGCACACCTGAGAGAGGCTCACTTTCCCCCCTCCTAATTTAGTTCCAACCTTCATTATTTTTTAAACTCTGATTGCTTCCATAGTTTAATTTACTTTTGTTTTCCAAACTCGCAGCCATTTCTTATAATAAAGGGGAGCTGATACAACATATTTATTACCATTTATCATTGAAATTTTTGTAAGACTACTTATGAATTAATCAACAATAACTGCTTTCACAAATGCTGCTGCATTAATCTCCATATCCACTGCATAAATCACATTGAGAACAAGTTAATATACATATTTTAAGAGCAATACAGCAATATTTCCACCCTATCAACTAAGTACATTATAATCTAGTTAGTCAATTTATAAATGCATATACTTCATTCGGCATCATAAATCTTGGCAGTTCAGTGCAACACGATCTATAACCCAAATATAATCTGACCTTTTATAAGATATTTGTTCTGTTTGAGACACCTAGGTGCTCCTTCCAAAGCAGTATTATTCCAAATGAAACGTATGATTCATGATATATGAAGACAACAAGACCCAAATGCCTATCTGTATGATCACTTAAAAAAGACTGTATCTCCTCCAGAACCATACTATTCTTGTATTCACATTACCGGACTTGTATTTTAATTTACTTATTCTTGGAAGACAGAGCTATGGGTGATTAAAATATTCAAGAATACCTTTTAATATTTTATTTTCTAATAAATTGTACAGCTCATTAAAATAACTTGAAGTATTTCAAGTGCGTATTCTGCTTTGGGATAATTTCACTTAAAAATAAAAACACTGTTAAAACAGTTGAGAGTATTGAGCTGTAGCAGTATTTCCGTTCTGTACAACTGTATTCACAAAAAATTAAAGGAAGCACACATTTGAGACTAATCTGTGACAAACATAAATTGCCTTTCATTCTTTCGAAGCAAGAAGCAATCCATAAAAAACTTCTGCAGCAGTTATAAATCCCTGCACGTTGACATTTCCAACAGAAGCGCGGCCGCTCTTCCCCACGCAGTGAGGGCAGATAGCAGGTACCATTGTACTGAAAGTATCTTTTATATCACGGATCAAAAATACCCCTGCAAATGTCCTGAGATGGTCACCCGTCTACAGCGCCATATTCTAAATCATAACAAATGCAGGTTTGGGGTGGGTTTTATTCCCTCCCCCCTGCAAACGACTGAACAAAACCCCAGCACAATTCCTGAGCTATCGCCAGTAAGTGCCGACCTCGCCGCCGGCTGGTGCCGGGAGCAGGCAGGACAGGGCGCCGCACCCTTCAGCGCGGTGCCTCGCGGCGTGCCGGTGGCTCTGTGTCACCCCTGCTACGCACAGCCTTGCCTCCAACTGGAAAGAGCTGGGAGGGACAGATCATGTGAAGTTGTCAGAAGAACTATTTAAAGCTAAAGTTTCATCTAAATTAAATCCACCTCTAACTTCAAGCGTAACAGTACTCACAAAAACCTTTGGGGAGGATATTAGCTGCTGCTGTAAAGAAGTCCAATAAAAACCAAAACCAAAAACCACATAGTGAAATAAATTTAAAATACACGTGTGGGAACTTATTTTTAATTAAAAAAAATAGTATTCTTACTTTACTGGAAACTTGCATTTGAGAATTTCCGTATTTCATCAACTTATAAAAAAGACTTACGTCTGCGTTTGTTTAACGCTATAAAGATTACAATAATCCATGCGATTAAGTTAGAATGTTCGTATGTGTTTTTCTCTTTCAGATTGAAATTGTATTATTTATAAAGTGACCAGTAATGAAACTACTGTTTAGCACAGTCACTACAAGAACTGAAGCTTTAGAAGTATTCTAGTTTGCAAACTGCAAATTTACATGGATTTATGGTAAAAACATAAAACCCATTTGAGATTAACATGCCGATTTGTTATATATTCCGCAAGATTGATTGCCACTCAGCTCCCCTAATAACCAGATTTAGAGATAAAACAAATAGAGTTAGCAGGTATGAAAGGGAACCTCTCCCCTTGAGTGGTTTGTTTTCTGCTTGCAGATATTGATATGAAAATATGTATTATGTATTTTTAAAGTAATGGCAGAGAAAAACTTAGAATAAAAATACTAGAATAAAATGCACTCTTCAGCCATACTACTCTTTATGCTGTGTTTACTGAAATGTCATATAATTTCTTTTAAAACCGCTATTTTCTATATATTTTAATGGATTTAAAAGTAAATGCTCTCAAAACACGTAAAGCAGCTTGGTACAGCTTCTTCAGGGAAAAAACCACACAGATTTTACACAATGATGAAAAACTGAAAACTAATGGAATAATTAGTTGGATCGCAAAACAAAGGACTTCACCACACCAAAGAGAAACGCCAGCTTCTGACGGCACGATGCAAAGATTTCACGATAAACACTGAGAAGTGTGCCCAGTGTAGCTGGATGGCATCCGCAACCCTCCTTACAAAGAGGTATCAGGGATATTCTTTAAAGTATCAGGCAAAACCCTGGGTAATCACCAGCTCTGTCGTTATTGCCTGAGCAACCCACAATGCCTCTGGCAGCAGCTGGATCCCAGCGGTTGACACCTGGGCTCACCCCCAGCCAGCTTCTGCTGCAGGTACCATAGCTCAGAGACCTCACGTGAAAACGAAGGTGTCTGCCCCGCATCCCGGGCTGAGACCCATGGAAATTTCTCATAAATCCTCTCCGCACATCTCTTTGAACATGCAAATCCATAAATCATCATCCGCCCGACAAAGACGCTAACCGGCACGTGGAAGGGATGCTCGCCCCGCGCAGGTACACGCCGCCCGCGCCTGCGGCAGCTCGTCAGCGTCCGCTGCTGAAAATCCACATGAGCAACACACACTCGTCCCCACCGTGCAATTAATCACTTCCAAGTCGGGACAAGCGATGAGATTTTTTAACTCTCCTTACCTTGTCCTCAGCCAGCAGCGCCAAGCGCTCTGCGAGCCCGGGAGCGGGTTCGTTTCTATCTGCCTGCAACCGAACAAAGCCACCGCGATCACAAGCAAGCGAGCAGACGAGCGGTACTTACTGAAGATGGCAAACCTGGAGGAACTTTTCGAACTTTCTTTGTTTGTACTTCTGAAAAAAGACAAAAAGGGTGTCTTCATAAGACAGGCTTTTTTTTTTTTTTTTTTTTTTTTTTTTTTTTTTTTTTTTTTGGTGCACAGAGATTTTCTGAGACCCAGCTGCTAATCGCCCTGCCCGCCGTCTCACGCCAGCCTTGCAGCAGTTTTGGTAACACCGAGTGGATGCCACTGCTCTTAAGTCCAACAGTAAAATGCTGGAAAATTGCTCATATTTTGATCTCGAGTGTTAGGGCCTTTGTTTTCGCCTTACACAGATTTGCTTTGAAAACGTGATTTTTTAAGGCTCCTTGCATGCTGGACAAAGAGGACAGAGAGGAACAATCGGCTAACGTTAAATAAACCCCTCCGAGAGTCCTGGCAGCGTACGCGTACGCTCTGCCACTTATTGTATTTATTTCAAAGTACTGCTAAACAGGACGAAACTCCAATTATTTGTTGAAATGGAAAAAAAAAGGTTGAACACAAAGTCACTCACCCATAGAGGTGCTGTGGAGAGGCCTCCGCCGGGGGTTATTGCTAGAATACTGATAGTACTGGGAGCCAGGCTTAGTGGGGGAGAGCGCTCCTGGGTTGCCAATATCCATGTCACCTCCAAGGAGACTTTGCTAAAAGATTAAAAATATATACGTGTGTGCGCGTGCATGTTAAATCCGACTTTCCTCATCATTAGCTATCTCTCTTTCCTAAAAATAACACAGTAAAGAAACCTCCATAAGCAACTGAAACACGGAAACAAGGACCTGCCAGATCTTTAAAGGAGACATTACAAAAATTTCCAGTTGAGCATCTCTTCCTTTACTAGGAAAAGACAAAGTAATTAATTTAAAAGACGATTATTTACATTTAAAGGAGACTTATTGCCTACTTATTCAAATGCAATCAGTGTTTTAAAAACTTTTGGAGCTCTGTTAATATATTGGAAGGTAATTTAGTTTCTTCACTGCAAACAAGATAGTTAAGTGCACGGATTTAACAATAATAAAACTTAAAAAAAAACAGTCCTGCTGTTGATAGAGCGGTTGGTTCACTGTGCATGAAACAGCTTCATTGTCTATCCCCGTGCAAGCAAAAATTCATATCTGTGAATTAAATATACCAGGTTTTGCAATATAAAAATCTGCACAGCAGGCTGTACATAATATGTGATTAAAACGTGAAAATGAAATTATACATTATTAATATTTTTTGCAAAGCTATCAGAAAAAAAAGCACCTCAGAAAACCAAAAACAATTAACGCTATTGTATAGCAGCAGCAGCAGCAGCAGCGAAGGACTTTCAATATATCCATTTTATGCCTGTACCATTAACTAACAAGATGCATCCCAGTAAATGTAACGTTTTCTCAGCTGCAAAAGGACTATGGTTTCTATGAAACAGCAGAAAACATCATCGGACCCACGCTATAAGAAAAATTATAAATCTTTAAGAGACTATGACAGAAGAACAATTTCCTAAGTAATGTTCTATTTGCTATAAACTACGTTGAAACTTACCCATAATATATAAATCCCCTGATTATACTCTGCATTGAACACATTGTTCTTTTAATTATTCTGATACGCAATAAAACAGGTGTAGATACTACCATTTATATTAAGAACAAATTTACCATTTAATAAAGAAATTTTAAAATTAAGTACCAAAAATCTAACTTTATCGTTACTTGTAATCAACTTTTACTGACTGAACTAATTACTGTACTTGATAAAGTACAGAATGTGTTTTCCCTAATCTAAATTCTAATCACCATGTCACTCACAACAGACTTAGTAATGCTTCACTAACACACTATTCACATGCAAAATACTCTAAATAGGCCAATTATGACTCTGCCCCTGTTCCCTGGTTAACCCGCTGAGAACTGAAAAATTTCACAAGGCAGTCACCAACTAAAACAAAGGCTCCTTGTTTTAAATTAAGACAGTCTTTTTGATTCCTAAATAGCTCAACAAAGTGGCATGTCTTCTGCTGAAAGCAGTTGGTCAAATATGACCCATGAGCTGGAAAATCAGAAATTAAAACATCCTTACTCCTTGACTATACTTCCAAAAACATTTAAAGATAACTTTTGATTCTAGAAAACTATATTCCTCTTTTTCCCAGAGAGACTAAATGAGACTCGCTGACGAGGGATGGACAAATGGGCTCTGACTGATTGGGGCTGAAACCCTTTCTTGGTGTGCAGCCTAGCATCTGCCTTTACAGACCTCTCTGAGACGGAAAAATATAAAAATGCCAGTCAGAAGGCACTTTTTGCTAATACCTTTACGTTCAGCTAATGCCTAATATACACCTGCAATGACTATGCTCCTTTTAATAAACAACACCTGCACCGGCAAAAATGGTTGCAAGTCTGTTGCATAATGGCAGAGAAAAATATGCAAAGACTCTCTGAAAAAAAAGGGTTATCGATTCATTGTGAATATCCTCTGAAAATAAATGTAATTTTATTGAATGTCTTGGAGCATTTCAGAATGAAACAGCGCTAACCACAGAAATTCTCTTCAGTCATATATTTTTATCACGTATACGTTTTAACATAAAGACAGACCTGCTAAATCTGTGCATGGTTTATCCATATGTCGGGTAGTCTGAAAGACTTAGAGCCATCAGCTGTATAAATTCCTATACCCAGCCTACTAGGTTTCATTTGACTTAAAAAAACCAAACGTACAGAAGACAGCGTTTGCAAACTATTTTAGATTAAACAAGATTCACTTTAGGAGCATAAAACATACACATACCCTATGTTGTTTTTGTTTTTTCATCCAAACATTTTTCTCTATAAAAAGATGCAGAGGTTTCTACAGAAAAAAAATCCCAAACTTGTGTTATTATATTAGAAGGAAACACATGTACCAGTCCTAAAGGCTGCACGCCTTTTCTTTAGCGAGCGGCTGAACGCTTCTCTTTGCCACTAGTTGCACCTTCCAAGGACTGCTCCTTCCTCTGGACCTAACAGGTACCTGCTGGAGGCTGGGTGACATTCGGCAGCGCGGACTTGAGGCTTTTCCACCCAGGAAAGCAGGCGGGTACCAACACCCAGGCTGGCAGCCCTCCGGCCGGGTCCTGCCCCCGCGGCTGGCCGTCCCTGCGGGGCTCCCTCCCGCCCCAGGAGCGGGTGGCCCTGCTGCTGGGGCACCCACGGACCCCGACCCCGGCCCTGTGGGCGAAGCCCGCTCCCGGCAAATGCTACCTATCTCGCTATCAACAAATTAAATCCAAGTGCTCTGTTATAAACAGCTTTTTCCGCAGGAAAGATTGATTTTTTTTTAAAAAACACATCTCAAAAATTGTCACCGCAACTGTCACGGACTCGTTTCTTCACTCTCTTAAAGAAAAAAACCCACAAACAAATAACGCAAACCAGAGAAAAGCTCCCTCCTTTGTCTGCTATGGGACAGAGACATTCGTACAAGGTAAAAAAAAGAGGTGGGTTCTGCATTAAGGGGACCTCACCGAGCACTCCGGGGAGGAAAACCAAGATAAAAATATATATGTACTTATTCTGAGATGCTTGTAAAAGGAACAATGGGCATTTATTACTGTTCAGCCTACATGTCACACTGCTAATGGCCTGCAACAAAGAGAGAGATAAAACGTTTACAAACCACAATGCCATCGATTACACAGCCTTTGGAGCTCGCATTCGCTCCAAATTGGATCTCAGAAACGCAATGAATTATTAGGCATCAAAGTTAATATTTACCACTAAGAAATGATGAGCTTAAAAGCCAAGTGTTACATTTGTCAAACTCCTCTCCAGTCTTTCGCTAAGGGTTTAACGTGCGTGTATGTTCCGTACGCCGGCCGCGGGTTATCTTTGGGCGCAAGCCGGACAGCAGGCAGGACGCAAGACGTGGCAAATCTTTGAGCTCCTCTGTATAAGTCCTGCAGGCATATTCTTGCATTATAGCACGTACTGTACTCACAGACCCAGGCAGTTTGCGGTTTATTTGTTTCATAATAAACAAAGCTAGTAATATATTGAATTTGCCAGTTGAATGTTAGAGTTTGAGCTAAGAACAATCACAGAAGGAAAAGAAAAAAGCAACAGAGCAAAATCCATTCTCCCACTGAGCCATGCAGCTGTATGTTTTATCAATTGCAATGTTTTTGCTTTTCTCATTGTTACACACAATCCTGTCTTCCTTCTAGCAATTTGTAAAATAAGTCACCGACTAGTAAATCCTGCCTCCAAAATTTGAAAAACTGGACAAAGAATTAAAGCTGGGTAGGGAGAAAATATGCACTTACTATGACAAAGCAATACCCATATGGATATGGTATTACCCCTCCTGGAAAAAACCAAATGTTTCCATTGCAAACCTGAAGTTTTGCTTTTCAAAGGAAAACCATGTGAATTTCACCTAAATATTTGTTTCAGACCTAACAGGTAGGAAATACGTTTACAAAAAGATATTTTATTTTTCCTTTGTTACAGAAACAAGCGAGATTAGAGTATGACAGAGTGCCGCATTTTACTAATTGAACGTTAACTCAGATTACAGGAAAATAGCCTTGAAGCCTGTAATCCAAAAACACTGAACAGGGAAAAATACCTCAGAAATGGCCTGGTTTTTTTCTTTTTTGCTGACAACCTGGAGGTTTTGTTGTTTGGGGTTTTTTTTGACATCTTCATGCTACGGCGTGATCCAGAATCAAACACAACATCACGGGGATGTTGCCGGCAAGAGAAAAACGGGCTTAGATGAAAACAGATTAAGCTCCCTTTCTGAACGATTGCCAAATGTTTGTGGGTCGCGCTCACGTTTGAGTGTTGCTGCGCGCACAGCTGCAGTCCTGCGCGCCGCTCCCAACCTGCGTGATGTATAGCGACTGCGGGACATATGTTCCCCTCGCCAAAAGCCTCGCAGAAGCATCGCGCGGGCACGATTGGAGGCAAACCGCCGCATTGCACGCGGCCGCGCCCCTGGTTTCTCCCAGCCCTCTCCCACCCGGCGCAGTACGGAGGTTCCTCCCCCTCGGTGGGAGAGGGTGAGGAGCGGGGATGAAGGCTGAGCCCGCCAGGGTCCTGGGCATCTGCGGGTACAGCCAGCAAGCCAGCTGACCGGAGCCGGGGCGGCCTCGCGCCCTCGGTCCCCGCGCCAGGCGGAGCGGGGACATCCACCCTCCGGATGGCAAAGCGGCCCTGGGCAGCCGGAGGTGCCCGAGGGCGCCGGGGCAGCCCCCCAGAGAGCGGCGGGGGGCTCTCGGCCAGCCCCGGCCCGCGGGTGCGATGGCGCGCTCGGAGGTGCTGGGGGGCAGAGGTGGGAGCCGGTATGGACATAGGCGTGTCTATGCATTTTGTACCCTTTTATCGGTTAGCTTGCCCAAAATCTGTCATTTTAAAAGCAATACATTTCAGGTGTACGATGAGAACTCGTGCACTTTCTCTAAAAAGCAAAGAGCCCTGCTATTTTTCACGGTGTTGCTCCGTTTCTTAAATGAAAATTCTTTACACTTCTAAGGATCAAAGCTTGTTTGCTTGCTTTATTCGCATTTAGGCCTTCCTGGCTCTCCCTGCGAGCTCCGCTTCTCTGCATTGTTCCCTCTGCTCCAGCACCGGCGTCTCCGTGGGCCGGGAAAGTAGGTCAGGGAGGCCGTGGTCCCGCGGCCCCCGCGCCTCCCCGGGGAGCCCCCGGCCGGCACCGCGCTCCCGCCCGCCGCGCACACACGCACGCAGCCCTGCAGCTCCCGCTCTGCTGGGGGACCCACCCATCGGCGGGCTGCCGGGCAATTTCAGTACGGGGTTATCCCAGAGAACACAAGAGCAGAAAGGAAGGCGCACTGTGACCTTCCTCAACGCCGAAAACGTAACGTGTGCTGTGCACGTACCCGACGCAATAATTTGTGATGCTGGACCTACAACGCCAGGCTCTTCCGTGCTCGGCAGCGACTGACATTCTCCTGCCAAATCCCCGCTCTTCTCCTATTGCTCTTAAACCATCTCCATTTGACTTTTCCACATCTATACCCTTGAAAATTTGCAAACAAAGCAACTTGAATTTGTTGAAATCGCATCTAATTTTATGCTGAAACAGATGAATAGGGGGTAATTTTTGTCAGATTTTTCTTTTCAAATACAACAAATTCCCAATTGCAACTGTCCTGTTTTCCTCTCCTTTAGTAAAATCACAGGATACAGGATTATATCTCATCATCCAGATTTCAGCTGCTCTTACATGCTCTATCCTCAGTTTATGAATTTTCACTTAAGTCAAGTTAACTAAGTCATGCCACATACACATCTGAATCATTTCTTGGTTATTTCCTTCTGTGATTTCAATCCTCTGTTTTTAATCAAATTATGAAACTAAATTTCCACTTACCATGTGACTATCAGGGCATCTGTTCATAATCTGTCCAATTCCTACAAATACTCCTTCCTTTGGCTTTTGGAAATTTGGCAGCTCTCTGTAAAATCTTCTGTGTCATTTACGTCCAGTATTTCTCTCTAATGCCAAGTGTAAATTGCAACCCATTGATGGCAAACACAGAGAAACAATTTCCCCGGGTTTCACTGAGTGTGTTTTCAAGCTAAGGTACTGTTTTCCTTTTTTACTCAACCAACCATAATACTTAAAAGTATTTGCAGAAAAATTTTGACTTTTAGAGAACAAAGGAACTTCCCTCACAGAGATTTAATTTTTCACGGATTTGTTTTTTTTAAGAACACTCACGTGTATGAAGTGAGAGAAATTTTAATATGTTTATTTTTTTTCCCTCTATCTGATGGCAAGTAACCTTTTGTTTCATTTCTTCTGCCTTCTAGGGCAGCACCTTCAGATAGCTGCGCACAGTGTTCAGCAGTTTTCTTTTGACTTTGACCTTTTCCATTAAAAAATGCTTGCAGGTATTATCAAATAATTTTTCATGTTCAACCAACCCTTGTGCATTAATGTCATCAGTGTTAGTTCTCTAGGTTTTCTTAATTTTTTTCGCTATCTCTTCCTCTGCATAATTTAAAATTGCTCTTTAAGTTTAAACCTTTCTGGAGTAATTTTTCCCAGTTGTGCTTTTTGAGCACTGAATATAATATCAGCACAACAGCAGCAACTTTCAAAGTTCATTTACTGGTTTCAGCAGCATTTCATGGACACGGAGTGCTCTTTAGTGTGGCTGAGGTTCAACCACCTGGCCAGGAAGGATTTCAAATTTGTTCCTGTGCTCATTTTCCTCATCTACTTCAGGTGAGCAGGAGAAAGAAACATTTGCAACTTCTTACCTAATTTTTCCCACATTTACTCTTGGTGTTTGCTCGCTTCTTCCCGTCCCTTCATTCACCATTAGGCATGATGACTCAGATTATTATACTGCTGCTTGATTATCACTAAAGGTTAGTTACTTGTTTGCATTAACAATCCCCATCTTTCACATTTACAGTGAACGAATTCACCATCAATTGCGCAGTCTTTGCTGTTTTTCTAAAGCTGTAGTAGAATGAAAATATGTCATTTCCTAGTATACGGGAAAAATGGATAAAACGTGCCTCAACTGAACAAGCGGAAGGCACAAGAATTTCAAAGGGAAGAAGGGACTTTCTCCTCCACTAAGGAGTTTTGTAAAATACTGCCTTTGCTCAATTTGTGATTTTCTGCTGTACAGGTTACGCTTGAATCCTCGGAGCTGGAAGTACCTCCTTTAGTACCGTTCAAATGAAAATCCTAGTGCTTTCACTGCTGCGAAGATCAGCAAAACGCTGTTACAGATGCTTGTATTTGATGCGTAACGTATATGTAGGGACGCGCGCGCACACGCACACGCACGCACGCGCACCCACGTATGAAATCGGGTGTCCCGTCCAACTTCCTGACTTTTCCGGACGCTAATACCCGCCGCCTCCGCCAGCCCCACACTGTGCCCAGCGCCGCCGCCGCCGCCTCCTCGCCAGCCTCTCCCCGCGCCCGCCCCGGCAAAGCACCGTCCGGCTCCTTTGTGCTCGCTCGGAGGCAGCCATAAGGACATTCTCTCTGCTTTGTTATTAAACTTTCAGAACATAGTTCTCATTTACACACTGAAATTGAGCCAGATGATTATAGTGTTTAAAAACACATGCTTAAATACAGGCAATACTCAGATATGTATGTCCCGCTGCGTAACAAACACAAAAAGGGGAAAGTCCTCGTGGTGACTGGGGAAGGGGGATGGGGTGGGGAACGTGCCATCGTGATCACCCTCGAAGGGCCTCAAAAAACCCATAAAAACTAGCAAAGCTGCTGGGTTTCTTACTGCCCAGAAGGGCTGGCATTTGGTGAAGCTGGCTGGGCAAGATCAGGCCGAGAGATCGGAGGGACTTTGGTCAAAGCCCGGTGTTTTATGGTTAGATAGTTCTCCCGTGCTGCTCACCGTGCCCACGAAAGGAGTTGGGTTTGGGTTTTAGTCATTTTTGCAACATCCTGATATTGCAGATGGCCGAGGCGCAATGCAGTACCAGCTCCAGTCTTTGCGGCGGCGGAAGCTGCTCTCCGTGGCTCCCAGCGAGGATTATCCCCGCGCCGGGGCTGCCGGCTGCGGCCGTGCTCCAGCCCCTGCGCCCTGCTCCGGGGATGGCCCCGGCCACCGGGGCGGTCTGGATTAAACACCAACTTCGGCACCTACAGCCCCCACCTCTGCAAGGGGAAACAATCCCAGATTGTTGTGGGCCCCCCGATTTGCAAGAGCACCGTGTCAGAGCGGAACCGCCCGGCGCCGAGAAGGTGAGACACCGGGCCCCTGCAGAGCAGCCCTTTTCCGGGAAACTTCATCCCGGAACAATCTGCAGTCAGTCCGACATCGCGAAAATCCAGTGCCCTGGACCTTGACAGCGCTCCCGCATCTTTGCATACCATGATACTGTGCGACAACATTTAAAAGACTTTGCAATCAAGAAAATGAAGTGAGCTCAGAGCAACTGCAGTTACTTAGTTTGTACAAAAACATGGAGCCAGTTTGGCTTAACGTGAATATTATCTGAAGCACACTGGTAGAGTCATTTTCCAGGACACAGATTTGGTACGGAATTAAACAGCCCTCAGTTTAGCCCAGGATAAATCCTCTGAAGTCACCAGGGGCCTCCTGGGTGTTAATGAGGGAAGAATTTGGCCCACGGACAGCAGCTGGATTTTCAGGGACTGCTGAATATAGCAAAGCGTTGTCTGCAGTATTTTTACAGAGTGCCACAGTGCTGCTAAAAAACAGGCTTACCACATCGTCAGAGAGTTCATCTTCCGGATTTATCAATAAATCCCTCCATACCTATTCCACTCAAAAAAGCAAGCTAAATACATATGGTAAGATGCTTCAGGTATGAAAAAGTACACAGTGTCAGAATATTAATGTACGGTAAAAAAAAAAGTGCACCACAAAAACTTACGTAGAGCTGATTAATAATCAGATAAACCCTGTATTTGTCGGTGTATATATACACTGGAACCACTCACTAAATTATGAAACACATGTCCTGGTGTCCCTGCTTTTCACAGTACCTCCCAGTACACAAATATCTGTATTTCCATGCAACACTGAAGTTCAGAACATCTATAAGTGCCTACTTTTTCAAACGTCTCCAATCCTATACCATCTGGTAGGTATCAGCACTGCAGTCACTTATGGGGGGCAGGGGGGAGATGGATAGGAGACAGTGAGGATTAATGACGTGCAGAAAAGAACGCTGTGCAGAGAATGACTTTTTTTGCACTGTTTTTCCCCGAGAAAAATACCGAAGACTTGCTGGCAAGAGCTGCTTCATTGGGCTCTGCTTTTTTTCAGTTCAAGTAAGCACTTCAACATGATTCAGTAAGGATGTCCTACCACTACTTGCTTCAAAATGTTCCTCTCTAGCAAATTATTACAAACGCTAAAAAAAGACCTGTTAACCTAACAAGTCAATTATCATCACTCTTCCCTGTGTAAGCATTCGACTACAAACAGCTTACAACAAAAATCCTGGCTCAAGTTGTCTCAGACAGGGTAAAATATCCTGACATGCCTCAGTCTTAAAAAGGTGTTTCGTGGCTGAATTCCCATTTTTAGTGATATAATTATTGTTTTCCCTTTGAATATGAGAACACAGGAAAGGCTTACAGAAGTTCAAATGCATGGGAAACAGCATTTTTCTGAAAGTATGTTAGTAATATTTTTAACCAAGGAAAAGTTACCGTAAAAACATCTGAGAGACCAAAGAAACTTCCTGTCCAAAAGAATAACAAAACCCATGCTAAATACTTTAAGTGCCTCAGAGGATGTTTTTTTTAACTTCTTACTATTCATCAGCCTGAAAGACAAACGACGACCTCCCCCTTTTTGATGGGGAAGCAAGATTTTGTAGGGAGAAAAATCATTATCCTCAGACTAAAAGCCATTTGCATGTCCTCAAATGATCTAGCATCATACAAGGCCGATGGCTAATGTGGATCTGCGTCACACAGGTTTGGAAAGGATGCTTCATCAGTTAAAGCTCACATTTACGTGAAAGAGCATGCGCCTGCTCTGGGGTAAGGAGCGGAGAAGTGAAACCTCAGTCGCTCGTTGCAAAGGAAGCGGAGGGAAGAAGTGGGACTTGAAGCTAACGATACGCAAGAACTGGAAACAAATCACGCTTGCGTGCCCGAGGCAGCGGCACGCTGAGACCCGGCAAAGCCAGGGCGGGCGCCCGCCCAGCAGAGCGGGCCAGGGGAGGAGGAACCCCTGCCAACCCACCTTCCCCAGCCCTTCCAACTCCCCGAGAGAGGGAAGAGCCCTCCCCAGAGGAACACAAAAGCTGGACAAAGGATGGGCGCATTCCCACTCGGATGAGACAGCAACTGCAAAAATCGGGTTCTTTCCGGAAGATCGGCAATGACCTTCCTAGGACCTAAGTAAATGAACAGATAGGAACGATGCAAAGGCACGACACTGGCGTATGTTGCCACCATTTGCTTGGGGAAGGACTACTAAAAATTTAAACTTGAGCAGTTTGAGTATCAAATCGTGTTTCATGTTACAGGAGCCTTATGTTTTCAGTGTTACAAAGTCACTTTTATTTTTTACAGAACCATGTTATGCAAATACACCTAAACCCAACTAACGATACTCGTGCTATTTAAAATAGGAGCTTTCTTTTTTTCCTCTGTTTTAAATTTCCCTCTGCTACTTGCAATCTTTTTCCACACAGCTGAAGTACATGCTCTTCAATGGAAACTGATATATTCTAGCGCAGCACACAGCTGGGGCTGAATAAAGTGCAAAGGCATATTCATTTCAAGCGAAGTCTGTGAAGTTTAGGTCACCTTGCGCTTAAGACAGGACAAAAAATTAGTCACCCTACAACAACAACAAAATTGGCAAATGCAGCTGCTATGAGAAATTGGAAGGGGGAAAAAAGCACCTTTTTATGCTGACACAGGTAAAAACCTAACAAGCCGGTATTTCAGTGAGTCAGAGCGGAGCGTGCCACCCCAGCCCGCTCCTGCTCGCCGTGCTGCAAACCGCCTCCCAGGCAGGTCAGCGCGGCAGGAGGAAAAAACTGACGTTTTTAAGTAAAAATGAAGGGCGCATGGGCTCAGTGAAAAGCCCAAGCACAAAACGCTGCGGTCGCATCCGTGGGGCTGCAGCGTGCGCCGGGAGCCGGCTGCCTCCCCGGCCCCACTGGCAGGGAGGGGATGGGAGCTGAAGTTTCACTGCCTGGTGCATTGAGATCACCCAGTGGGTTCTTCACCCCTGCCAGGCACTGCCCGTGCTCAACACCTTCACGTTTCTGGTCTACGTCTCTCTTCAGGATTGTCTCCTCAGCACGCAGCGCCCACCCAACGCCCGCCCACCCTGGATTACCGCAGCGCTGTCCTGCGCTCACCGGGAGCACACCTGGGATTTCTTACTACAGGCAGACGTATTGCAAATAGAGCAACCCAAGTATTCTCACGTATGAAGAAAACCAGTCGGCAACACTTTGCCCTTACGGTACAATTTTCACCTGTTCATATCATCTCTATTAGACAAATTTAAGCAGATGTATCTAGTAACCTGCCCAAATTCAAGGAGGAGCAACGTGTCTGTAAACAGAGACACGCCATTTAACTCAAAAGATACGGTGCTTGATTCGGTCCAAAAGGCTGCGCAACCACTTCCTCCGGTTAGTCGCCTACTGGGCTCCCACAGAGGTGGCATTCCAGGCACTGGGGAAGAGCAGACCCTCCATGCGCCCCGCTCGCTATCCAAGTGGTGCGTTTCCTCCCTCCTTTTTGTGTGGGAAAGGGGAGGGGGATCTCCACTGTTGTGGAGGTAATGTTTTATCTTGCCTACCCTGCAGAGAGAAGCGCTGCTCCCGCTCTGCGATACTGCCAGTTTCGGGGAAACCAGCACGAGCCATCCAGTCAAAGCAAGTGCCCATGTGGGTTGGTGCCGGTTTAAATAAGCCAGTATGGGACTGCATGGGGACACGCCTCCCTCTGGGTCTTCTCTTACGTCTCCTTTACATAGTCCTTTATTCCAGCTTGCACTCACGGCACTAACACAAGGTATAGCAACGCTTTCATAGTCAAAAGATGCAGAAAAGAGCTGATGTGGAGTAGAGCTCTGCAGGGATGGTACCACCACTTCAGACTAATACTAGGGACAAAAGTTGTCACAAAATGTGTAAGAAGTTTACCTGAAAGAAATAATAATAATAAAAAAAATTCAAAGCCACTGCGCTGACTTAGCCTACAGAAGAGAAATACCAGGCTGAACAGAAGCACAGAGCACAGAGAGTTTCAGAGACACTGCTTTGTTCTTGATTTTATTTAATGCCCTATGGAAATACACACAATGTATCTTAGAGCGACTGATAAAGGAATGAAGGTGGGAAAAAAGCAAAGAGCCAGAAGTTACACGGTAAAATTTGTAAAACCAGACGACGTCAAAGTAAGATTCTAGTAACTGGAAAACTAAATGATACTAGCACAGCGTCACTGTCCTCCTATTCAGACACAGCAGCAAGCGTACATGAGGAAGACGCCTCATTCATCCTTGCTGGGCTTCTTAAAAATATGCAGCAAAAGGTGTCTTCCCATTGTACATTTGCAATTCCAAAACCGTCTGTGCTGCTCTACACGTGTACGATCACGTCAAATCTATCGTTACGGTATCAGGATGTGCCATGTGCCCATAAAATATGACAAGCAGTAGAAATTTCCATATGTGACTCCTGTATCTCATGCCTGGGGATGAAGAAGGATATAGCTGCTACAGAACTCTGCTGATGCTGCCAGAAGAGCAGAGTGGTGACTTGCACTAACTGCAAATGTAGTTTCTCACAAGTCTTCCAAAGCTGGGCTAGGAATCAATCATTTTGCAAAGCCTGTCCAAGGCTGGTCATCATGGAATAAAACTTCTAAAAATGATTGATTTAAACTGGAAATACATATTAAAAAGAAAATAGTAGGGATTCATGGAAAATTATCACTCTTCTATGCCCGAGGTTTAAAAAAAGTGGAGCAGTAAACCAGGATGCAACTACTGAGCAGTGTTTTGGACAACAGTCACTGAAAGGGTGTTAGAAAAAGGCCGAGGAGCTCTGTTCCCAACAAGACGTAGGCAGAGGGTACGACATGGGTGACTCTTCTTGAGGACGCGAGATGGCCTCAAGAAACCTGAGGTTCTTAAAATTTTACTTTTCAGGACCAAGAAAATCTTGTTCACAACAGATACATTAAAGAGTATGTCGGTAAGCTGCAGTAGCCCATTGCTCCTTCCACGGCACAGAGAAGACATGGCAGTCAGGCACCATAAAGCAATGGGCAGCTTCTTGCTAACCTTCTCTGTAGATGGCTATAATATGCTGGGCAGTTAATTGTCATTTTTTGCATTACATGAAATAATAAAAATATAACTCTCTCTGGAAATTGGATTTGTCATAGCACCTTGTTATCCAGTGTAAAGGTAACACTGTATATTATAGCATACATAAAAAAAAAGAGACAGAGAAATACCCAAGAGAGTTATATTTCAGTGATACAGTTGGTTTTTATTAGGCTTTATATGCGTTTTTCCCCAGACACTTTTGAAAGACAAGGATGTGGGAAATACCCATAATTCTAACTGTAGTATACCCTATATCTTTACTATTTTAAAAAAATGTTCTCTTCTGACAGTCAACCAGGATCCATTTTCAAAGAAAGAAATTAGGTTAAAAAAAAAAAAAAAGACAGACCTATAAACATGCAGACAGATGGCTATATTCTGTCATTAACTTCAAAACGAAATAAAAATATTAACTTCTCCATTGTTGCTAAACATACTGCAGCAAGACTTGAATGCCTGGCAGACATACACCTCATCTGCTGCAAAGGCTTAAAGAAATACCTGGCTCTTGTGTTATTATTTATTATTCGTTAAGCACCAACAGTGTTTTTGGCACTTTTCAAAGCCGGGGGGGGCGGGGAGGGGGAATAACGGTTTAAAAATGCTGCTCCCAAGCTGAATAAGGCTGAGGACACAAGACAGAGCAGGACGGCTGCACGGGGGAAGCACAGGCTGCAAGCGAATGCGATACACGTTTTAGAGGCACGGAAGGGCTCAAGCCCCGTTCCTCCACCTGCGAGGGACACTTCCAGCCCCTAACGCAGAGCCCTCACCCTCTCCCCAGAGCAATCGTAACACCGGCCACAGACTGCAGCAAAACACAAGTCAGTTACGGGGGAAAAAAACTACGAAAGGGGAACAATGAAAATCAAGCAAAACAGGAAAGGGGAAGCGAGAAAGACACACCACAAGGCATTGCTAAGCCGTTGGTTGATGGCTCCCGGTCTACAGAGGTGGAGTCCTAACTTAGGTGTTGCTGCACTGAAAATGTGGGTTTCTGCTCCCGAGGGGAGGATTACGGGGGGGCGGGTGGGTGATTCAGCTAGCCCAGCTCCGGGAGCCGCTCACCGCACACGAGCCGCGGTGCGTGCCCCGGCCAACCCGGCCAGAGCCGCTGGGCACCGGCAGCCACCTCCAGCCCGGCCTCCCCGGGGCACCTCTCGCAGGGAAGCGGGGCTCCTGGGCTCTGACCCGTCCTCTGCCCCGGGGCCCTGGGAACGCCGACACCACACTCCGGGGAGCCCTTCAGGTAACTGGGGAGGCACCGAACGGCCGTACGCAACGTCGGTGGGACTTAGGGGCCCAAACCCGGATGCACCTGGGACGCGCTGCACTTGGTCGCCCTACAGAAGTACTTTCAGGCTGAATTAAAACAAGCTGGAAAAGCGTCCTCAGATGGGCAATGACAAAGAATTAGAAAAGAAGTAGGGAATGCTCCATGACAACCCCACAGCCATTTGATGTTGCTTGTGTGTCTGAGGTATCAGAGGGTTTTCTTTTTTCAGGCAGGCTTATAGCAGAACTTAGTCATTGTTTTTAATTGTTCCATACATAAATAGATGGTAGGATTCATATTCTCATACAGTCCCTGAAATCTCTACTTGTCAAAAGTAACTGATCCTTTTTTAAGCTGAGAAGCAAAGGAATCTATCACGCAACAACAGAAGCACGGCTAGAGTGTCTTCTTCCAAAGAAAAAATATCACTAAGGTCACTGCTGATGCCAGGCTGGACCGATGGCTAAGGCTGGCACCAGACACGGAGGGAGTAGCGCTGCGATACGCAAACACGGTCTTTCAAGTGGGATGTAAAGATATTTCTTTTTTTCTCCAGCTATTAACAAGAAGGAAGTTAAAGAGCTTTCTAAAGATATTTCTTTTTTTTTCCAGCTATTAACAAGAAGGAAGTTAAAGAGCTTTCTGTGAAAGTCAGGTGGCGAGAGTTTACTGGAATGTGAAAGCTCTTAAAAATATACAGATCATGGGCTTGTGTTTAGCTGGACCTACCCAGACAGTATGCAGTAAAACAGGTGAAGAAATTCCACAGGCAACACAGCAAGAATGATCTGCTGTCTAAATGTACAGCACTTGTTTGTTAAAACACTGATTTCTCGGTGTATCTATATACTGAACTATTTACTTCTGTATTTGAATGACCTAAAATATAATTGTTAGCCCGTGCAAAGTGTAAACAAAAGAGATGCAGTAGATTTTGAAACTCAAGAGAGATTTGGACAACTTATAGCTTGCTTAAATTGCAACTAGAAATACTGTAAAGAAGTCTGTAAAATGAGAGAAATTTTATGACTTGTAGAAAGGAATTAATAGCCGTCTTGGAGAATATAGATTCTGACTAAATTCTGTGTAGTGTGTGTTTTGAAAATAGTGATTATTTTAATAATTAGTGTTCTTTATCTATCTGCGCTTGTAAAGGATGTTGTTTCTCCATCTTGAGCCGTTCTGTATGTGAAGATCCTGCCTGCAGTTGCATGGTAATTAAGTGTGATTAAAGATGCTATTCATTCCCCTGGAAAGCAGCAGGTAACCACATGTCAGAAGGGGGTGGTGGGAGAACGGAGTAACTTCTGGGCAGTAAAAAGGCTATTGGAAATGGTCTGTTGGAAATGAGCAATGCGACAGCGTACAGCAAACACTACGAATGTGGCCATGTGGGTTTGCGGCAACTGTGGGGGATCATCGCGTTCAGAAACACAGTAGTGTCCTAAAGAATGTAACATTTAAAATAACCTCTTTATTTCCCTGTGTACCGGGCACTGCTGAAATCCCAGTCACAGCCTGGACGGGACCGAGACAAGCTCTGTTCAGAAACACACAGGAAAGCACCCCACCACCGACAGCCAAACCCAACGATAGCAACCAACCAGGGGCGTCCGAGAGGAGTCGGAACGGGCGAGAAGCTACGGAAGGCAGATGCCTCCTGTGAAAGGGTGACTCTACCGCTGAAACGCTGGGAGAAACAGAGGGGAGGAACAGAAGATGACTCTCGAAAGACAACTGCTCCCAGAAGACAGCAAGACTATTTTGTCTGAGAGGTGTCAGAAATTAGGTCAATACTAGCGTGCTGAAGCTTCCCCCAGAAATCTATTTCTTATGGCTATCTTATGTCTATCACAACCCTTTATAATATCTAAACATACAAGTACGGGCGGTGTACGCATGTTGTATACGTGTGCATACACGCTGCATGCACGTGAGCTTCTCCTTCTCTCTCCGTGTTTGCATAAAATTGCCAGTGAAAGCTGGAGATTTACCGAACGCTCTGGAAGCCAGCAACCCAAAGCACTTGATAACCGAGGCAACCGGCACAGCCTGGAATACGGAAATTCCACTTAAACGCAAGAGAACACTTTCTTACTGTGAGGGTAGTCTAACGCCGGAAGAGGCTGCCCGGAGAGGTTGTGGAGTCTCCGTCCTTGGAGGTGTTCAAAACCCACCCAGACATGGTCCTGGGCAGCCTGCTTTGGCTGCTCCTGCTCGAGCAGGGGGTTGGACACGGTGACTTCCAGAGGTGCCAACCCCAGTGGTTCTGTGAGTAGAGCTCTAAAGCTATAGCGTCTTTAGGGAGACTATATCCTTGTCCTCACAATCATCACATTGGTAAGAATAATGTCTCATAGTCCAAAAAGTGGTATTTTTCTTCAGAACTTGCCTGAACCGTCACTACCTTGCAGCTGAGCTGGGTCATCTAACAGGCCTAGAAGGCTCGTTACACGAGTGATTCAGAAAGAGCATGGCTTATTAATGGAGCCAGGGAAAGCGCGATGTGAACACACGGCTACAGAGGAGATTGTCGTCTTTGGAGAAAGCAACAAATGGTTGATAAATGCCACTGTTTGCACCACGTATGCAATGAAAATGGTTTCAGCTGTTATTCCACTGGACCAGTTTTTTGCTTTGTAGGGTTTATGCATTTATATTAGCAAAACCTGCCAAACCATACCTTCTATGCCAAAGAGAGCATCCCCAGCTATCACCCTTGTATGCCGCGGCACTCAGTAGTCAATTCTGAAAATTGCCAGAATTAGTCAAAGCACAGCCTGCCTTTTTGCTGGAGATCTTCCATCAAACACTGACCAGACCTGAACCAGTAACGTGCAGCGTAGCGAGCCCGCAACCTGCCACGGTACAACTGCAGGCAAGCATCATTCCCCTTTTTATCGCATTCACGATACCACAGAAAGTCAGAGTGCAGCGACTGCGAAGGCAAACCAAGCTCCTATTAGCACTCAACCACAACATAAACCTATTATTGCACATTACAAATCGCAGTGTTATTCTGTTGCCAGGTTATAAGCTCCAGAAAGGTGCCCTTGGAATGCTCACTTCCAACAAAATAGCCCTCAGCTTAACATTTGATCCAAAGGGCTAAGAGAAAAGCACTCCTTTTACCACTAAATTGCAGTATTGGGTTTTAGCATTTCTTCAATTATGATATGGACAATGAAACCGTGTCTTTCTGGATGCATGAGGAATTCTGCTAAATGAGCCATTCACACATCTGAACTTAAGTCTGTTCCTTTAATACATTTGATTAACATGGAAATTTTATCTCTTATGTCATTATTTTAGTGCTGTAACATCAAAAACATTAGTCCACAATGTGCCCGTGATCACAGGAGGATAGTTTATGGGCGCTAGAACTAATTTCTGGAGCAGGAGCAACAATTTCACCTCCCAAAGCGAGATGCTCGAGCAGAAACGATGACAGAGGTGAATCCTCTCCAACTATAAACTACCACAGAAGTTACCAGGCAAAATTTTGCTTCCCAGCCCCACTGAATTCAATGGAACTTCTGCTACTGACCTCACGGGAGCCAGAATTTTATCCGTTCACATTGATCGTTTGTCCTTGGGCAGGAACACGTACTGACGAGGTCAGGGAAAGCCAGATTCAGAGTTCACCTACTCCATCTCCCTACCCCACGTGCAAGATTATACCCACGCAAGAGGTTAGTACGGCCGTAGCCGCTGAGGAGGAATCTTGGACTCGAGGGGCAAGGAGCTCTTTCTCTGTGCACTTACTTCAGCCACAGGCTAGGCGTACAATAAGTGTAATTCTAGTTTGTACCGTGTTTCCTATGGAGCACACCATATCCACACAGAGGTGTGGCTGGTAAGTACACATTGGCCAGTCAACAAGTCAGAGCGTTCAAATACTTAAAAGCAAATAAACAAAGCGCTGGAGCTTTTGTTAAGGGCACTGACACTGCCCATCTAATCACAGAAAGTGGATTAGCAATAGACTTCGTAGGAACCTAAATTCCTTGGTACCTTAGGTATCTTTTATCACTTTAGTACAGCTTTTGTGTGTCTTTTATAGGGAGGGAGAACGAAGGAGAAATTATTATAGGTAATCTTGGCATCAAAATGTGAGGAAACCTAGTTATTTGACTAAGCAAAAAAAATACTAAGTAATTTGTAACAGAAGAATAAAATGAACTCACTGTGTCTCCAGAGGTCTGCAATATGATCTTCAGAAAAGGTAGCTTGCCAATTTAATTGAGGTAGGAGTTATTTAATTTTTTTATATACAGGTATAGTTTTCAATAAAACTACATATGCCTATAATACTGCAATGGCAGATGTGTCTCGATTATTAGAGGTGGGCTCTAGGGAATATATACAATGGATCTTGAAATCCGTAAGCAGCTGTTTGGAAGGGAGGGGTGGAACACTGCAACACACACACATGTTCCTTAAGTGCAGTAATGTTTTGTTATTTTACTGCAGGTGTATTACAGAGATGAAATTTAATAACTTATTGTATACGATACCAATAAAACGGAAAGATTCTTTGCCCTGACGTTCATGAACAAAGTACAAATTAGAAGCAGTTCAGAGCGCGGCAGCTCCGTGCGCAGACGCGCGCACACACACCACCTCAATTCACACCTTCCCTGTCTGCAGTCACGATACCGTCTTTTTTATTGTTTACTATGAAAAGCTGGGCAGGCCATAAAAAAGGGAAAAAAGAAAGCAAACCCCCAAAGTGCTCTGCAAGACAGTGAAGAACGTGGTGTTGGTTGAATTCAAGAAAACCAAGAGCATTTAAATGCACAGGGCAGCACTCGTGCATTCGTTGGTGAGGTCTCTGAGATGTGGGAAGCCCCTGTGTGATGCTACCAGAGTTATTTTTGTAATAGTTATTCTTTAGCGGCTTAAATCAGAAGCCTGATTTCAGAATATGCATTAGTCTCAATCTCATGCTGAATGAAGCACTGAAGAAGGACCTTTTAAAAGTACGTATCAGATAAAAAGATAATCCCTCCTGCTTTTTTTTCCCTTCTGTCTTTGCTGGACGCCTCCTCATATAATTGGAGATGTCACAACAATTCAATAATTCACGGCAGAAAACGGAAGTCCCAGCACTTCTGGCAGAAAAAAGAAAATGGGCAATAGCTATTTCTGTCCATTCCCTTCTCAGCATGGGAAGAACAGCGTTATGCAAGGATTTACAGCCTTACCGGACACACAGACAGGCGGGCATGGGCAGCTGGGCTGAGTTGATCCATATGCACTTGCTGCAGAAGCTGCCTGTGTCTTTCCTTTCATTCCCATTACACTCATTTTAAAGTTTTCCAGGAACATTTCTGTTACTTCTATACAAAATCTCTGTCAAAGGTATGTCATACCCTCCCTCCACTACGCTCACTGAGCCACAAACATTCAAAAATTAAAATCCAAGGCTTTCCTTGCCTTCCTCCATGGGAAGCGTTCAGACTGCTGCTGTAGGTGGGGGACAGAAAGGGATGGGACAGGAGGGAAGCAGGGAGCGTGTCGGCCACGCAGCCACCTGCTCAAGGAGAAAAAGCCGATGACTTCTCCCCTTGGAGTGAGCTCTGACACAGAGAGGATAAAACACCACATGCATCTAATAAGAAAAGCTCCTGAGAAAGCACCTTGGCTGTCCCATCTGTACAGAGCGGGGGCCACAAGCCCCACCATGTGCCAAAGGCTACTCTCACCCATCACGGAGGGACAGGGTAGTAAGAAAAGACGGGAGGGTAAAGGAGAGAGGATGCACGAGCACGCAGGAGGAGGGATGTCGGGGAAGTGCGCGTAGTGTCTGTAAAGAGACTGCAACGTCCAACAAATATTTGGAGTCAGATCTGATGGGGGAGGATACAGGAAAACATTAGCAGCTACAAGAAGGTTGAACTCCGGCTGGGTCTGCGTGAACTTTTAAACGAGTTTCTAGAAACCTCAGCCAGAACTGGCATATTCACTTGCCATGGCAGCCTGCTGTGCCCTTGGAACATAAGCCTCTTGGAAACCCACACCGCTGCTTCCAGAGGGACGGGGCGGACGTTTTGGAATGAGAGAAGAGTGCACAGGAGAGCAAGGAGGAAGAGGGGAGTGACAGGAAAAGTACTAAAAGGAAGAGAGAGAAGAGGCAAGTTGAATGATACACATTGTGTCACGGTGCAGAGATGCTCTCTGCAGAAATGCTGTCCTGCCAGTTGCACCCCTCTGACTTCCCAGGCTCTTGGAGTCTACTCCCTTCTGATCCAGATTCCTTCAATAAATCGCTACCGATACGGTCCCTCAGGAAATCCTGGCAAGCCACAGAGCTGCTGCAGGTTTGGGCGGAGTGCCCTCGGATGCCTGCAGCGCTGTAAATACACGAAGGAGCCATTTTGTTGCAGCCTCTAAGCTGCTTCTTTGAACTGAAGCTGCAATAAAACCAAAGTTAAACATCATGCCCATGTCATGCCAGTGGCTGGCCTTTCTCTACCATGGTATCTTGAATCAAGCTGAAGGATAGCAAATGTGATCTCAAACTGTTTAAAGTTTATTATATTTTGGTAGCAGTTGTGTTTTACTGAAAAAAAAACCAACAAAAAACCAAAAAAAAACCCAAACCCTGGCTGAGCTTGTACAACTCCACTAGCTTTTACCTTAGCACTTCATTCCAGAGTCAGCTTTTAACAGTGGGATGGTTCCAACTGGCCTCCGAGAGTACTTCTTGAACATCAAGTAAATCAGTACATCCAAAACCAACATTTAGACTCACTTTCTAAAAGACTTAGTAGTAAAAACAAGTCATCTTAGGATTTGGGGATTTTGCTTTAAGTTAAAACACCTTAAAAGCTAAGTAACTGTTACTATGCATTTGCCAAAAAGGCATAATCCAAACTTTCAAAGGACTGTCTAATTTATTCCCACATACAATCTCGTGTGTTGCCTTGGAAATACACGGTGTATGTTTTCTGGCCATCAAGCTCATTTTACAGTTCTCTTTATTCATTGCTTTTTTGAATTAACTATTGCTCAGAAAAGCGCAATAGCTCTGGATTACTCAAAGTCAGTCTCATCGACGATTAACCGATTAGTGGAGCCACTCTACTGTAAGCAGCACATGTTACCATTAGTTAATAACAGTATTTTGTGTATCCAGATCCTCTTGCACTAAGGAAGATCAGTGTTTCGTAAACACTAGAATTCACAGAATTATAGAATGGTTTGGGTTGGAAGGGACCTCAAGGACCATCCAGTTCCAGTCCCCCTGCCGTGGGCAGGGACACCTTCCACCAGACGAGGGTGCTCAGAGCCCCGTCCAGCCTTGGACACTTGCAGCGATGGGGCACCCACAGCCTTTCTGGGCAGCCTGGGCCAGCGCCTCGCTGCCCTCAGCGTAACAAACGTCCTCCTTTTGTCCAATCTAAATCTCCCCTCTTTCAGTTTAGAGCCATTGCCCCTTGACCTGTCACTACATGCCCTTGCAAAAAGTCCCTCCCCATCTTTCTTCTAAGCCTTTAGGTACTGGCAGGCAGCTCTAAGGTCTCCCTGGAGCCTTCTCTTCTCTGGGCTGGACAACCCCAACTCTCTCAGCCTGTCCTCATAGCAGAGGTGCTCCAGCCCTTTGATCATCTTTGTGACCCTCCTCTGGACCCACTCCAGCAGGTCTGTGTCTTTCCCGTGCTGAGGACCCCAGAGCCGGACGCAGCGCTGCGGGGGGGGTTTCACCAGAGCGGAGCAGAGGGGCAGAATCCCCTCCCTCGACCTGCTGGCCACGCTGCTTGTGGTGCAGCCCAGGACACAGTTGGCTTTCTGGGCTGCAAGTACACATCGCTAGGTCACGTTGAGCTTCTCATCAAGCAACACTCCCAAGTCCTTCTCGTCAGGCCTGCTCGCAATCCATTCTCTGCCCAGCCTGTATTTGTGCTTGGGGCACTTGTACTTGGACCTTGCACTTGGCCTTGTGGAACTTCATGAGGTTTGCACAGGCCGGCCTGCGCAAGGTCCCTCTGGATGGCATCCCTTCCCTCCAGCGTGTCAACTGCACCGCACAGCTTGGTGTCGTCGGCAAACTTGCTGAGGGTGCACTCAATCCCACTGTCCATGTCACTGACAAAGATGTTAAACAGCGTTGGTCCCAATACCAACCCCTGAGGAACGCCACTCGTCACTGGTCTCCACTTGGACATTGAGCCATTGACTGCAATTCTTCTGAGTGCGACCATCCAGCCAATTCCTTATCCACCACGTGGTCCATCTGTCAAATCCATGTCTCTCTCATTAACACAGCCCCTCATTTTTAGCTCTAACTGGGAAACCGAAGCATGATGTTGATGCACGATGCATGATGCTGAAACCGAAGCATGAAGCAAGCTGATCCTCCAGCCAGAGCAAGGTGTTCACATTTCCTCCAGAGCGTTTCCCTGCTCCCACTGCAGTGCTCACGCACACCCTTGCACCAGCCCCTGCCCTGCAACCACTGATGCAGATCAGTGGCTGATGCTCAGTTCTACCTACCGAATCATTTCTTCTAGCTCTTTCTGCCTTTACCACTTTACAGGGCTGATTTACATGGAGCGCTCTGAATAAAGAAGCAGATGCACTGTTCTTCATTACCACGTACAGATCCTTACTTACAATCTGAGTACCCAACCAAGAATACAGACTAATACAGGAAACTAGAATAAAGTTAGAGAAATCAAGCAGGTACGCTTTTTTTAATACTACTGCCTTGCTAATCCCCCCAAAACCAGCACAATATAAAAAAAAATTGATCTTTGGGGAAATGGTAAGTAGCACAGAATTAAGACAACATGCAAAATCCTGACTTCACTGAATGAAATGAGATTTTTGTCATTAACTTCAATGAAGCCAGTGTTTCAAAAGTGTCTTGACAACAACTTCGGTACATGTTTCTTAGATGACTTCTCTCTAATGGAATTAAATAGTTCCCAAGATAAGCTTTCTTCCATTCCCACTGTAATCAGTGTTGTATTTGCTATGGTTTTCAGTGAGAGCCCAATTGGGCCCTAGGCTCAGAAATAAAAATCATCTTGAAGTAAATGGGTTGCTGTGTATCTGACCTCTTCTCTCATTGGTGTGAACACAGCACAGGGATGAACCCTCAGATCATTGCTGCTATTTGTGTGAAAAGAGGTTGTTGGTTTTTTTCCTACCAGAAGATTAATAGGTAGCAAGTTCAATATCGTTAGGTATTTAGTTTTCCTTAATTGTTCCAGGAACTCATCTACAGAGAGCAATGCATCACATCTGGAGGTAGCAATTTACCTTTCAGAAATCAACAAAATCTGCACACTCCTCCTGGGTTTAGGAAAAAGGAGCTCACACAGCTACTGCCGCGGCTCCAGTCCCTCGGATAACCCACGGCTTCAGGGGATTCTCAACGATCTGCAATATCACCACCAATACTTCCTTTGGAATTCACCAAGTTTTCTTCAATATCTTCTGTCTAGATAAGGTAATCTTTCTCAATACATGTGAAAGCACAGCCTAGAAATCTTGCAATAGGCTTGTAGCATTTAATTTTCTTTTAAGCCTGAAGGTTCATACTTGTTAATAATTTGGTGGATCCTGATAGTTCTGCAGCCTAGAGAACAGACAACAGATGGTCCAGCCTCAGCATTAAGCATTACTCCTTCTGTACCTTTCAGGAATTCGAGAGATTCTTATTTTAGAAATATTTTTTTCTCCTTCCTGTCTGGGCCCTCGTCATCTGCTTCACCCACTTTTCCACTATACTTCAAGAAAGTGGATGCACCCAGCAGAAAGACAGACTCTATTCCACAGACTGGAATTTTGCTTCTTTGGACTTTTATCGTAGTATCTTCCCAATACTTGTCAAATTTTCACGAAGGAAACCACAGAAACAGAGAGTGAATAGGTAGGGTTTTCTCCATCAGCTTTTCATTGACCCTCCACAACCACAGGGCACTGCCACGTAGATACAATCAAGGATCCATCCCGAGAGCTGACCATGTCTGTACCAACTGACTTCTGAGGAAACTCCAGAATTAGTACACTGAAGTGTAAAAAATAATTATTCAATGCTATCATTCGGGGAAAAAAATTGCATTAACTCTCACGCTACAACCACAGCCATTGGCTTGCTTACTGGAATAAACGTTGGGTTTTTTCTGGTATCTTGACAGACCGTGTTCCCTGGCACAGAGGACAGGCAGCGGCGCTGCGGTGCTCCGCGTCCCCCCAGTTTGCACTGCCCATCGGGGCTTATCCTCTTTTTCACACAGTAGGAAGGAGCTTGCCGAAAGGCTGGAGCTTGTTGGCACTTTTCAGGTTTGTCCTCTCCTGCGTTCTGGCCCAGAAGAGAAGTCTGGCGAGCAGGAGCGGTGTGTGGACTTCTACTGCGGGTGGTTGGTGCTGCGTGAAAAGACAAGGCAGAAACCGTGCTGCCTGTTTCTGCAGGCAACCGTCCTCGTTATGGCAATTACCCAGCAGTTCCCCACGAGGGGTTTCAGCTCTTTGCTGATCTGTCGCTTGGCCGAGAGAGGCCAAGCCAGGCGGTGGCACGGTGCGAGCAGGGCTGGGTGGGGGCCCGCAGCTCCCGCCAGCCTTCCCCATGGGATTGATCCGAGCTGCCCCAACCCCACCACGCTCCCGGCACCGCTGGCGCAGTGATGCTGCAAGAACATCACACTCGGTGATTTCCGTATCGTTTGACACTAGGGGTATCTGGAAGCAGGTCACTCTCCACTACCACCAAGAGCCTGCGCAAAATGCCGCCTCACTTTGGCTGGGACATAGAGCTGAGAACGCTTAAGAGAAAATTATCTGGTTATGGCCAACTGTCTTCTCAAGCCTACACCTGCACCTCTGCCCTTAGTTTCTAAGACTAACTTTTCACTCCCAAATTAAAGAAAATACACATCTGCGCCCTGCAGATATTCACAGATACGCGTGCGCACAAAGATGCCGCAGTACGAGTCGCATTAAGACTCCATGCACAAGGCATATATAGACCATGTAACTTGTTTAAGTGTAATGCCATTTTGAACTCAGAAACAATTTCCAGCTTACTCGCAGTATCACGAGATCATTCAAACACAGTAAGACTGAAAGAAAAACATAAAGTAAAATGCAGCAAAGAAAAGGTGTGTTTTCAGATGAAACGTGAAACCGCAGCAGACGCAGGAAAGCAGCAGAGCGGGATCTCCAGGAGGCTGGAGCTGCAGAGAAGACGGGTCTCACCCTTGGATGGGTGCTACTACACACTGGGGACAATATCCCCAATGCTGTGCGACCACTGGGGACAGAAACACATCCTGCTACCTCCTAGCAGTAGAAAGCAAAAGCATACAAGGATTTGTAAGCAAAGAAGACTAGCTAGAAATGGCTCCTAAAACTAATTAAGAGCCATTGCAGTGGTTGCTGATCAGGTGAGGGTAAGGTTACACAAGTGATCTTCTGCACTCATCTGTGCCGGTTATTGCAATTTAAATCACTAAGCCATTTACCGACTCACTAAAGAGTTCTGTATGTGAAGGTTCAGTGGATCACTAAAGTTTATTTTCAAGGCTTGGCCTGTAAACCTTCACCAGCGGGCAGCTCTGTAACCTTTCAGTTTGTTCCACGTAGAATTAAACATACGTAATTGTGCTTTAAGCAAGGCAAAGCAGCCTTCCCTTGTCGCCGCTCCCAGTCCAAGCGCAGCATGCAAAACTTCGCACAGGGAACATCCCCAAAACTCAAACAACGCGGACGACGACTGGCAAGCGCAGGGGCCTCTCCAGCAGCAGAACAGACCTCACCTCCCTCCGGACTCACGCCGGCCCTGTTAGCAGAGGGGCCAAAAGCAGACCAGCTCCGCGCCGGCCAGCGGAAGAGGCCCCATCGCCACCTGTGCAGGGAAGCTGCCGCCCGCCGCCGGCTCCCCTGACCCTGCCTCCACCTCCAAAACCAGAGCTGGCGGCAGGGCCCCGCGCAGGAACCCGCAGCTCTGCAGCAGGGGCGCGGGGCTCACGGCCCAGCTCCCCGCCGCTGCCGCCGCTCGCGTTCCCGGGATGCTTCCCCTGCACTGGACGGCTGCGCCCGGCCGGCCGTGGGAGCCCGTCCATCCGTGGGAGCCCGTCCAGGCGCAGGGGGCCGGGATGCGCCCTGGCACATGCAGGGCTGCCGAGGGAAAGGGCACGCCGTGACAGCCGGCCAAGAGCGCTGCCCGGCCTCCGGACACTACTGGTGGCATACACGTGCACACTGTGAACAGAAATTTCTCTTTAGTTGTTCAAATGGTTTCATTTTTCTACACTAAATGTTTCCCCACGTTATTAAAGAACACGGACATATGAGAGGAAAAAGGGGATCAAGTATACCCTTTCCTGTAGGGAAATAATATGCATTTTGGCTCGTTTTTTGTTGGTTGGTTTTTTGGGTTTTTTCCCTGGCAGATTTGAACAGTATAAAGCTTTGAATATTAAGAAGGCTATTAAATTCTTTCAATAGTTTTCCAAAGTGCGAAGTTATTGCACTCAGAAAAAGGAAAGGAAGCCTAGCACTCTTCAAGAACAAAATGAATTTAAACACATGATTAATATTGCTACTGAAATTAAAAAGAAAGTGTCTTTTAAAAAAATCAATTGTCTTGAAACAAAGCACAGACTTTTGGCTATTGATAGTATTTTTAGACTCAGACTTTCTCTGGAGACTTAAAAGTATGCAAATGCAAAGTGCAGAGAGGCACACACACACATGCTATACCTTTGTATTACATTGGCATTTTATTATTTAATTAAACTACTCTTATTTTTCTAGCTCACGCATGCTTCCCTTGAGACGGCTTTGCTGTTAGCCTGCTGGCCTTGACTTCCAGCCAAAAACAATTCAGAAACAAAAAGGGACAACAAATCATATTTTCACAGACATTTTTATCCCTCAATACAACCTTGTTTTCACACAACATCATACAGATTCTATGAAAACTATAATTTATTGCAGTAGCCATCCAAAGCTAGGGGCTGACACAAGCTCTGCGGTGTGTTTCCACTTCTGTAATTTCTGAAGTTGTGCTGTTGGGAAGGACCAGCCATGCTGAACAGTGCGGCATTGTTGCAAGGGACAATAATCAATAGTTCACAGCAGCTCTGACTAGGGCGGTATTAGGTCAACCCAAGTACTCCATAGTCTCTCTTCTCTGGCTAGAAAAGCTCAGGCAGGAGCTTTAAAACCTGCATTTGCAAATAAAGCCCATTTCTGAGAAATGCACATCTGCAGCCATTGCCGTTTATGATGGAGCCTATCCCTAAGATGTACAACTTTAAGAAGCAAACCTCATTTATCAGAGTATTTATCACAACCCCTCTGCTGCGCAGACTTTCACTTACCTGGTGGCAACCCTGTAAATTCGAATCTCTTCCATACGATGAGTATGAACCCCTTTCTGTTTTACCTGTTAACAAAAAAAAAAAAAAAAAAAAAGGTGTATAACAGATATAAACAGATAGCTTCTTCAAGCACTTTATATGACGTTCCCCACATTTTCCTAGTGCTGTTTACATATGTAAAATAGGCACTTGCTGACTGCGTAATGCATGTAGGCAACAGAAAGGGATTAACACTTTTTCATGCTTAGGATGGTGATGTGAAATAAACTTCCTAATCTCGGCTGTGCTGCTCCACACGCTTCCTGGAACTGGGATTTAACGGGCTTCCACCAGCTGGCTGAAGGTGCGAGCAGACCTCCTCCCTGCCTCTCCCCTGGCTTGGGGGCTGAGCACCCAGGCACCCTACCTGTCCCCCGCTGCCGCGCCGGGGGCACGGCGAGTCCCTCACCGGCTCTCCAGCCAGCCAGCTTTGCCCAGGAGCTGCCGGGGAGGCGGCTCCCCACTCTCCTTCCCAGGAGCAAATTCCCCCACGACCGAGGCGATGACAGAATTTACACCTGGGAAAGAGACACTGATTGGGAATTCGCCATTTGCTACCAACGTGGGGGCTGCCCCAGCGGCGCTGGGACTTGAACGGGGGCCCAAGGACTGCCGAGAGTCTCTGCCAGCCCCAAGTACCCTTCCCCCCCCCCCGCTTTTTTTTTTCCAGGAAGCCTTTAACACTCAGAACCAACAGCCTGACTTGCAGTACCGGTTACGGTTATGCCATATTTACAAAGGAAAATAAAGGTTCTTTCAGGTTTGAATGGCCAGACTCGAGCGAAATCAAGAAGGGAAGAGGTGGTTTCTGCAAAGCATTAAGTCATGGCTGAGCAGCACCGCACCACGTGCTCCGGAGACAAAGAGCAGTCAAGAGGGCTGATACAAAACATATTGACACTAAAAGACCACCCTTATGGTGAGGATAATCACGGGAGGGGGGGAGGTATTATCTAACAAAACATCCAAGAACACAGTAAAAATCACTCATAAAATTAAAGTTTTTATTATAGGCTGGGGCATAAAACCCACAACACACAGTACCAGTTACTAGGGACCAGATGCTCAGTTTATCTCTGCGTGCAACTCCCAGCCATGCCGGGGACACCTCTGCACCTAGAAGGCAGGTTCACGTGGCTGCGCACCCCCACGTACGAGACGCGGCGACAGCCCCACACCAAACCCTGCGCCACCAAGATAAAGCTACTGTGCCAGTATACCTACCGAAGCCATGAAAAAACGTCCTTTAACTGCATTTAGAAATATCAGATTATAGTAACGACAGTATCCACCGACCTCACAGATTTCGGGGGCCCGAGCAAGGCAGGCAGCGGACGAGGGGTCCCTAGCTGGCACTGCTGCTGCCCGACGGACACAGAGCTCTGCTGTGCTCCGTTTTCCCAATGCGATCCAAATTTCATAAAGAACCCATGGTGAGGCAGATCGTTAGACAAAGGATGATGGAGTTAATTTTAATCAGTCCCAAAATGGTGTGGCCACATTCTGACTCCACAAGCCTTTCCTTTAATGTACAGCTACTGGGTTTGATTGCCCTTTAGAGGTATTATTGGTAAAGTCTGACCGCTGCAAGTGGTTTGGAATAAGAAAATCACCTTTCTCCTCATCACAGTTTAAGATTCTAGAGCTTGCTTTTGTTTCTCGATTGGTTTTGGTTTTGTTGTTTTCCACATAAAGTAGTTACTTATACATGGGAACCTCCAAAATTTATTTGCAATTCATAGGACATTTGCACATGTAATAACTTTTGAAAGCACTTGTATCTGGTTATACAAAAATGATGGATCACCCACTCCATAGCCCCCCCCAGGTTCAGAGTACTGGAAGCCTTTGCAGAAATAATTCAAGATTGAAATGACAATGAAATTTTAATTGTGAATCCCCGAGTCCAATGCCGAGATCTGCAAACAAAATGTCTTGCTGGCATGCCTGGAGTTACGTGTGCTACTTCCCATCACCCCAAGAGGGCCAGAAAGTCGATGCAAATAACAAGCTGGGGGGGGGGGGGGGGGAATCCCAAACAGAAAAATAGGGTCGAGGGGACCCAAGAACAAGCAGCGACACAAGGTACTTTGAACGCGCTCCTCGCTGCTGCCTGGGTATCGGTAATCTTCTTTTCTATCGTATCAGACACAGGCAGCCTCATCTTAATTTCAGTTGTTAAAAAATATTTATCCAGATACAAAAATAAACCCACTGCAAATTACAAGTTGTCAGGGTTAAAATCTACTTCTATTTGTGTGGGGGAGGATAAGAGAACAGCATAGACATGAATCATTCTCAGTAATTTGAGTGTTTCCATGACATCAATGGGCACTCGTCCAGGACTCTGTCGAAGTCTGTGAGGTACCAAAGCGGCACAGCAGCCAGCAGGAGATTGACTTTTTTTTTTTTTTTTTAGGATTATGCTCCTTGTAAAGATTTCATCTATAGCATCCACTTTTACCACCAAACAGATAGCTTTGGAGATCATGAGTGAACACATTTCATTCTGATAGTGTAAGCCTTTAACTTTATTACATTTGTTGTTGTTGTTCCCACATACAGCTAGAAATCCGCCTCCTCGATTAAGAACAAATAACCGAAATTCAAGAAAAAGTCAAGAAACCGTTAAAAAGATATACATACATAGATTTTCACTGTCAACTGTAATTATGAAATTATCATACTTTTTGTAATGACACTTCATTCTGGGGGGGGAATATCTTTTGTATAAACTGTCCATTTAAAATTAGCTACACTCTTGATGTTGATTTTCTGCTTAAAATTCACTGGCACATTTGTTTCAGATAATAAAATTTGCAAGAGTGCTGATAATATGCAAGAGTAGGCTCTTTAAGCAACTATTTGTGCTCACAAATACAAAAGCTTCTCCTGAATTTCTACGTTTACTGTACATTATGCATCATTTTTAGTCACTTGAACACCCCAGCCTATACTGTGCGTTTTCCGAGGTTTGCAACAGCTAAAGATTCTCTCTCCATTTTTTTTAAAATGTTTTAAAAAGGAGAGAGCGTCTACAGCGATGTAGACACCCGACGCATTCACTGCGGAATTTTCGAGACAACCCTCTAGTACTAGAATGCGGCAGCCGCTGCGGATATTTTTTGGCACAAAGACAATGGTGGCAGTGCCAAGCCCCATGGCTAAAACTACTCAAAAGAGGCATAAGGGTAGCATTAATCGTTCAAGTCTTTTACTGCATGGAGTACTGTTGTCCATATTTTAAAACCTAAAAGTACCCGTTAGTAATATTTGTTGTAAGCCGGGGAAAAAAAAAAAAAAAAGAAAAAAAAAAAAAGGGGGAGCCTGAAATAGAGATGAATAACAAATCTTGTCAGACATCTGATTAATTTTTTCTACCTAGAGGACCAAATGTTAAAATGTGCCATTTGTTACCAGCACTCCGAACACGCAACACGATCTGTACCCTTCCGTGGCTTTATGATCTGACAATTGAAACAAAGCTCCATGAAGAAGTTGACCTACAAAGGCTGGTGAATAACTTTCAAGTATGCACTTGCTCTTTAGGTAAGGCAGAAAAAGCATCTCCATTATTATCAGAGGCAATAACTTAGCGTGTGGGTAAATACATATATATTCAATTAATTGACACAATGCATGCCAATCAAAGGACAGACAAAGAAAGAACTACATGCAGCTCCTGTTTTCTGACAAACACTGAATCTCAAGTCTCTGCTCTCTAAATACCTCCAGAAAAAAATACTGCTTATCCTCACTAAACTAAAACGATTGCTTCATAAATATTTTGTCTGCATTTTTGTTTAACTGCAGAAAATAAAAGCAGCACAAGATTGCCAATCAATCAATAAAGAAGCCACTTGCTTTTCCATGGTGTACTTTGAAAAATTAATCAAATTAAGTAGAAAATTTAAGCAACTTCCAAAGCACATATGCAAGTCATCTGATTCCCCACTCTCTCTTCCCCTGCCCTGGGAGATAGGGCACCTTGGCTTTTTTCTGGTAGGCAGAATGACAGGCATGAGGCAACTCTTTCCATCTGCAGAGAAAAGGAAGTGAAGCTATTTCTATATAAATGACTTCAATTCAATGTTTACATTGATTTCGTGTTTGACGTATTTTTTGAGAGATGAGTTCGACCAGAATATTCTAATTCAGGTTTCCGCTGCCCTACATTTGGGGTTTAGTTCTTGGTTAGACTGAAGAACGGAAACCTGTCTGGGGCAGAAAAAAAAAGTCATTGTATTAGGGACTGGAATTTTAATGGCTGCGAATTTTGGTCTGTTCAGGTCTGCAATTTTGCTTAAACCTATTTCTGATTTTATTACTGCATTTCTAGCATTTTTGAAAATTCATGATTGTTCCCTCTGATGCTGGATGTCTCAAATGCATCCTGAAGGGAGCCCGATCGATTGCCCTACAGAGAATGACAAATTAAAGGAGAATTCAGTGTCAAAGTCAGACCAGGCACAAGGAACAGAGAGCTGGAGCGTATTTGGGAAAAAGTTCTGAGCAACTGAGGAAGGGGCTGAACTTTATCGTTCCACATTTGTCTGTATATAATGAACACATACGTGTTATCAGCCATAGCAGGGTTTATTTGCATTGTTATGAGGATCATGAAACAGTTTACTTCTGCCTTTATCTATAGTGCTGGCATTCAAAATTTTCTTATGCTTGTTTAAGTTCGGTTGCATGAGAAAAGGAGGACTTGAGCACCCCAGGGAGCAAGTGCAGGACTCATCTCAGTGCTCACTAGCGTGAGTGAAGGTCTCCCAACACCGGACCTGCCTGACACGAGGACCGCCTCTGCCCAGTAACCTCTGCCAGTGACAGCCAGGTTATCAGTACTGCTTTTTTTTGCCTCAGAGATTTGAAAACCTGACTCATTTCAGCAGAGAAATGAAGCTAAAATTTGTACAGAATTATAAATTATCTGAGGAAAAACCTCACTGAAATAAATGTGCCATTGTACGCTGTATATCCTATGCCAATCAGCACCTCACTCTCGGAGAAATGTATATACCCTGCGCCCTCCCTGGACAGCCTCCCAGGCCTTGCTATCTTCTGCCCGGGACAGAAAAAATAGCCTGCCCGTGTTTTCAGCAGTGGAGCCAGCAGGTAGCTTCTTTATTTTTCAGAACTTTTGCATACACTGTTCTTTAAGAGAGACAGGAAAAAAAAAAGGGGGGTGGGGGGGAGGAAGCAAAAAAAAATTTTTTTTTTTTTTTAAAAAAAAGCTTTTAGTATTAAGTGAAATTTTTTGGACGCTTAATTGAGGGATGCAAATCCGAACGCCGTCCCTGGCACCAGGGCCAGCAGCTGGCTCGAGGCTTGTCCCCCTTTGTGCGACAGCTAGTTCTCCTAGAAGCTCGGCGTCTCCCCGACTGCTAACCCGGGCAGGCAGCGGTGCTTGCCGGCGCAGCTCCCGGGCAGCCGCAGGCAGGGAGCTGGCAGGGGAACGGGCAGCCCCTGTGCTCGGGCTGTGGGGAAAGGTGAGGCGTGGAGGCAGGCGGTGAAAAGGGTCGGCAGGCATCATCCCCGCAGACCGGGGAGGGGGACAGGCGGGTCTGAGCAGCGGCCGCCTTCACTGGGGTCCGGCTGCGATTTCTCCTCTTGCAACGTTTAAAGAGCAGAGAGAGTTGCTTAGCTCGGCTAAGTTACTAACTTGGGCTTGACCTGGGTGATACATACATACTTCTCCAACAGTAGCGCACTTACCGGCATAGGATATACAGTCAAAATACCCTTTTTATTTGAGTGAGGGTTTGAACAGCATATTTTACATCACAAAGAATCTCATCCGATGGTAATGGAAGTATCATGTTAATGAGCTATTTCTGCTTTGTGCTGTATGTGAAGTACAGACAATAAGAAAGAAATCTAATAGATTTTAAGCAAAGTTTGTGCAGTAACGTTCACAAAATAGTACCGATGACACGGCATCTCATCCAGGGAAGGTCCACAAACTAGATACAAAGCTAAGGGATTAATCCCAGTAATTTGAATGGCATCACACCCCAAAATGTAGCACAATGCTAGGGGAAAGAGATCTTTTTGACATGAAAGAGGATTTTTGCGCTTACACTGATGTGCAGTAAACAGTAATGGTTCTTAAAGAGACATTATGATGCCAGAGCAAGTACCATTACAAAGGGAGATTTTTTTTTTTTTAAACAGTACCATCAAAATGCAAACGAAATTAAATCCTAAAGCCTATACTAAAATAAAGCTACAGAGCTGACTTGAACAACCTAAAGCAAGGAAATGCAGAGCAGAAGTGGTACTTCACCACGGACTCACCTCACTGGTCTAGTGCTTGTGCTTATGCTTAAACAGGCAAAGTTACACGCATCTGTGTCTATACATACATACATATTGATGGGAAAGGCTGTGCTGCCTGCTGAAGGGTATCCCACGCCGTGCTCTCGGCAAGCTTTGCCCAGTGCCCCCCGTGGGGCTGACGGCTTCAAGCGCAGGGAAGGGACCGACCCCGGTGCTGCCCGCCCCAAGCTCCACTGTCCCTTCTGTGCATATTCGGTGACTCCGTGAAAACACCAGACGAATTTTTTTGTCACTGATCTCAGTTCATGAAATACTGGACCCAAACCAAAAGACTAAGGCAAATTGCTCAATCTATTTCTGTAATCTACCAAATAATAGCATCTATGACAGGGCAGTATGCGATTTCTCGGTTTGCGTGCTTTTAAAACAAAATAGCTGTGGCAAAATTACACGTGAAACTATAAGAAGAAGAATATGAAGAGAGAATATTGAAGACCATATTCTACCAGACTTACATTAAATACTCCCTTAGTCCTTAACGAGTCCCACCAAAATCAATTAGATTGTAAAGATTATCATACTATCCCATAAAAGAAAGGTTTGACGCTAATAGTTGGTTATTTGCCTGGATGATACAGCTGAATTACAGGATTGATGGTGTCTAATCCAGTCAGAACAAGCTCATTGCACCCTTTGCAACAGGTTTTCAGCACCCTGAAGTTAATCAGAAGATACGCAGGTATTGCCATTTCGTAGCCATCACTGCAATTGTGCAACCAATAAATAATACTGCGTTCTGCGGACAAGGAACATTAATGAGCTTAATATCAAGTACATGCACTAATTGAAACCAGAATAATAAACTTTCATAATTAAATTAGGTATTTAAACAAAACAACTGTTTATTTCAATGCCATCTGTAGAAATTATATTTAACGAGTTGAAGAAACCTTAAAGACTCCTTGCTGTCGTGGGCCACCGCAGAGCCTGATGCTGCACGAACGGCCATGTCCGGTAAGCCTGGAGCAACCGGGCACCTACACTCAAAAGCTGCGAATGAAAGAACATTTATGGGAGACAATCCTTCATTTAGAGTGAAGGTGCATCTGACTTCATAAACACCTTTAGTCTCCTTTCCTTTTCATATGTGCGTGGAATTTCAGTCTACAGGAAATAATTACGATCATCTAAGCCTGAACACCTGTATCACTCTGGAAATAGGAAAATTTATTTTGGAGAGAAACAAAAACTCTAAGGAAACCCATTCACCATGTTCTACCCTTCTCGTTCTTGGAACATACACTAGTCAAAAGATGGGCAGGGGATGAAGACAGGCATCGGAGAACATAAAAAAAGAAAAAAAAAAAGCATTACCTAACACTAGAGAATTGAAATAATAAAAAGGGGCAACATTTTCATTAAGATATGAGACAAAAACATGTTATAATAATACTCTGGACTTGAAAGCAACATGTAAGAATTGAATGTAAAGCACTACGTATCGGTTTATCCTATGTAGGCCTCACAGGGCTATTATAAATTGAAATACACTGCAGGGTGATCCCTCGTCATTTGTTCAGGGACCAGTTCAGGAGATCTTTATCATGTATCTGGAAACCTGGGTTTTCACTCAAGCATGAAAACAGAATCACTTTAAAACAAGTTAGATAAGGATCTAAGGCCATGAAAGACACAGAATTGAAAGAGGACAATAAAACTTCCTGCAGCCCAAGTCTGGGCTCTAAATCTTTGGTCTGTAAACCACCCCTATCTAGTAGTGATTATTAAAAGGCTACTAAAACAAACCATGTTGGACATGAGCAAGGATAAAGAGATCAAAAGCCTTATCGTTCAGATTGGGGATCAAATCTACACCTCAGCATGATAAACAGAAACCATTCCCATTAGACGGCTGCGTTCTTTCCCAAAGTGACAGAAAAGGCGTCATCTCGGGACCTGGGGCGACTCTGCGCTCCGCCAGCAGGACCACCGAAGCCAGCGGGCCAGCCCTCCGCGTCCCAGCGCTCGGCTGCGGAGCCCACCCCTCCTGCCAGAAGCCCAAATTAAGTCGACAGCATCATCTACACACCAGAAAGGAGGAAACAAATGCTGACCGCAAGCACACACGGACCCGTTTTAAAAGTCTGATGGCAAAGACAGATTCTCAGGTTTTAATACCAAAAGCATCAATGCCTTTCTAGCAATCTACCTCCTGCTTTGCCCACGTCTTCACAGGCTCTCTGCATATATAGACAGAACTACCTGAGTCTCTAATACTGCCTTACGTTGAGATTCAATTCTCAATTATACATTTCTGCAGAAATGATATTACTTTCAGTACAGAATTTTTTTTTTTTTTAAAAAAGCCAGCATTTATTTTTGTTATAATTTTGACGTTTTAAAAACAACAGATTGGATAATTTGAATTAGCTAAGCAGACAAAACAAACTACAAGCTTCTCAGTGTATGGCAAAACATCAGGAATGATGTGGTAAATACTGTAACATTATGAAATACCCAACAGTCTCAAATCGGTAATATCCAGCAGAGGGCATGCATACCCTAATAAGATTTTTACACTTGAGAACTGACACTTCCTCAACATTTTAGGAACAAACAATTTGGGCTGAGAATACAGACAAACTCATAGCATCAGTACATGCGCTCTCCAACACTATCAGATCAAGAATGATAAAGCTCTCTTGTGAAAAGACGCCTAGGAACGTTGATTCCTGCGCTGAAAAAAGGGTGTCCTTGAGAGGGGGATTTCCCACTTCTACCAGCTGACAATTTTCCTTTTGCTGCCAAATGCAAAGACAATAACCTTCATGCAAAAAAAAAAATTACCATTCCTCAATACAAACTTCATACCTGAAAGGAATGGTACACTGAAGAGCAAAATTCAGATTGATTTACAAATATTTTATTCTTTACAGGAGAAATATCAGTTGCACTAACATTAAATAAACTGAGTCTCTTTAGCAGGGCTAGATTTTTATCCTAGATTCTTTAATTACTTCACAGAACGGGACAGCAACATTACCCATAGTTTCTAGTCAATACTTTATTGTTTTTTATTATACTTAAGTGAGAGGAAATTTAAAAAAAAACCGACGCAGGGAAGAATTTGTCATTTGTCATGTTTGTTTCAGAAATCGCTTGCTTAAGTTCGTATTACAGAAAACTTGAGGATGTCTACCCATGCTTTAGAGTCCTCCAGTGGCAGCACTTTATTCACAGCTGCCGAACCAAGTGCCCCCTTCCAACCACAGCAGGTTCCCTGCATTCAGCGAGGTACAAACACACCAAGAAGAAACATCCATTGCCTCTTGCAACCACAAAACGTATGACAGTAATTAACTGCTACTGGCCCATCCATGGAAATGATCACTCCCAACCTTAACCTCTACTTTACAGCACAGAGTAATGGCTATTTGGGTTCCTTATCAGATAATATATTTTTTTAAGTTTCAGTAGCCCTGGGAGATGAACTTAATTTACAAGGTCTACAAGGCAGGCAGCTTAGGTTACATGTAGGTCACAATAAATAATACTCATCCCTTGGCCGGCGCGAGCTGCGCCGCCACTGCCTAAGTTGAAATGACAAGCCTTTATTATTCCTAAGCACTTGATTCTGAAACATTTGCACAATCTGTTAAGTCCGGACAAATTTAAATGGTTCTGACATGCAGCCTGCTAGGGTCAGTGACAGGGATAATGCCTCTTTACGTGGGTAAAATTTTGTGGCATATAGGTCACTCTCTTAAGGGGAATCAACTGTGTGTCTCTTCTTTGCATTTCCACCACAATCCTTCATCCTGCAGCCTGGAGCTGAGAGTGAAATGCAAGAAAGGAGCCGAACGCTCAAAGCAAAAATCTGCTTCCAGGACAATCCATTATATCTGACAAGTTAAATGTTCCATGGTAGACCATATGGCATCGGAGCAGGGCCGACGATGGAAGAGGGAAACTCAGCAAATGCATCACAATTAAGGAGTTTGACTATAGACTTTACTTTGATTTACTTTATTTTTTATTAAATTTTGGATATTATAGTCTTTCAATTTTCACATAGCCCTTCCAAAGCCTCTACCTGATCTACCAAGCTAGCTATACAGGAACAGGTGGTTTGCCAAAATTATTTTCTCCAAAATCTTATGCTCTTACTTACTTTAAGTAGTAATCCTGATCAAGCCATTTTCATACCTGGCAAATTTTCTAAGTGTAGGGCGTTTCTATTACTAACAAGCCTAAATGTTATTAGCAGTTTGTTAAAGACCAAAGAAAAAGTAAAGCCGACAAAAAGAAGAAAACAGCCTAAAATCCCAGTCCCCAAAGCCTTGGTGATGAGTTCTCAGCAGAAATATCACCCCAACGAAGGGCTGGGACCGCTGAGCCTGAGGCCTAGCAGGAGGAGGCTTCCTGGAGTCCCCCTACCGAAACCCACCACGATCTGTGGATACGTTTTTTTTACCAGATTGGCCCCTTTTTGTCGGGAGAACTCCCACGTCAGCAAGATAACAGCGCTCATGGTCTGAAAGATCTTCGCCATCTTCAAGGCCGATGACTTTACGATCTATGGTGCAAATGGTGGAGCTACGCGCACCCCCGAGCCTTCTCACCGTTCAACACTATGTGTATGTTCGTTACACACAAGCACACAACTAGATCCAACCCTGAGCAATTACCAGGCATGAGCTCACAGTTGCCACGGTTGGTTTTTTTTATTGTTTTGATTACCAAATCATAGTACTGAATTAACCAAAGATGCTAACAGTGAATTAAGCCTTTCTGTAAGGCACCCACCACCCATAATCACTTTCTTTTGAAGAGCCAAAATCTTGGGCTCTTGCGAAGGAATCCTTGTAACCAGCTGCTGCAGCAGCAGATTGGGAAACCACATGAACTGGGAATACTGGCTTTGCCACACCTATAGAGGTTGAGCTTGACTGACATAAATAACAAATGGACCAATTAGAAGAAAACCCATGCAAATTAGCTGCATGTAATGAAGTTCCTAAATAATTTGGAAATGCAGTGCTGAAAACAGTAACTAGTATTTCCAGAACTCCTTGCAAAGACTCTCCCCTGCCTAAGAGGACAGAAGACTTCTGTAAACTTGTCGTTATTCTGGTCTACTACCATGCAGGTCTGCTCTCCTTCAGAAACAAAATCTGCAGAAATAACCGCGTAACCATTTTTGGGCAATGCCCTGGGGTCACGATGCAAAAATAAAGTAGGTAAACAAAGCTACATCCTTATTTAGGCATTTAAATGAAGTCTCATAGGCAGGAGAATATCCAAGACAGTGTCATCGGTGCCAGTGGAAGCTGCTGGTGCACAACTCACCGAAACAAACCACTTACCGGGCTCTGGAATTGGGAACTTAATTTTAAGCACTTAATTTTGGTGACCCCTCGGCG
>JAVKLA010000074.1:82509721-82514721 GCA_034782735.1 Sagittarius serpentarius
GCCCCCCCAATTTCAACCTCGTAAAGGCTGAGCCAAAACTGCTACCAGTAAGGGCCCACCCTGCCCAGTGCTGGGATCAACAGATGCTTCCCAGAGATTTCCAGAGGGATCGTGCAGGAACAGTGAAAGGCCTTCACTGAAACCGAGGGGCACTGAATTCAGTACGCCCATGGCCAAACCGGGCCTTTCTAAGCCCGAAACAGCATGTCGTCACTGCTTAATTATTCAGTAGGCTTGTAATATAATATTAATTTTTCTACTATTAAATGCATTCTTATTCAGAATGAGTTTTTCCTCATCATTTTTAAGGCTTAAACCCAATAATTTTCCAAATTAATTTCATTCCACCTCTTATTAAGGCTTGTGCCAGGGTCCCCTCTTCCAGGGACAGCGTCGCCCCGACGCCTGCCGGCCATCCCACCGGCCAGAGCCGTCAGACGACGAGGGAGGCTCTGGGGTCTGCTGGGGAACATCGGGAATCATTTTATGAAGGACCTTGGCAGTTTTATAAGCAGGGTTACACAGTGCTGTGCCTGTCTCACAAGATCCCCTGAAAAGCCCATCGTCTATGCTGACGAGACCAATACAAATTTAACTTTACATGCATCCCTATTTCAAGATTTCAGGAAAATGGAATTAAAAAAAAATAAATCATTCATAGGAATACTGGTCGTCACTTTACTGAAGCAGTCATTAATGAACTTTTAAAACATCGGGTTCAGTGGGGAAAAAGAATGTAATCTTTCAAAAATATATTTATTTGTGTTTTATTATTCCTTGTAAGAAAGTATTTTTAGATTACTTTAAACATATTATTGTTATTTCTATATTTTTGTGAAACCATCATTGTTTTTGCTACCATGAACAAAGATTAAAGCAGAAAAACTGAAAAAATGCTTTTAAAATTTTGAAATTTTTTAGGTAAATCAAGAAAGTTACTATTTTGAACTTGATGGCTCAGGACTACCCCAGGCAGAATGGCAAGGTGAACGGCAGGCAGTACTCTGACGCACTGGCAGAACAAAGACCATTATGAAACCAATGCTGAAAAAGAGTCGGATCCACTACTCCAGCGCTGCAGTTCTTCACACAGATCTTAAATTTATTATTGATTTAGCATTTGGTACTGCAGGCACTGGAACAAAGACCCCTATGATTATAAATGCATGCTTTTGTGGCACGTGCTTTAATTTTAAAAAGGGTATTTTTTTTTTCCCCCCAAAGATCCTGCATATTAAAAGGACATCAACTTCTTAAAAAGTCACACATCTTTCAAAATGTGTTTTTACAATTTAAGGTTACTGTCAGAGATGACAGAGAGGATTTCTGGGTTGGTTTGTTGGGGGCTGTCACAGAGTTGCAACCTGCCGTGGGTCTCATCCTGGCACGGGGAGAGGCGGGCACCCCGATGGGGAATTTACCCCCAACACGCCTGGGGAAAAGCAGGAATCGTGGTCATCCCCGGCTCTGCCACGGGGGACACGCGTGGGAAAACCCGCTCAATGCGCCCACGGGAGCTGGATGCGGAGGCAGGAACGGAACCCACCCCGCCTGTCTGGAGACCACCTTCCTCAGCTCCCGAGTACTTCGCACGCTTAAGGGCAGTTTATTTTGTATGTGATTTCACTGTTTTCAGAGAAAAATTCCCAGGCACCCTCACAGAAAGCGCATGTGCCATTCTAAACTATTTATTGTTTAATTGGGCACATCCCAAATAGATAATGGCTCTTTAAAACACTCCTGGCATCGGTGAGCCACTGGGCTAGCACCATCGAGAAGACAAACGGTTTAAAATTGATGTTTTCTGTAATACAGCTCTATAGGCTCATGGAATAAACGAACTGCTTCAAGATACTCTAACCAATGTGACTTCCTGCTTGGCTATCACGAGCAGTAGCTGTGTACACATAAATGAAGCGAAGAAGGGAGATGGAAAGAGAAATACAACTAAATTCACACCAGTAAAACAAAGCAAAATGAGGCAGGTATTTGTGCTTTCTAGATTCCACCACTAGATCCCGATTAACATTTTTATTACTAATTAAAATATCCATATAGTAAAACAACACCTGATCCAAGCAGCTTTTAACTACAGCGGTTGTCAGTGTTGATATTCTGCATTTTGTTAGCCAACCTGAAATTTTAACCCGGATTTATTTTCAAATGCACTGTTTTCTGAGCTATTAATGAAAGAGAATAAAAACTTTAGCAAAGTATTTACTTTCCCTATATCACGGTTTTAATCAAAAGATGTTTAAAAAGAAGGGAAAAGCAAAGTTAAAAAAAACAACTACTGGAACTATTCTTTGTCTTCTTATCAAAAAGTTAAATATACCAGATACAAAATTTAATGCAGCTAAAAATTAGTACAAGTACAAGCCTAGTATGTTGTTAATGTCCAAGATTCGCCCATTTTCATGAAGTGAGTACTGGAGGCCCAACACAGAGAACCTGCCATGGGAAAGCGTTTCAGAAGTCCTAGAGCTGCCGCCAAGCCCCAGGCTGCACCGCAGCCACCTCGCTTGGACCCAAGGCCACACTCAGGCACAAGTTTTACAGGTCTGGGATACTAGGAAAGAAAAGCAAGCTATGTCTGATACTCCGGCCACGCACCCTTGGCCATTCTCATCTCATCGGTCCTTCTAGCAATGTCGAACGGGTGACGGAGGACAAGGAGGTCAGTCGCAGCGTCTCTGCAAGGACGGTCTCAGCAGCGCTTGCTGGCTGCAGGAGCAGCTGAAAACTTCGCTCGCCTTAAATTCTGCCATCGAGCAAGTGCTCAGCTATGAGCATCTCTGCATCCAGCACGCTGGCCGCACACGGCTGCGCCGGGGAAGGCGGCCGTCATCAGTCTGCTCCCCGGCCTGCTCACAGCCAGAAAACCCTAGGTGTCTGTCTCACAGGAAAAATGAGTCTATTTGCCGTGTTACTTCACCTGCGCAAAATACATTTACTCAGGCTTGTGCAGGGGGAGCTGTAACGATCCTGACTTCTGCTTGAAAACAGAAAGCTCCCAAGTGACCTAAATGGACATTAGAGCCCTAAGAACCAGTTAAACTCCAGCAAGAGTAATTTTTTTTTTTTCCTGAGAAACACCACTTATTAATTGCACTTTGTTAAGCACCCTGATACATATATTTATGACAAAAATACTTTGATTTTCAGAAACTTGGAACTCTCATAGCTTCTTCTATGGATAATCAGTAATTCTGAAGTATTACACTGATGAATTCTAATGAAAAAATATTCTGAAAATTTTCTCAGAAAGATGCTGGTAGACTTAACACAGAGAAGCTGGGTATCACTGCCATCTGCAAAACAGCCAGACAGAAGAAAGTTCCAAAAATTTTAACTTTCAGCCATCTTCAAATCCCTTTCACATAGTGCTGTAATTTCCTGCTAGCAGGAACAACCCCTGCTAAGACCAGGGCTGGTTCACCCTGGACTTTCCACTTTCTGCCTTAGCGACCACAGCAAATATTTCTACTTCTGACAATAAATTATTAGCTAGTTTGCTTTTCCTTCCCAGATGAATTGTTATTGGAATGACAACATTCCGAAAAGGTAAAATTTTGAACCAGGGCAGAACTTGGAACGAGCTTTGCAAGTGTTAGAGCACTCACACAGAAATTGCAAGGGCATTTTTTTTAAAAGGTAAACCAGAAGTGTCAATCAAATCAGGACTTTTCTATGGACTGGAAAAAGAATGCCATCTTTCATAGGAAATGACATTATTTCCCAGAAAACAGAAGAAATATTGTATAGGTTTCTGGAATTAAAGCATAAAGTGTCCTGGTTAATTATGAAATTTATTTTCGATAAAAATAAAGAAGATACCAAAATGGGCCTGAAACAAAGCGTTTTTGAAAAAAAAAAAAAAAATCACAAATTAGAAGGATAAGAAGACAATCTGATCTTCTTGGTTTTTATCCTTTACCAGGGTTTGAAAAAGACGGGTATACTTTCTTCTTCTCCCCTGCAAAAAGCACGGAGAAGCCGAGAATGCTTTGTTATAGCTGGTGCTCCCACAGCCTGCCAGGATGGCTCTGGCAGTGGGCTTCTCACTACGAAATACTGCAATGATGAAAACATTATCCGATTACTTTACTTATTTTTTTTAACACTGCTAAGCTGTTTATTTCTTCTAATCCAGTAAATTCTTTTTTCCCCTTGGAAACAGTCACTAATTTCAGATGCATCACTTTAAGGCCTGATTTTCAGAAGAATGAAGTATTCATAACTTAAAATAAAGTTTATGAGAGCACTCTGGTTTCCTCAAAGACCCAGGGTGTCACACAGCGCACGCTGAAATCAGCAGTCAGCTCTGAGCATTTTACCCCAAATGCTCTGGGATTTTACGTGATCAAATAAACGCATATAAAATATATGACGTGCCTATATACAAAGGCTTCTCTCCCTTCATGCTAAGAACAAAACCATCTCTCTCGGTCCATTCAAGATCCCATTGCTTTCCATTCACCATAAAAAAAAAAAAAAGAAAAAAAAAAATCTTTTTTTCAGCTCCTTCCTGAGGAAAAACATACAAATAAGGCCTCTTTTTCTTAAGGAGCTCGTATGGTAGAGATGTATTTAAGCTTGATAATGTATTCACAGTTTCTTTGTAGCTTTCTAAATACAAAGACTTCTCACCTTACTCCTGCCAGCAGCTCCACTGAAGTCGAGGGGACTGGTGGCATAAGACGACAAGCAGTATCCGGCCCCTACCAGGGCAAGCTCCAATTCCTTTACTAGTAGAAAACAAACTAACGTGAAGCTTATCTGTAACGCCACCAGTTCAGATTACCAAGACCAGTATTCCACCAGTACACCGAGGTCCCACCGAGGACCAGAGACACACTGTATGAAGTGCTGTACGAAGTGAAAATGGCTCCTCATTTTAAGAACTAATTGTGAAAAAAACACAAAGGTGAAAGCCTTTATGCTTTCCTGCTATTTCTTTTAAGTCATGGGGTATCTGTGCAATATAAATCTGCCTCCCA
>JAVKLA010000074.1:82519721-82523190 GCA_034782735.1 Sagittarius serpentarius
GCAAAGCCCTGAAAAACACAAGTCACATCTCTCAAGTAATGTTTTGAAACTACCTACCTTGAATTTTGGATCACATTCAATTTACGAGGCACAACTAATTTTACAGCATGTTGGGCATCAGCAGAGCAACTGAAATAAACCCTCTGCTTCCTTGCGGGCAGCGCGGGCTCCTTCCATCTCCCACCCCAGGCAAGCTCACAGAGCAGTTTTATGATGCGCTTGTTTTGCTGTTGTTTTCAAACTGCTTATTGAGAGACTTTTCCTCCCATTCTTTTCATTAGCACCTTGGAAATACTCACATTTTCTATTTCCCAGAAATCTGTATGCTCCCAGAAGTATCCTACCATTTTATGCTGTCTGCTTGCTCACACAAAACTTTGCCTATAAACTCTGTAATGCTAGCAACCCATCATACCTATTAAGATTTTTCTAGCGCTATAAAGAAAAAGAGTCAACTTATGTTTTGCATGGGCTTCCTTTGCTTCTGACAAACAGAATCCACACTTTTGCACTTTTGCATTAATAGATTTCTATTTTTTGGCTCAAAAGAAATTGCAGTACAAAAAGCAGATGTGTATGTTGGATTCTTTCAAATTAAATTTCCAAAAGCTGAGCCTATACTAGCTCCAGATCAAAGGCACTAAAACACCACCTCCTCCCCCTTCCAGTATAATTACAGAGATTTCATTTCTTTTCTTACACTGAGCACAACAGGTAAATCTCAAAACCTGAAAAATAACGATCGGTTGCTGCTGCAGAGCCAGTCCGTGCCATGGCGCACCTCCGCACCGCACCCCTGCTGCTTCGGCTACCCAGGGATGGGAAATTCCTGCTTTATTCCTGGAGATTGCTTTTCCTTATGAGCTTCATGCCAAAGCTGCTGAGAGGAGCGTACTAGGTTACACGTTGTATTCTGGCAGGACTGGAGGAGGCTGGGGGCAGGGGGGAAGCAAAGCTTTTAACACCGATAAAATGCAAACTGGCAAGGGAGGGCAGGGGAGCCTTGCAAGTTCAATGTTGTCAAAAAGTTATGAAAACGTAGCAGTTTTCCACGTGCCTCTGAAGAAAGAGGTGCACAGTCAGAAAAGCACACAAGAGATCTCCAAAGATAATATTTTTAAAGAAAAATACACCACCCTTCCCTGCTGTTGTCCACAGTACTCGCTCAGAGACCGTACGGAGCAGTACGGTGAGCGTTGAGGCCAGGGCACGTAAAAGAAGAAATTTCGGAACATATACAAACCTACCCAGGTTGGTTTCTGTTTGTGACCGACCCACCACCCAAGACATTTATTCCAAATATTGACACATTTCTATTTTTAACTTCTGATAGCATCTGGCTCTAGTGCTGGCCATTAACACGTCCCTGTATTATTTTCCTTGTGTGAGAAGTTCTGCACGAAATTCCTTTCACATCTGGCCTTTCCTCAGCTCAAGGCTTGTGACCAGTTTCGTATTTGTCACTAGACCAAATAGCCTTGCAACATCCCCCCAACCTTCAGAAGGGACCCTCTGCAATCTCATCCTCCCTGCAAGAGGCAAACCTGCCTTTCCCCCTCTCTAAGTGAAGGAGTTCTCAAAGGCGATGCTCATGTTAGCTTGTCGCTGTGGCACCTTCTATACTCCTGCATTACTCCTATGCCACATACAAATCTGTATGTGTTAATAATCAATGAATCATCACTGAAGAAGGTAACCAAATAATGCAATATTAATGCAGCTCCACCCATCCAATGCAACCGTATGAGATAATTATCTCTAATGAAAACCAATACAGGCCTGGGTTTTTTGTACACCCACACCTGCAGTCAGTGTCTCCAGCCCCGTTCCTCCACGCTGTGCCAGCAGACTGGCCGGGCAGTGGCCAGGCAACGGAGGATGAGCACACGGCACGGATACCTCCCGTCGGAGCTGCTGAAGGAAGGTGGATAACCAGCACAGAGCACTTGACTGTGCTGGGGTCTCTCAGACGGATAATGACAGCCAGCAAGACAGAGGAGGAGCAGCAGCAGGCTCATACTGTACTTAAAACCTGCAATTTAAGTGCCTTCAGTTAAAACTCTCAAGCTCCCAGTAACATAAAATCGCAAACGTAAGCAGGAGACCGGTATTACCTACAGCCAGAATCTGGGCTTCTTGCACCTCATTACTGGGTTTTATTCCAGTTCTGCCTTTGATTCTCCTGTTGACCTTGGGGAAGTCACAGCTTCCCTACCCTTAATTCAGCAAAATCTGCTCAGACCATTCCACCTGGACCAGCCTACATGGCCAGCCCACGGGGAAAGCAAGTCCTGCACTCTCACCCTGACAATACAGCAAGGAGACCTTCAGAAAGAAAGTCACATGGGGCTTTCCGCTGTCAGGGAATGCATCTCTGCCTATTTCACCTAACCTCCCTACAGGATGAGATAACATCAGCAAATAATACCTATCTGCCTCACCAGCGCGTTTGCGAGGCTTATTTCATGAATGTGAGCGCAATACTTTTCAGTCCTTAGAATTTTTAATCTTGCTGGTATGCATGTACATCAAAGCATCCGTGCACCAGAAGAGGATATGAGGACCAGGAAAATTTGCACAGCCAGCACATCCACGAAGGGACTCTGGGGCACACCAAAAGAAATGAGGGGGGGGGAGTTGGAATTTATGAGAGAGACGTTAAGGAAGAAGCTTACAAACTGAAAAAACAAATGTGAGAGCACAAGCACAGCAGAAGAGGGTGGCTGAATTTACTTCAATCTTCTAAATTCACAGAGAGCAACAACGAAGCACAAAAGGGAAAAAGAGAAGAAATGTTAAGGAAGGGCTGCGGAGAAAGTAGAAAAGAAGGAATGGGCTCTGTATTCCTTTGTCCTTTTTTTCTTCTTTTTCTAGTTCCTTCCTTTCTTAGTTTTCTGCTTTCCTGACTCCTCTGTCCTTCATTATCCTCTTTCCTGTTATTTTGCTTAAAACTGGCAAAAATTACAAACTGCACAGGCGTTAAAACTGGCCTGAATTCCAAATATAAGCCCAAATCTAGGCCAGAGGTATATTTGGCAAATACAAATCCTTGCCAGATTTACACAGCTCTAATAATAAGGTGACAAGAACTGTGCACAGGATTACGGATGTGGCCTCACTCATCCCTTATAAAGTGCCAAAATAGTTTCCTTTGACTTTTATTCAACCTTTGCTCATGAATCTCAGACCATTAGCTTGGGGGGGGGGGGACAGGAACCCGGGGCGGGGGGAAGTGTGTGTATGTGTGTGTGTGTGGGGGGACAACGATGATGACAAGGGACATGGGGGCGGGATAGGGGGCACGGGGACAGAGACTTGGGGGCAGGGGAATGGAGGATATGGGACACAAAAGGGGGACATCGGGATGCAAGGATGGGGAAAGGGGGGGTGCGGGGACAGGGACAGGGGGATGCTGGTGGGTCAAAGGGACAGGGGACGAGGGGGCATGGGGACACCAACGGGGGTCATG
>JAVKLA010000074.1:82530168-82613413 GCA_034782735.1 Sagittarius serpentarius
GGGTGTGTTTTTTTTTTTTAAAGTGCCTATCAATGGTTTTCCGGGTGGGGTAAGGATTTCTAGAAATTGAATTTTTTCCTCTCAATATTTTAAGGAAGCCACTTATAGGTTTCTTTCAATGCTCAAACAGGTGTGAGCTCAAATTCCCTCCGCCACTACTATCAGCTCAGCTGGAGAACAGCAGCAAATGCTATTTGAAAGCCAAACTACATTCATCTATATAAAGGGCAGAAGCTCATTAACCATTAAAGCACCTTCTGGATGTTACTTTAAAAGCCATTTCTTTATTATGTGCTTGCAATGCAGAAAAATGCAGTGTCTCAAGCAGATAAAACCAGAGCCTCGGAGCCCAGCTCTGCACCGTTTGGGCTTTGGTTAGGTGAAGCCCGCCGGCGGTTTCTGAGCCAGCCCGCAGCCTGCCTCACCAGGAGCAGCAATCACCCAACGCCTGCAGACGCTCCGTGGTTTCAACTCAGCGACAATTCCCGCTGCAGGACCCAATTCCCGCTCCAGGGCTGGCCCAATGGCAGGCTCGAAAACCTCCAGGTCTGCAGAAGGTCGCTGCAGAAGAGAGGGCTGGATTATTAGCAGGAGGATGTTCCTTTCTGCCTACAGGGAGGATAACTTCAGGCAATATTTTGCAAACTTACAACTTGTACTCCAAATACAGATCAAATACATTTGCAGTTCAATGCAAATTTTTCACACAGCCTTAGTCTATGCCATGCTACGCAGAATACAACTGTCACACAAAATAACTTCTTAAAAATGCTTGGACGTGTTTAAGAACAAAACACAATGGAATGTAAACTTCACTGAAAACTATGTAGTACAAAATAATATTTCAATTCTTTGCTCAGTATGCAGACATTAATTGCCGCAGTCTACAGTTTCTATTTATACATCTGCTGCTCATTCCCCAAATAAATGGAAATGTCCTTGTAATTTCTTTTCTTCAGGACTGTACGAAAGGCTGGGGTTGAATGCTGAAGCTCAGAATACTGACTGGCAGCGCTTGCAAGATTGACTTGCTGCAATATATATTAACTCCTGATTAGAAACTGTAACATATTTATATCTACATCTACAAAATACTTTTCAGCACAGGTTTTTTTCTGTTGATTTTGTTCATAGGAAAGTGAGACAAGAGAAGCAGCAGGAATATTCCATGACAAGAAGGGATACGTGAGCCAGAGTCTCCTACAAAGCATTTTTAAGGCATCTTTCAAGGCCCCGGTTGACAGTAAATAATGTGATTTTCATTGTGGTTATCTTAGAAAGCCGAAGTGCTACATCTAAGCCCCTCAGGTCTCAGCCTTGACACCCTGCATAGTTAAACTCAAACTGTTGCTCAGGGTTATCCAGAAGCACTTCTACTTTGTCGTGCAGAAACCACTGAAACTAATCCAGAAAAAAAGGCTGGAAGAAATCCTGTCCGGCTGTTCCTGGGTAAGGGGAGGAAGGAACACAGAGCCTTAACTTACATGTAAATTTAGATACATGTCCATTAAAGAGCAGAACGGACCATGTCTGAAATCAGTTGCTGTTTTGTAATTCAGTTCTTGGAGATGCATTTACAGTGCCCTGCTCTCCGAATATGCAGGGGGGCACTTTTATTTCCCAGATTAGCACCGTTTTTAAAGTTTGGAGACACTGAAAACAAATATTTTGGTTGGTGAAACAATTCTAGATTTGGCAAAAAAATCTAGACTGATTACTTTTCCTGGATTTAGGTTGAAAAGCCTGCCTCAAGATCTTCCCTTCCATACTCACATGGGGATGGGAAGAACAAGAGTTAGGATGGTGGGCACGTATATCCACACAGCATTCACCAGAGTGGTTGTAAGGGGAGTTAAGTGAGTTTAGAGGTGAATAAAAAGATAGAACCAAAAGAAAAACCAAGATGCCAGACGCAGATTTGGAGGCACGACATGCCAAACAAGCCAAATAGCTGAAACTTGGCAGCTGAATTCAGGTTTTCACACCTTTCTCTAAAGAGCGCCGAAGCTCCCCCTCTCATCCCCCCGGCAAGGCATAGAGCACTGCAGCCGTGGGACGCAGTCCTGCACGGTGGCACCTGTCTTCTCCAGGTCATAGCTGGTGTATCTACAGAAACAGCAATGCTGCTCGTGGCCCCAGCACACTTTCCATCCACGACCACAGGACCAAATCAAAGGCCTTCTTGCAGTCCAGCCGCACCCCATTTCAGTGTCCTTTGGGGATGTGGCAGTCATCGTGCTTGGGTAAGGAACTCAGATACCAGTACCTATCCCCTCTCCAGCAGTACTGCACTGGGATCCCTACTGCATCCACCCCAAACTGCGTCATTTCCAGGCGGAAACGAATACGGTCAGATCACTGCTAACATTTTCCACCTGGCTGGGGAATACCTGGCGCTCTGCAGTTGGGAGAGCACTCCGTGAGGTAACACTCTCCCCGCCTTTGGAAGCACTCGCCTGTCATGCATCGTCCGTTCAGTGACTTCTCCTAAAACTGCAGGTGCTGGGCTGTGTCAGCAGCGTAAATGTGAAATACTTAAATGAAAACTGGAGTCTGGGATTTCCAGTTCTTCCATTTCTGAAGGCCTTTCCTGACCGTTTTAGTCATTACAGTCAGATTTTCTGTTGTTAAAATGCATCTTAATTAATGCTATAGCTAGTCAGTCACAGATTTTTCTGGAAAACATAGTTCTGCTTGTGATCCCTGAAAATTCACCTTTGACTGCTTTTAAAAAGGTTGTCACCTGTTTCTTTCTGTATGTCACACAGAATTTACTTTTTTTCCAAATATAATAGTAATTTCTTTGTTTTCCATCCACCTTAAGTTGCCAGGCTCCTTAAATACTGCATTGCCCTGAAAAGGCTTAAGGAAACAATAAGAAAAAACCAGACATCACTAAGGTAAGGAAGTGGCTACTGAGCGTGCGTTCCCGTAACGTGGATGACCCATATGAAGCATCACAACTGCGATTTCCCCAAGCGGTGGCATCTTTGGGTGCCACTGAATGCAAGAACCGAGAGACCATCAAAGCCTTCTGCATTTCAAATTTACAACTGAAAATTACTGGACAGTTTTTGACATTTCCCTCGTGGTTCCTCACGTACCTTCACTTCTCCAGCTGCAAAATGGGAACCAAAGCCACCTGACATAACAGAGGTGGTGTGAAAAAGAATTAGTGTTCGTGATGTGCCAGACACTAACTGAGAAAATCAAAAATCTGCCAGGATGAAATGTAATCTCGTTTTAGGAAATGTTGAAATCATTTCTGCAGAAGGTTAAAAAAATAATAATCAGGCTGAGTCAGATACACAGCATGGAAAATTTCATCCCAAATGTTTACAGTTTAGGAATTGAAAGCAAGGCCTTATAATACTGTGTTGGGTAAACTTCACTAATCTGCAAAAATTCCAGTTCTACTTATAACAACAGTAACAGAATCAAAGCTGTACGGATTAAAAGCAAACGCCACAGCAATATTCGTACGGACATAAGTGCTATCATAGCATTAAAAATAATATTAAAAATTGGCACGTATACAGAGTACCCAAGGAACTCAGGATGTTTTCCAGACAGTAATTCATCACATCTCACACTATCCCTGCAAAATACATCGCATACGTTCAGATAAATAAGAAGGCACATTTGAGCACAAAGACATTAAAGAACTTGCCAAGAGCGCGCCGCCGCAGATCGGCGGCCGAGCCGGGCTCCCCAGGAACCCCGGCACGAGCCCTGCCTCCCGGCACGGCGGGCAGCCCATGCCGCCCCAGCCCCCCGGCACTGCGCGGGCACCGGCACCGCTCGGCCACTCCAGCTGTCAGAAAACACCACCTTCTCCAAAATAACAATGCTAACAAGAAGATTATGACTGGGAGATTTTTAAAAGGAAAAGGGGAAGAAATCAGTGGGGAAAATATTTATTTTGCGATACGAGTGCCAGTCTCTGGCGAACGCACACGCCAGCCCTCCCAAAGGCACGTCAGGCAAGCAATCGTGGAAGAGCACAACCTGAAGAAGTGCAGCATTGATCTGAAACAGACAACCGGGAGGGAAGTAGGAGTAAGCATTGTATCTGCTTTTCATTTTGGGTTTAGCCATAGAAAGGGAAAACAAACAAGCAAAGATTTTGTCTTCACATACTAGATCACCAACCAGCTCCTACAACTATTAAGAGATCTACATTCAGTGACATTACGTCCTTTTAAAGAGTCTCAAAGCAATATCAGAAATTAAATACTGTCTTCTAGTTAGTACCGTAGGAACTTTTTCAACAAGATACATAAAATCACTACGGTGAACGCCAGAAGTATTACATGCAGAGGGGAGGAGTACACAAACTGTCAGTGCAACAAAATAAGAAAAGAGCTTTTGATCTTTTTTATTCTCATTTTTACTACATTCAACAAACTGGGTTAAATCAGCTTTGTAAACCTCAGGGAAAGTTTTCTCCCGCAGCAAGTTTCTCCCTACCATACCCTCCGCTCCGACCGCCTGTCCGGCGGCTGGTGACCGAAAGCATTCACAACACTTCACCTTGTGCGGCGTGCCTGGTTAAATTCAGGGTGGTTAGAGCACTCTGAAGCAACACAAACCTAAATATTCCTGGTAGGCAAACTGAGGAGAGGAACTGAATTATAATGAACCAGCAGCTGTCACAATATGACCACAGTAACCAAATCAAAATATCAACCACTAACCCAGATGAGATTCAAAGGTCACCACATAAGCCAGCAGCTTTCTTTAGCAGCGCCTGAAACCTCAATCTAATCCTTGTAGTGAAACGCTCCATTAAGCTACAGGGGGTTTAGAAGCAAGTTACTGTACATTGGTAAACGCTTTAATGTACTCGCAAGATACCCCAAGTAGTAGGGTAAGAAACATCCCCAAAGAGAGCACCCAGAAACGGGAGCAACGATGAGGAGCGACAGCCAACGTGCCGTACCTGACGCAGCTATCTGCCCATGCACGTTTCATTGCTGGGCCAAATAACTACTCTTCAGATACTCTTAAGAAAACACGAAATACCTAGCAGGGTAGCGGGACTCCAAACACATACAAAGCAAGCGGTGTTTGAATACACACAGGCAATAGTTTGAGAAGGTGAGTAATGCATGCAGCTCTGCGACTTCTCTCTGCTCCTCCCCACAGGGCTTGCTCCAAAGCCAAACGCAAAGGCTCCCTGCTAGACACTGGCCGCATAAAAACGTATTTCAAAAACAAGTATCTGAAAAATAAAATACAACTAGCCTTCATTTAAGCATGCCCTGCCTGCAAACATTTGTGGTTCACAGGTACGGGTCAGTAATACCCATCCTCAGTAACAACAATGTCTTTCTTGCCTGGAAAACCCCCTCAAATCAGGAGCAACTCCATTCAAGTCAACAGCATACACCAGTATAAAACCAGTTCAAGCTGGATAATTGTCAGGCTCTTTATCAGTTGCCAAGAGAAAGAGGAGCATGGAAAGAAAACTACAGTGCGGCTCTGCAGGTGCCAGCTGCGTAACACCAGAGTTTACGGGGACCTTTCCCTGGGGGAGTTTGAAGACCTGCCAGGAACAGGGAAATGATAAAATACATTTGGAGTAACAGGAGTTGGGAGCCGGCAGCCCGGGCAGCCTCCACTCGAGTAAACAGCAGTGTGCATTGTTCATCACCACGACATTTAGATTTCTCCTAAAATCACAAATACAGACGTGACCAGCGCAGACTGACAGCGGTCTTTGTTAGGGCAACGCTTCACAGACACGGCCCTCCACAGCAGCAGTGTTAGTAACCACAGCGCCTGTCCTGGTGCCGGTCAAGGGTTTCCATTCCCACGCGGCACAGAAACACACCTCCCGGCCGAGGCCCTCGGAGGTGTTCGAACGGGAGGGAAATGCACACGCATCCCAGCGGCCATCCCTCCTCCTCCAGCAGTAACGCCCCGCACCCGGGAGTGGAGCAAAACTGGGGAGTAAAGGGCTGCGCCAACAGGACAAATTAAGAAGGGCCTGCTCTAATTATCAGAGAATTATACCCAAGCATGGATACAAAATGTCGTGGGTTGTGGGAGGCAGCTGACTGCCCCGGCAGCACACACATGTTGCTGCACAATAGCACACTTGTCAAAAGCTGTTAGTCGCTTGCCGTACACTTGCACACGTGTCAATCTATACGTGTAGGAACACCACTGGTATTATTTCCAGTTGAAATTACCAAATCTCCTAACAACCAAAAAAATTCAGGGCACTTCAGGACCACGCACTGCGAGGACGCTGCCACGCTGCCCGGCTCACACCCACGGCTGGAGCAGACACCCCCGGTCCAGGTCTGCAGAGCCACGACCGGGTGAGCAGCAGCGCTGCAAACCCCCCCGACGGTGACGAGCGGGACCTTCTGGAAACATCAGGGTTCCCAAAGTTCCTCGTCAGATTATTACATGGCTTAATTCGTTAACCAGGTGCCTCCAAATGTGTTTTTATAAAACAACTATTTCTTGAAGCAAGTGAAACCAGTATTTTCACTAGGATTGGCAAATACAATCAGAGTCAAGAATGAGATTTTTCTGTAACCCAAGGGCAGGCAGAAGAGGCAGAGGCTTTTAAGTTCTAAAGACTCAAATTAAAGGTTAAACTTGAAAGCACCATGCAGCCCAGTGGGTTTCACAGAAGCGTGTGGCTATTTGCAAAGTGTCTCTGCGCACTACCTAAGCCCCATGGCGTGAGTTAAGAAGGGAGTGTTGAAATTTCCATGCTTTTTTTGGCTTATATTAGACCCTTTAAAACTGTTGTAACCATGTTTTGTACGTGAATACATACAAATGACTACAAGCTCCAACACTGTCCCATATGTTAAACAACTCACAAATATTTCCCAATATTAAAAAGACAAGGCATATTTTCGGACGTATATTAGAGCCGAAGAATGATATATCACAGTTACAGCTCCATGTTTTTTTTGGCTCGCATTCAATCCTTTAAAGCAAAGCATTTGGTTAGTTCATTGACAACTGCAGAAGGAGGGTGTGATCTTGGCCAAGCATAAGCATTACTAATATTTTTACATCATATATTTACTTTAACCAAACTCATTTATCAACTGTAATTAAAGAAAGTAGCTATCATTCACTTACAAATAATTATAGCCTCTCTTCATACTGCTTTGGTGTTTGCTGCTAAGCTAAATGATTATTCAGGGGTGTCAAAACTTTCTATCATGGGGTGTGGGGCAGAAGGGAGGGTCCTTGCCAAACGCCCTGGGCAAAATCTCACTCCTCTAAAGCAGAATAGGCTGCAGCTACCCTCGCCTGAATCCAGGAGTCTGCAGCTCACAGGTCCCAGCAGGCAGCGATCCACAATGCTCCAAAACAAACAGCGGCTTCAGTGTCCGTCACCAGTTATTTATCTGTTCCCTTTTGCGAACATGTATTTCTCATATTTTCAGAAATCCTTTTCTACTTTAAAAGTCCTGCTCAGAGCATGTCCTTATTTTCTCTGCCAACTGGCGATCTCTTTGAAAAGGAAAGGCTGAGCCTTAGGAAACAAGCATTTACCTCTCTCAGCAAATATTGCAGTTCCTGCATCAAAAGTCATATTACTCTCACAGCAAGAAAACACAGTCTGTTCAATGAACATCATTGGTGTACATTTTTGAAATTGCATGACAACTTAAAAAAAAAAAAAAAATAACAAAAAATCCACGTTCCCACCCTTATGCCGAGTGCAAATCGACCCCAAAAATGAGGATGAGGGATTTAAGCCGTCAGAATTTTATTTCTGGTTCACTTATTCCACTTTCAACAACACGGTCAAGTTAGGAAATTTGATTTCTTACTTTGTATTCTGGAATTGACAAAGGGAGGAGAGAGATTGTCATGCGACCCAAGGTCTCTGCTCGCCATATGATCATAGTGAGTCCCATCTCCATAGTTCTGTTAATAAATCAGGAAAAAACACAATTTTACAAGTTTAAACAGCATTTCTCAAAACCTACAGGTCCCTATTTCTCTTCTAAGTTTTCAGCCAGCTATAAGAAATACTGTTCCCTTTATTGTTTTCCCCTATTGATTCTGCTGGAAGTGATGTGTTCCAGAACATTTTTAAAGCTGTTTCAAATTTTTATTTCATTAGTAATTGACTTCAGTTTGCTGTGTGGATAATCCTGAATGGGTAACTGAGATGAGGTTCCTGGAATGTCATGCTGTGCAATTCGGCATAAAGCCCTCTCTTAGCATAAAAGTCTTCTTGCTCATAACACATGCAAGAACAGCAAAGAAATACTGCTTTAACATTTTGCATTTTAAATCTATTTTTATGTAGAAATTTGCCATCTTAATCACCTCACTGCTATATACATGCACTGGACAATAAAAAAAAAATTTTTTTTTTTTCACAATAGCTGTAGAAAGTTACTTCTCACTGAAAAAGATAACGCTGCATAGCACTCATCCTTTGCGCGTGCAATTCCACGCGCGGCTAGTGAGCGGCAGCGACCCCCTCCTGCCCTGCACGCCGCACTGCCTTGTTACCCCTCAGTACTTCTCTGGGCATCAGCAGCATCAGACGCTACCCACAGAGTCAAGGACGTATGGAAACCTTGTCAGGATCAGGCCCCTAATTCTTGACACAGTCTTGGTGTAACCTTCTGCTTTCAGTCACTCGATTAGCAAAATCTTAAATTTTAACTACAAATATTGGCCAAGCACAGCAGTTATGTAATGGTTTGTTTTGTCGGTTCAGAAGAACTCACGAGAAACTAATTCTCCCAACGTGGAAATACCATCACCATTTTACAAAGAAGGGAAAAGAGAGGTCAGGCTGTTTGCAGAATAACACTGCAAGTTAATGCATAGTCTTGATTGAAACTCCAGAATTCTTCCCAGGCTCGTGCTCTTTTCTTTATATCTCAAAACTTAATTGTACACTCACATTCAAGTTTTTGCATGCATAAATAATTGTGTGTGCAAATTTAGAATTTACTTTTCAAAACATTTTTCCCTCGGAAGCAATACAAGTGTCAAGTAAAAAAAAGGGATAAAAATAAAACTGACAGATGTGAGCAGTAATGACGTAATGGATGCTAAGCAGGACGGAATAAGAAAAGGTGTCGGGCTTCCCTCCCTCGGCGGCAGCGCCGGGGTCCCCTCAGCCATGCTGTAAATGGGGACCCCCCTCGGCTGCTCGCGGTGCGGTGCAGCACTGCAGACATCCACTTAAAACCTCAGCTGGTGTAATGTCCGCCGAGGGCAGGACCTGCCCCGAGGGGGAAAGGACGGACCGAGGATGAACAGGGCAACCGCGTTTCTCCTCGCCAGGCAGACACTCCAGGGCACGGAGCTCCCGGCAGCGCTGCTCGCAAGCCCTGATCCTTCACGTTAATTAGAAAACAATTAAAAAGCAATTTAAACAAACTGTTTAAATAAGGGCATAAGTATGAGCGAAGCCACTTTTTGCCCAGCGTAAGTGTACTTCACGTGTTTGCAGGAAGTAAACAGAAATAATCATCGTGGCACTGAAGCACAAGCCGTGCCCAGCCCCGAGGACGAGCAAAGCTGCGATGCTCCGGCTGGGGAGCGGGGCTGCCGGGGTGGCTCACGAGGACAGCGGCGGGGCTGCCCACACCGCGCTGCTCGGCAGCGGCGGCAGCTCAGGGTGCGTTGCGCAGCTGCTCTGCTGGAAATAGCATTTCTTCCCTACTGAAGTAACTGGCACCCCAGTCCTGAGGTGTCTAAAGAATTTGGGTAACTGTCCACAGCCACAATCGAAATGACTGAGTCCAGCTGTCTCGCAAATCTCAGCAGACGCCGAGCATCACCGTGCCAGACAGCGGCTGGGCGTCCGCATTCCCCGGCAGCGGACCCCACTCCTACGTGGGGAGGACCGGAGGTGTCCTTGCCCCATCCTCAGCAGTGTCCGGAGCAGAGGCGGGCAGGCAGCTGGCAGCCGCGCTACCCGCCCCGGAGGTCGGACGACGCCAGCAGCTGGGGAGACGTGCTGAAACACCCGGCTGCCGGCCCCTGCCTGAGGAGAAGGGTTTGAAACCCCCTCACCGGAGGCACGGAGCGGCTGAGGTGCACCGCGGGAAGGGCAGGGGCACAGCTGCCCTGGTGGGACAGACCCGGCCGCCCCTCTCCAGCTCAACTGCCCTGAGCGCGGGCCCTGGGGTGGCCGGGGGGGACGTGGAGCGGCCGGCAGGCCCCCGCACAGCGATGAGCGCTGCCCACGGCGGGGCTGCTGGCCCTCTCCTCCGGTTTGGTGACACCCACAATCCCTAAAAATCCAACTGCAGAAAACAAAACATTCGGCAGCCTCTCCATTCCACCTGCGCTCTGGGTGGTGGCAGTGGTTAATAGGGCCTAGCAAGAAAAAATGGTTAATTAATATTCTCGCTACCTGTTAGAAGTAGCGGAGCAGGTGCCAAATTTAATCATAGGATCGTGTTTGAATGTTCAAAAAAAAAAAAAAAAAGAAAAAGGCAATTTTAAAGAGAAGACAGGCTACAGCCAACTTTGCATGCCCGTTTTTCTACGCAATCAGGTGTAAAACTCATATTTAAGACTGTAAATTTACATATGCAGGAAGTCTGGTTCGGGGGAAAAAGATTAGATATACTTACCCTGGATGGACTAGGATGTCCTGTATTCCCCCAGGACCCTGAGCTAGTTCTGTCTTCTACATCTAGGGACAAAAAAGTTCTTTAGGCTTTATTGCAATAATTCTTTCCTTTTGTATAGGCACTTTTAAATTAATGTTTCAAATTAATCTCCTGTTGCCTTTAATTAAGAATCAGGCACAGGGCTACTACGATGGTAGTGGCTTCTGACCCACTGCTTAAATTAACTCATTTAAATTCACAGCAGAAATGAACTGGACCCTCAGGAACCTAAGGTTTGAACATAAAAATTACTTCAGCGGCTCAGTGTTTCTCAACACTTTAAAAAGTGACTGCACTGTACCAGTTAAAAACCTATCAAAATCTCCAGCACAAAAATAGGTATTGTCAAACAGTAAAAATAAAACATGGTAAAACAGACGAAATCTAGAAGTTAAAGTAAGGCACGTTTACGGTAAACATACCTCTCACCACCTCATCCAGGCTTCTGCTCCAGAAAAGCATTTACACACATATTTGTACCTCAAGAAGAGAAAAGCACATTCCTAAAGCCAAGCACAGAGCGGGTATTTCTGTCTTTTCCTCTGTCGTTTGACAGAAAATTCATTGCAACCATTGAGTGGGAGACACTCCAGTAATTTCAGACAGCCCATTTCAGGGTGTTTTTAACCATTCTCCCCGTCCGTTTGAGAGGGCGTCTCTAGGAATAACCCGTCCCATTGCATATGTGCTAGGACACGGCGAGACCTGCCATTTAGCGTATGGGCCGAAGAACCAGGACTCCTACAAGTTCCTCTTGACTTTGCAACAAGACACGAATGTCTCACAGCCTGCCATTTTCTTGTGTGCATTTTATCTGTGCACCAAAGGGACAGCTTGATAGTCACCCCAGGAAGGCGAGGCGAGCTTCGCTAGTCAGCCACTGCGGCGTGCTTCCAGATCACCAGATACAAGAGGCTAGCCAGACTGCAACACTACGCTTTCCTTGACAAAAATCAGGTCATTGACACATTTTGCATATGAATGCTCTCCACAGTTCACAGTTCCCAGTATTTCTTCTCTGATGCAACTATTTTCATTCTGCTTTCCCCAAGTTTTTCCCAGCATTGTCAATTAACAGTTTATCGTTACTAAAACTTCCCTGTAACACTGAATGTTCTTTCAAATGCGGAGCCAAAAAAAGAAAAAAAAAAAAAAAAAAAGAAAAAAGACCCACACAGTAACTTCTTCCAAACACACCGCAGCTGCACGGAGCAGTCCCTCTCGAGTACCCCTAAGCAGCGACCTGCACCTCTGGCCCGGCCATGCTACTCTTGAGGTTGCACCAAGGCCTGAGAGAAGCCCAGGAACTCAACTCCGCAAGGCACCGCTGACACTGGAAGCAGAAGATCCTCTGCAGGGCATTCAAGTATGCCGGGATATGCTTGCACAACCGCTGCCATCATGCAACCTCTACTAAAATGAGTTGGGAGTCTCCCGAGACTTTCCACTTGGCTAGAAACTTAATGGCTAAACATAACACCAGTTCAGTGAGGCACTTGCGTTCAGGTTTAATGGAAGCCTGTGAATAATTCCACTGAAATCATAGTTCGCTCTCGTGTTAGTTCAAGTAAATGAGATCACTCATGCCTAACGTGAAGCACATCCTTTAGTACACTGATGGACGGGACCATACTGTTTAAACCCATTACTTTTTTTACTTACAGTATGTTAAATATCAGGAAACGTGATTGACATTGATTTATAACAGTATTATTGCACATTTCAGTGCTATTTACCAACTTACTCCTGCGTACCCACTAGCATCCTAATGAAATAACAACATTGCTTGCCTTTTGCCATGCACAAACAGCAGCTTTAACCTAACTGGAAAAATACGTATTTGGTCTCGCTGGCTAGAAAAACTTTTTTCAGAGTGCTGCCGAAGACTATGCACACAAGTAGCTCCCTTTCCACCTGTGCAGTGGTTCATCCAGACTTCTAGGATCGGTCGGAACTTCAGTTGTCTGAGAAACAGATACGGGCATTAGCACTTTAAAATACGGGTGCTGTGATCAGATCTGGTTGATTTCCAAGATCAAAAAAAACCCAAACAAAAACCCCACACATTTGTATAGTTTAATACTTTCCCCCAATTACAATTCCTATTATCTCAGTAACAGATGAACGTGTTAATAGCACAAGACACTCTTAGGTAAATATTTAATTAAGCTCCAGAAAAAGAAAGAAAATGTGTATCATTTACCTGACAGATCAGATCAACCATTCTATTAGGTTAATTAGGCATATTTTTAAAAATCATTTGTGTTATGTAACAGGCAATTAACTCTGGAGAGCCCCGATCCATTGCCTGCTAAAAATCAGTGGATATTATCCACTGACTTTGATGGGCATCGTCCCACCCTCGAGCATAGCTTCCAAAATCCATCAGCAGCGAGCAGAACGGCTCAGCCCTCGGGAACAGCACCTGGGGGACCGGGAGACAGCTCTGAGCCCACCTCCCGACAGACGAGACACCCAGCCCCTGCCGGCTCGGCCTCAGCCCCGTCCTGCTCTCAGCTCTGCTGGGCAGACCGACGAGCCCACTCGTGCGCGTGTAAAACGGAGGGTAAAGGACAGAGCAACGCCAGCGAAGGGCTCTGCACGGTGCTGCGCGGGGCATCACCTGGGGAGCTCTGCTTTCTTTAACAAGGAGGTGTTATTCACATAGCTCCCTGATAGAAATTTCATTTATTAACATACTTATTTTCTGTAAAAGTCAGCTAATCTAAAATAATGCATGTTGTCAAGGCCCCTTACGCTGGCTCATGGCCAGGGCTAGCAGCAAGACTGACATGCCGATAAAGGCTTTCAGACCGCTACACTGTAGGTTTGTTTATATTTTAAGAATATAGATGCCGTGGTCTTGGGCACTCATGCATCACTTAAAAGAACACATTTCAGGGCTGTGTTTTGAGAAGTAATCCTTCTCTTGCACTCAGTGCCCAGGAGGGACAGCCCAGAGGGAAAGGGGCGTCCCCACACCAGCCCGGGCAAGGGGTGCACTTTTTTGCTGAGCTCTGTCCTTTGGGAGCCCACCACCCAGCTCCAGCTGAGAGTCCACTATCGCCCCTTCAACGTATGCTGGGTCACTCGCTCACGGTGCTGCTTCTGAGTCACGTTCTTCAAAAACCTTTTTTTTTTTTAGGCACAGGGAAGGGGCACCACACTCACGCAGATGCTCAGTACTTTCTAGCAGCACATGGAAATACTGGCTTCATGGCCAACCGCTGGACAGTCCTAGTGATGTGAAAGGAACCATTTGCATGCTTGCTTACAGTTAAACATAGATTTTTGTGGTGAGCTGAATTCCTGCCCGGCTGTCCGTTCCGGTACTCGCTGCTGTGTGACCCTACCTCTCCCTCGAGTCAAGCGTGCCAATGACCAGAGGGCACTATCAAGTGCTTAAAATAACACGGGAACAACACATACCGCAGGGCTGGGGTATTCCTTGTCTCTGCAAACATCCCAGACCAAGTCCCTGGGCACACCCAAGACCAACCCGGAGAGAAAGTCCTGCCTATGCAGGGGGAAGCACCACCGAACGGGAAGGACCCTTCTGGGCAGGGAGAGGGACAGCTTTTGGGGATGCATCGGGTAAGACAGGCATTAAAGATATGCAGACATCATTCTACTTACCCAAGCATATTATATCGGGTAGAGATTAGGAGACTAACCTCACAGAATAATTCTGTAAGATTTGACTAGACTCCCAAATGTTCAGCCATCTCAGTTTTGGCTGAAAACTCCTTGCCCTTTACCTTGCTTCAATCTGAGCCCGTATAATTCTCAAGGTCTTCCACCAAAGTTGAAAGTTCTGGACTCTGATCACAAAATGACAAGCAATGGCTCTTGTGCCTTATCTTCAGGGGTCACGTCTTAGCTTTCGACCAATTTTCTTTGTATTTAGACTTAAATGTGCAAACTACACTATATTACTCTGCAAAACATCAATGAGAAGGCTTAATTAAGTAACACTGACAGATAAATCCATTTCTTTCGCAGTAATCAAATCAAAGCAGGTTGACATAACACAGGAACTTAATACAGTTATTCCCTTGTAATTGGAAAAAGGCCCTTTACTTCTCATTAAAGCAATCTTCTGGGTATTGGCATAATAAGAAGGCTCAGGGCTTTAATACTGCCCTATAAAAGCCCCAAGATACAGACCCCTTAAGCAAACATGCCAGATTATCTAATTCCTTGATCATAGTGGAACATGTAGTTATTGTTTTAAACTACTAATTCTTTATCTCGGCTACAGACAAAAAGAAGGAACTCGGTCTAAAACACGTATCGTGAAGCTCTATAAAAATGCAAGCTCTAGCTGGGGAAAAAGATGCATTTTCAAAAATATCCCAGATCTTCAGCTGGGAAATCGAGAGCTTAGCAAGATGAAAATTGTTCTTGGGCATAAACAGTCATAAAGAGCAAATAATAAAATACAGTTTTATTGCATTTGTGAATTTGCTGGAAAATATTTTTTCAGTGGAAGCAGAGCTGGCCAAAGCCTTCCCACTGTTGCTGTGCGGGTACCACGGCTGTCTCCTGCTGCCCCCGCTCCCACCACGCAGAAGACAGCAACTGCCTACAAACCCGCAGAGAGGCACAACTTCTCCTTCAGCCCGTGAGCAGATTCGGAATGTCACCGGAACAGGTTCAGCGCCCACGTGATGGGTCATGCCATCCACGGAGCTCTCAACCGTTCCGTGTGCCTGTGGCCATGAAGGGGTTATGTGGTGGGGTACAACACCGGAGTGCTCGATGAACAGATGGGTGTCTGCACCTTGCATGTGTGCTCCTTGTCTCTTTTCATCTTCTTTACAAGTATTGTCTTAGTGTGATCCAGTGAGCTATCAACAGTCAAAAGCCAGCTAACTTCTGTCCCCCTCTAACCAGCCCTCAAATCAACAGCATGTCTCCCTTGGCAGAAAAGAAAAAAAACTCACTAATTACTACCTAGCTAATCTAGCCTAGTTTACTAATAATTTAGTATGACAGATATCGCAAGAAGGTTTGTAAGCTCCTAAACCTAATTCTGGAAATTTATTATGTACCCTGTAAGTACTGCCACTTAGGTAATTAGGACAGTGAAACCCTAATGACACCAAAGTCAACGCAAAATTCTCCAGTGACTTATTCTCAGAGCTTGGATTTATCCCAGAGTGCATAAACTTGAACACATATGTAATTTTCTCCAGAATCTGCCTCCTATAGATTAACCTCACTTAAATCACAAGCATTAGGCAACGTGACATTACAGAAAGGAAATCATCATGGACAGATTTGGTCAGTTTTTCAGAACGCGATTCATACGTAATTAATACAGTGTGATTTAAATAACTAAAGTTTCACTCAGCATCTCAGAAATTCTATCTAAAAAAAGTAAACCTGGCATTTAAATGGAGTCAAACCACTCTGAGCATTTTAAGCAAAGAACCTGGGAAAAGCATATTCAACTGAATCTGGAAAAGATGTTCAGTGCTGTAGACCAAGATTAGCTGGATTCAAATCACGTTACCTCTATTAATGATCTGGGGAAAGAGGAATTGCAATCCACATTGATTACACCCCTGTGTTAGAAGGTACTGCAACCTCAGAGAGACCACTGATGCTTAAGGATGCAGGGAGAAATCCAGAGCACTCATTCTGGGGCCAAAAGCTGCGCTTCGGCAGAGGAACAAGTTCCAGAAAGCCTCCGGTCAAGCAACCACCTAACCCTGAAAGCACTTTTCAGCAGCCTGCAGGGTTCTGCTTCTTGCACCAAGGTTCCCTTGACAACTAAAAAAAGAAGGGATGCCTTGGGAGTGCCCGAGGAGGGCGTGAAGCTCCGAGACCCTCCAGCAGCGAGGCTGAGAGAGAGATGCTCACGCTCTGCCCAGACTTACTGCTGCTCCCCATCAGCTAAGTACACTCCAAACGTGCCCAACAAATATAGACGGGACGGAGCTCAGCAAAAGCACAGCAGATACCATCATGGTCCAGCACAGATGTTGAGGTCTAGCGTGCAGGCGATCGCTATTACACCTCCACCACCACCTGTGCTTTAGAGAAGCATCAGCCTGATCATTAGGTGTCTTTAAACAGTCTCCATGCTCAGATTCTCAAATGAATAAAGGTGCTCAAGACACACCTCCCAGCTCCAGAAAAGGAAAGAAGTTCTGAATTAGGTGACCTAAAGGGCAATTTACTGCCTAATATATGTGATTTCAAATTATTTTCACGGTAGGCTACTGGCTCTGACATGCTGTGTGACGCTCTCAGGCCAACACCTACTTTATTTTAAGGGGCTGTGATGCATAAACTGGAGGCATCATGTAAGGCCACTTGACCTTGGTCGTAATGCTCAGTCCCTTGAACCTTCGTTGGTAGAAGTTTCACTGAATCCCTTGAGGTGCTCCCAGAGGCTTTAGAATTAGAAAATTAGTATTTTTTTTTCTGGAAAAACATCCAAACCCAGGAAAAAAAAAACAACAAAACAACCTCCTCCTTGAAGGAATAATCCAAACAAATACTTGGGAAATCATCCAAGACTGCAGCAATAACACAAGACAATAAGCTAGATGACTCTGGAATATAATTTCGTTTGAATCTCCCACCACCTCTAATAACAAATTTGGGCACATACATAAAATCTTAAAACCACAGGCTAGGAAATTATATTCTCATGCTTTACTCTGGTAAACAGCAACACGGATATCAGGCATTTTGCTCAGAGAGAAAGTTCGGAGGAAAAAAAAAAAGAAAAAAGAGAAGACTCAGACTAGCAAAAGTCACTGAGAACTTAAGAACTGTTTCAAAAAAAAGAAAGTGCCACCTGAAAGATGATACATATGAAAAACCCACGTAAAAAGAATTATGCACCTGGTGTTACACACAGTAACAGCAGTCTAGCAGCTAGGTGAGATAATAGAAGAAAAAAGAGCACAGTGGTGGATCTTGTTAATTTTGTAGCAAATTTGATTAGGAATGTTGATTTCTCCACCATTCATACATCCACGCTGCTTAACCATGCGTCACATGGGAGCAAGCTTGCTGCTGCAGGGATGGGAGCAGGGGGCTGGGATTTGCACCAGGAGGGCGTTTCTGGTTCCCAGCACCCGTCTGAACACTGTTTTGAGCAATTTTGCAGGAAAACAGGCATTCACCTAACATCGTACTCAATCTGGTATTACTCAAGGGGGGGGACTGAGGATGTTTATTAAAGCACACAGATCACTACCCCAACCTTTTCACATAAAATCAGAGTACACTCGCAACCTCTTGCCATACAGCATGATGCTTTCCAGCATGCAGAGGTGTCTCATGGTGCCCTCCAAGAACCTAAGCTTCACTCCACCCTTCCAACGCCATCATCCCAGCACACGTACAAATACACAAACTAACCTGACCGCTATGCTCATGAGAGTAAATAGAAGATGAAGCATACATATATGATTTTTTTTCAGATGTTCAAATAGTAAAGTGAGCAGAAGGGGCAAATTCAGTTTGTTTTTATCAGCTAAACCTCCTTGCTATGAAAAGACAGGGGAAATTCTACTTCTGTGGGAGTTTTCCATTTGATTCCAATCAAGACTAAAACTTCACCTTTAGTATTTGTGTTCCCTTAATTCAGAATAAATCATATTTCATGTTTAAAACAGCAACATTCAGAGAAGCAGCACAATCAAAATCATGACATTTAACGAATGCAGTAATACAGGTGCTGAGCGAGCAGCCTGTACTCAGAAGTGTGCCTGTGAAAAATCTAGCCTTTATCTATCAGCTTCAGAGCAAGAAATACAGAATTACGTTTCTTTAACTTTTCTTTAACTCAGTGCTAGGCCATACTGTTTTAAAGGATCTAAATAAACTACATATCAAGCCAAAAGATAATTCTTGAAGAACAGTCATTTCATGTGCATAAGTGCAAAAAATATTTATCGATATAATTATTTGTCCTTGTGGCTCTGAAACAGAATTACATTACTGCAATTCCAAAATCCTGTAACAAACTTGGGGAATATTTTAAACACACAAGAGCATAAAAATGGCTAAATTGATGACTTATCTTTTGTGAATACTTCGAACATGCATTTCAGGGAAGCTGAGTGCCATGTTCTTGAATTTACCTACACAGCAAATGGGGCCAGCTGCAGAAGACCAGAGCAAAAGGAAAACGTTCCAAATGCTCATTGGTGAACTCGAAGTCAAATTATTTAAGATGACTTCCCAAAGCAGAAAGGTAATATACTATAGTCAAAATTAATGCATTTGCTTAACCTCCCCAAAAATGCTGTAATGTGTTTGCATTCGGAAAAGACGCCAAGGAAAATGGTGGTTCCTTCCCAGCACTTGACTCCTGCACACAGCATGGATGTCTTCTGGACACCGTGCTCGTGTCAGGCAGGCCCTTCTGCTTCAGTGCAAGGGTAGCTGGTGACACGCACCAGCCTGCCATCCATCACAGGCCAGCACAGGCAGCCTGGCAGTCCTTCCCGGCCTTGACCCCTATAAATCTCCCAAGCCTTCACACCCTGCACAGACATCTCCCCCATCCATGCCTGCTTGCACAGAGGGCTGCGATTCGGAGAAGGGTATTGAAAGTTTAGCTTCTCCAGAAGTACAGAGCCGAAGAGCAAAGAGGTAACCGGAGAAAATCCAACAAGGTCCAAGGCCTTTGTCCACCAGAGGACTGGTCTGGCAAGGGCTTCTGGTTCAGAGCATCGTTTCATTTGTACCACAATGCAATCAGTTACGTGTTGTTATGCACTGCGCTCCCCCCAGCAGACAATCAGAGGGCACAGAAGACACCAGAACTGCAAAGGAAAATCCAGCGGTGAAGCTGTGACAGAAACATGGCACAGGAGCATGGCGAAGAGCAACCAAGCTAGCTAAGGGGACAGGAGTGACAACTGAGGAGGACAGGGGCAGGTAGCCCACATTTACTGGGGAAAGGGTGTTCAGAGCTATGAAAATCCCTCCCTGGACTGGCTTTTACAGTGCCAGTTTGCAGGATGGAGAAGAACAAATGGATACAGCCCACCCTTGCCAGCAGCAGATGACAAGAGCAGCTAGTGTTAAAGGAACAGCTAGACCCTGTTCTCTACCGCATTAGCTCAAAAAAGCTGATGGCTGTTCTGCTCCTGGCAGGCTGGGTGCTCCTTCACACACCCGGACAGACTCTGGGTTACTGGGGTGGGTTCGTGATATGGGCTGATCCCCGAGAGGTCCTCAACACCGAGGTCTTGGAAGAAACTTGTTTGGAGAAAGAGATAATGGAAAGGGTGCGGATTACAAAACGTCAGCTGCTTTTTGTCATTTTAACACAGAGAACCAAAGACAGTCTTACATGCTACAAATATTTTTAAAAAATATAAAAATACAAAAAAATATGCACAAATACTGAACAAGTGTGGCAAGCAGTGTTTGCAAAGCTGGCATTTCATTTCTACAGTAATTCAGCCAGTGTATCTTTACCTGCATCAGTAAAGCCTTTTATGCTAACCCTGAGTATTTTCCCAACTGTGTTGATTTGCCGACATGATCTAAATATATAGAATAGTAAATGGAGAAAGACAAACATCTTCAGATTTGAATTTTATCTTCAAGGAAAAAAACAGGGTATTAAGTAGTCTATTAACCAATGGAAATTAATTTTATAAGGGATTTAACACTCAAAATATCCTCAAATAAGAAGGAAAAGGACAAAGATCTATACAGGAAAGAGCCTTTTTTCACACACACCATACTAACACGCAATTAGCACTTCTCATTGTATGAATTAGTTGTGTCAAAAATGAGAAGGGTGGAAAAAATACTAGACTCATAACTATGACTATTATCATTCTTAAATAAGTATGATGAACAGATACTTCGGGATTGCTATTTTCTCTTTGTGCTCTGAAGCACCTTACAAACAGTACGTCAGATACTGCTAATACAAATTAAGTTACACAACCCATTTTGTGGATTTGAGACTTCTTCTGCTGTTTTGTTTTTCAAAAGTTTTTTTTCCTCAGAGTATTATGGTTTTTAAGAAATAAATAAAAAGCGAGCTCAACAAAAAAAAATGACAAAATACAGAAGGATTAAAGAGCAGTAGACAAAGGGAAGAATAAGCTAGTCACCTGGACATTTAGTAAGCTAAAGCATTGGCATATTTAAAATGCATATCCACTGATGCAGTCTTTTTTAAAGATTTTGCTCTACATTTCATCAGGACATGATAAAAAAAAATAAGCAGGGAGGTGATCTGGAAGGAGGGCAGAATGAAGCTTGAAGGTGACAGAAGTAGTCAAGGGCTGACTTCATCGAGAGAAAGGAGCCAGGAGATGGAGTCACGAACAAAAGCACAGACTGTGAAGGGCCATGGAAACCAGCGAAGAAAACTTAAATATGACATGGGAAACAGCAGGGAGACAATAAAGGGATTTATGAGGAATCAAATGTGGGTTTAGTATCAGACAATAGAGGGGATGTTGACAGACTGCAGGCACAGGATGCGGAGAAGTTGCACCAAATTCAGGCAACAGTTCAGGCTTGAACAAGGGAAGAGGAATAGGCCAAACCGTGAATCCCTCCACCTCCAGCATGCGGAAAGTTGCATATAATTATCCTTTCCGTGACAGCAATGTAAAGAAAGCACAGATTCCAAATGGGAAATTTCTACTACTTATTTGATAAACAATTTACTATTGGTTTGCTCAAGGGATTAGATACAAAGCTTCAGGGTTGTTGTTTTTTTTCCTCAAAGAAGTAGGATCAGCTGCCAGATACATACAATACACTTCAATCGCTTCTGTTAAAGCCACAAATAATTGAAAAATTCATTTGAATCAGATGGTCATTTTATTTTCTGCCTGAATTTCCAAAGTCTATACAAATATCCACGGACAGTCTGAGGCACCACTTGACAGCATTTGCTATAGAACGTCAACAGTGTAAACAAATCTAAACTGTTCTCAATCTTAATATTCATAACAAAGAACTGCATTGTCCTGCCATCGGATGAGGTCATAAAACCTCACATTGTATTTAGTCGAGTTACACAAGCTATTTTCTAACACACTTATGACATGGACTTCGTGCTTGTCAGGACAGATGACTTTCACATATCCATTCCATTTGCGCAATTTCAGCGTTTAACCAGTTTTTAGCAGATCTGCTGGAACTATAGGCAGATAGTAAGAAGACTTTAAGGTTCTAGTTATGTTGCCCCTTCCAGCTTATCAGGTTACTGAAGGTGTGATTTTGTTCTGGGTTTGCATAGTTTGGGGAGTGCTGTGGGAGAAGAGTTTCCTGAGCAAAATAAGTCTTTTTTTTATTTTAACCTGAGAAGAGTATTTATTTTAACCAGAGAGGAGACAGAGTTTAGGAAACTGTCTGTTTCTCAGGACTCTTTCAGTTATGAAGTGAATATGGTTTTATAAACTGTGGTTCTGATTAATTTACTCTATATTAACGTATAGCCTATATTAAAGTACTTAATTTTTACTTGAACCCAATAAACGTAGAGAACTCCAAAGTTATAATTAATCACACTGTTCCAGGCAAAGTGTATACATTCTACACCATAACCTAAAAATAAGCAAGGACAGATCTACTTAAACTCTCCTTGTATAACAGATTGTGAAGGTCTCTGTACAAAGCAAGTAAGACATTTTGGTTCCAAACTAGTAATCAAAGCCAAAAGGCGATGGTGGAAGCTTTGATTAAAACCTACCTAAGGGTGGGCCACTTACAATAAGATGGCTAATTAGGAGACAATTGTGGACTTCCAGGAGAGCTCATTAAATAACCTCATTCTTCTCCATTGCTAACTTCTACACCACTTGTTTCCCCCTTTCTGTCTGCCCACTTCTCCCACGGCAGCACCCTGACACCCCTTTGTGCCACCCAGCGCTCTCCCAGTTACAGCCCTGCGCAGCTCCAGCTCCTCTGGACCCCACGCCACACCACGTGCATCTCAAAGGACCTCAAGCAAGAAGGGCAGAGGGGTTGTATCCGTATTTGTAAATGCCACTGTCACGTAGACTGTCCGTTGTCTTCTCTTGTAAATAACAATTAACTCAACAAGTAAACCATGCCTCACCCACCCGCCCTGCCCAATCTGCCCACCAAGCTTCTCTGAAGACCTCTGCTTCCCAAGGCTGCTGTGAAACACTCAAGACGCTCATCTCAGCTATGTAGCACAGAAAAGGGCTAGTGACACCAAGGGTCAAAGGTTACCTTCTTATTTTAACATTCGCTTTGTTCCCTTTCTGGGAGAAATCTGCATTGAGCTTCTAAATAAATAAATTCTCCAATTTTTTTTTTTTTGCACATGTTTGTGTAGTCTAGGAAAATGAGCTTTATAAGGAAAATCTGAACACAGCTAGAACATTCTGATTTTGTGAAACACAACCACATAAGGCATACTACAAACAAAATACGTTTACATGTGGAAGAGAAAATAATCTTAGAAATCCAACTTAGGCACCCAACACCAAATGAATAACTTCATATTTAACCACCTTCAATGAATATTTTTTTTTTAGACACCAAATCTCTACAAGCACCGCTAGTCAGCTATACAGATGAAATTTTTTTAAAAGTTACATATACTTACATAATAATACTCCAAAAGCGTATTGTATGAATGAGAAATGTTACGCTTTGGACATGGTAACGTTTAGAAAAAATACTGTCATAAAAGAAAAGGCACTCAAATGCTCCAATTAACGGAGCAGAATGTGCAGAAGATGTCCCAGCTTCAACGCCACCCCTCTCTCCTGCTCCCAGAAAGCCATGCCTAACACTACAGTTGGGTTAACTGTTGGTGACCAGTGCGTTTTCCAGAAAGAAAGGTGCCGGCAGCAGCCCCGGCTCCAGCCAGGCGAGGAAGAGCAGCGCCCGCAGCCGCTGGGTCTGGGCTTTTCTTCAGTCGAGTGGGCCCTTTTTTATGCCGGCAGAGCAGTAATACCACAACATACGGTTTACAGGCCCATGAAATATTAGGAAACCCTGTGTTTTAGTAATTAAAGCTAGATCATTCATTCCTAAGGTCTATATCCTTAGCATCAGCTACCTGCTCAAGGACGCCAGATCCTTCTGGCAACGCAGACGTGCACAGAGAACACGCGGGCAGAGCGCGCAACGACTGCATAGCACACCGTGCACCACGTCCAGACGCAGCACGTGGGCGAGAGCAGAGCAGTTACTCAGTCCTTCCTCCACACTCCAGCAGAGGATTTTTTCCAGCAGCTTACTGTGAACTACATGGTCCAGTATTATTGTCAGTGATGCAATGCTTAAAATGTTGGATTTAATTTAACTCTTAATTAACAAAAATAATATACGAGGAGTTTGATTTACAAGGAGCACCCCTCTTACAAATTGCTAAAATAAGCTGAATAATGGTATGGAATAGCATTTAATAATTTGCTACCCAGTTACACTGCATTAGTAATCTCATTAGCAGTTGGCAGCAATGCTGCAATATATCACAACAATCTGGGGAGGGCACCAGGGCTTCCACAAGGCAAGGGAAAAGAACAACCAGGTTAATGCTCTGCTCATATACATTAAGGAGATTATTTCATGGAATAAGTCAGTGCAATAATTTATAGCATCATGCAGACAACAGCACATTTCGCATACAGCAGGTACTCTCGTGAAATCCATGTGCCCTGATTTAAAAAGATGAAAATGCTCGAAATTATTTTCTTAGGCAATTTAACTATGCAATTTTATACTTAAATATAAATATAGAAGAAACCCACTGCCTTCAGTGGAAACCTGGGGAAGAAGCAGGAAGTTGGGCATTTTCAAAATTAGGTAATATGGTTAGGTGCTGAAATATCTCATTAAAAACTTAATCCAGGCACCCTCAGTTTAATACAGGAACTTCTATAAAAACCAGGGTCCTGGCATCTAAATAGGACTGGATAAAATCTGACACAGAAGAGCTCAGTCTGGGACAACGTTAAGGAAACTGTAACTGAACTGGAGACCTGACTCTGCAAACAGAGCGTGCAGAAAGATTGATGGTAATGGCACACAAGAATGGGGCTTTTGCCTACATGTTTGTGAGTGACAAATAATAATTAAAAAAAAGTATTTGTTTTCACTTGTGTGCAGTTTTGCTTTGACTTGAACTGTAACTACTAACTGTTAAAGTTGACTAGTGGCTCTGAGGTTGTAAAAGCAAATAAATGAAACTCTTCATTAACGGAAGCAATCCAGTGGGCTTAATTCCTCTCGTTTCTGCCTGCAAAATCTCAAAGCAGAATTTAGCTCTAAATAGTCTGTCAAAACCTTGGGGAAAGGGGTTAATTTTTCAGCCCTCTGTGCTGGCTGCAAAGCCACAGGAGCATCACCCTTTCGAAGTCGCAAGGCTGGAGCATCTCAGGCCATGCCTGGCTGCCGCCAGCTACAGGGCCGTGGGGCTGGGGGGCAGGAGCTGTCACCCTGCCATCCCCAGGGCACCACAGCAACTGGCACAAGGCAGAGCTGGGCAAATCCTCAGCGCGCTGTGGTGGCGCTGGACCCACCAGCCAGAGCCCATGAACTTCCCCCCTCTGCTTTGCTCATCTCCTCACCCATTTCTGCAGCTTCCCCCTCCGCTATGAATCACCACTCCTTCAGCAGGAGCTCTGCCCTGTGACTCAGGGGGTGAAGGCTGGCTTTTTGCTTCATTATAAAGAAGAAAAAAATAAAATAAAATCAAGCATTAAAAAAGCACAAACTTCCCCCCCACCCACTTACGAGGGGGGAATAAATTCAGTGATCAGCATTCCCTTTGAATGGAGAGCTCAGAATCGGGAGTGCATCTGTTAGAGCTGTTTCTGTATACACTTCGATATGATGCTGTTATCTAAACCAGATTTTTTTACAGACCACACCAGCAGCTGGGTTTTGTACCTCTCTGGCCAGTGTATGACTGGTTAATTCCCAATATTTATGTTTCTTGGAAACAGAAAGATTAGCAAGGAATGTGTAACTGGAAAAAGCTGAGGTACAAAAAAAGATGACAGAAAAAAACAACCAAAAAACAACCCCTACCAGTCCAGCTCATCCTCCAACTGGCTGCTGCAAAAGTCACAAATTATACCAACTGCAGTGAATAAAAGATACTGTCCTGATTGCAAACCATGCAGATCTGATGAAAGGGAAATCAAACGTAAACAGAAGGAAGATAGCTAATGGAATTAAAGGACGTTTTCTGCTAAACTTGTAGTCTTTGGAGAACAGCACTTTAATTTAAGCCTACTTTAGAGTGACTTCATCTATATGAAAATTACATTAAAACTGCCCTAGATGTATTTGCATTTAAAGCGTATTATGACAACCCTTAGCAAACACTTTCTATTTTCTGGACATTTGCTATTGTAAGACAATCCACACATCTCTGGGCAAAGAATATCCAACCAACAATGGAAAAAACTACTAGAAGTCAATTCTACAGAAATTTTAAGTGATCTATTACACTGTACTGCAAAAGGATTTTTCAAGCAAAGCGAGTGAGTTTATCATATTTTCAAGGACATGCTGTGACTTCACCTGGCTTAATCCACCCAGTTTAATGCAGCCTTTGGCGGTAAAGATAACCCACTGGTAAAAGGTTAGTGACAGCCAACTATTGGCTTTAGCGCCGCGTTTGGCCCTGGTACAGATTTGGGCTTGTAACAACCATTGCCATCCCCAAAGCCTTTTAAAATTCATTTGACATCAGTTCGTTAAAGCTGTAAATTTGAATAGGATGAATCTGATGGCCAAGAACAGGCTCTAGATAGGTAGCTACCCCAACAAACTGCCTAACCATGGGTATATTTCCTTTCCATACTTTCACTCTCTGACTTGACTTTACAAGGAGAGAGAAATGGATTGCGACACCTCAGCCCCAGGTGTGTCCTCTGTCCAATGGCCAGCAGCGTGCAAGATTTCACATTTAATTTTCAATTTTGCAATTCTCCACAACTCTCACAGCTGGAAACACGAACCCCAAAAGCCTATTATCTGCATGCCCCAATTATTTCAGTGTCCTGGATAAAAGAGTTCCTCACTGCAGCAGATGCAGATACACCTGGTATAAAAAGACAACTACTCGTTCTTACGCTTAAACTTAGGCATTTAGCGAAGTTTCCTGCGGAGCAGCCCCAGATGCTGCCCTGCCCTGCCCTCCTGGGGGCCCGGCCAGCTGCTGGTCCCCAGGGGGACACGGTCGCTCCCCCTCCAGGATACTTCCCAACCTCTCGAGGTCCTGGTGCTCCAACACGCTTTCTGTTCTTCCCTGCGCTGTCTCTGTGTTCACACATGCACACTCAGCACGCTGCGCTGTGTCTTTCAACATCAATAAAGCAGAAAGGAAGCAATGAACGCACATGGGAGCCCCCACGATGAGCTTCCCCATGCACACGAGGAAGCTTGGGTTCCTGAAGAGCCAGCTCTGTTAAAAGCTACCAAATAAAGCATTTACGTTTAACTATTGCATAAATGTTTTAAGTGTGCCAGAAGACAATGTATTCGTGCTCAACACTCTTCTCAGATTTGGCGTTATTTGTAATGTTGCAATACTACTAAAACCATAAATCTCTATTTTTCTCCCCAATATGAGTATTTCCAAAGTTTCCACGGAAGTTTTTAGGCTTGCCTTGATTTTTGAGGGAATGACTCCTACCATTCCTTGTGCACCTTTTCTGAAGGTGCTCACGCACCCCTTATGAAAAGTTATGTATTACTGGATCTCTATATTAATAAAATGGATTTCAAGCACCTGACTTGAAAAAGTCTGAACAAAAGCATTCCATCATTGGCCAAGAATCATCTTTTATGTCTTTTATTATTACAGTCCAATGCAGTGGGCTAGATCTTGCTTGGGCTGAAAACCCCTCCTTTCTAAAATACGTGCTCAAATTCAACCAAAAATTGGTGTCACAAATTATTGCTGTGTTAGAAACCACAGAAGTGCCTGAGGACGGTCATGTAGGAATTAGGGCTCCCCCCCCCCGCAAAAAGGTGGCAGGATCAATGGCCTAACCGAAGTGCATCTACACCAATGCATGCAGCACAGGCAACAAACAGGAGGAGCTGGAAACCACTGTGCAGCAGGGAAGCTACGACATAGTTGCCATCATGGAAATGTGGTGGGATGACTCGCACAACTGGAATGCTGCATTAGATAACTCTTCAGAAGGGATAGTCAAGGAAGGAGAGTTGGTGGGGTAGCCCTGTATGTTAGGACATGTTTTGATTGTCCAGAGCTTAATGATGATGACAATAGGGTTGAGGGTTTATGGGTAAGAAACAGGGGGAAGGCCACCAAGGCAGACATCATGGTGGGAGTCTGTTATGGAGCACCCAACCAGGATGAAGAGGCAGATGAAATGTTCTGTAAGCAGCTGGGAGAAGTCTCACGATCGCTAGCCCTTGTTCTCTTGGGGGCCTTCAACTTACTAGATGCTTGCTGGAAATACAATACAGCAGAGAGGAAACAGCCTAGGAGGTTCCTGGAGCATGTCAAAATCCTAACACAGCTGGTGAGTGAGCCAAGTAGGGAAGAAGCCCCACTGGACCTGTTGTTTGCAAACTGTGAAGGAATTGTGGGTGATGCGATGGAGGCCATCTTGGGCATACGATCAGGAAGTGATAGAGTTTTCAGTTCTCAGAGAAGTAAGGAAGAGGGTCAGCAGAACCGCCACCTTGGACTTCGGAGGGCAGACTTTGGCCTGTTTAGGAGCCAGGTTGACAGAGTCCCGTGGGAGGCAGTGCCCCTGGAGGGCAAAGGAGACCAGGAAGGCTGGACATTCTTCAAGAAGGAAATCTGAAAGGTGCAGGAGCAGGCCATCCCCATGTGCCAAAAGACAAGCCGGTGAGGAAGAAGACCGGCCTGGCTGAACAGAGAGCTTTGGCTGGAACTCAGGAAAAAAAAGCTAGTTTATGACCTTTGGAAGAAGGGGCAGGAAGCTCAGGGGGACTACAAGGATGTTGTGAGGTTATGCAGGCAGAAAATTAGAAGGGCTAAAGCCCAACTAGAACTCAATCTGGCTACTGCCGTAAAAGACAGTAAAAAACATTTCTATAAATACATTAGCAATAAAAAGACAGCTAAGGAGAATCTCCATTCTTCATTGGATGCAAGGGGAAACAGTGACAAAGGATAAGGAAAAGGCTGAAGTACTTAATGCTTTCTCTGCCTCAATCTTTAATAGTAAGACTAGTTGTTCTCAGGGTACCCAGCCCCCTGACCTGGAAGACAGGGACAGGGAGCAGAATAAATAATTTTCCAAGGGGACATGGTTAGCAACCTGCTACACCACTTAAGAGATACACAAAGTCTACAGGGCCGGGTGGGATCCACCCAGGGGTACTGAGGGAGCTGGCGGAAGTGCTCACCAAGCCACTTTCCATCATTTATCAGCAGTCCTGGCTAACCGGGGAGGTCCCAGTTGACTGGAAGTTAGCAAATGTGATTCCCACCTACAAGAAGGGTCAGAAGGAAGATCTGGGGAACTACATGCCTGTCAGTCTGACCTCGGTGCTGGGGAAGGTTATGGAGCAGATCAGCTTGATCACATCGCATGTACAGGACAAGCAGGTTATCAGGTCCAGTCAGCATGGGTTTATGAAAGGCAGATCCTGCTTGGTTGACCTGATCTCCTTCTGTGGCAAGGTGACCCACTTAGGGAAAGGCTGCAGATGTTGTCTATCTAGACTTTAGTAAAGCCTTTGACACCATTTCCCACAGCATCCTCCTGGAGAAACTGGCCGCTCACGGCTTGGACGGGTGCACTCCTCAGTGGGTAAAAATCTGGCTGTGTGGCTAGGCCCAAAGAGCGGTGGTAAATGGAGTTAATTCCAGTTGGCAGTCGGTCACAAGTAGTGTTCCCCAGGGCTCCGTATTGGAGACAGTTCTGTTTAGTATCTTTATCAATTATCTGGATGAGGGGATCGAGTGCACCCTCAGTACATTTGCAGGTGACACGAAGCTGGGCAGGAGTGTTGATCTGCTTGAAGGTAGGAAGGCTCCACAGAGGGATCTGGACAGGCTGGATCAGTGGACCAAAGCCAACTGTATGAGGTTCAACAAGGCTCAGTGCCGGGTCCTGCACTCTGGTCACAACCACCCCATGCAACGCTACAGGCTTGGGGAAGAGTGGCTTAAGAGCTGCTTGGTGGAGAAGGACCTGGGGATGTTGGTCAACAGCCAGCTGAGTATGAGCCGGCAGTGTGCCCAGGTGGCCAAGGCACCCAATAGCATCCTGGCTTGTGTCAGAAATAAGTGTGGCCAGAAGGACTAGGGCAGTGATCATCCCCCTGTACTTGGCACTAGTGAGGCCACACCTTGAATACTGGGTTCAGTTTTGGGCCCCTCACTGTAAGAAAGACACTGAGGCCCTGGAGCACGTCCAAAGAAAAGCAACAAAGCTGGTGAAGGGCCTAGAGAACAAATCTTATGAGGAGCGGCTGAGGGAACTGGGGTTGTTCAGACTGGAGAAAAGGAGGCTGAAGGGAGACCTCGTTGCCCTCTACAAATACCTGAAAGGAGGTTGTAGCGAGGTGGGGGTCAGTCTCTTCTCCCAAGTAACAAGCGATAGGACAAGAAGAAATGGCCTCAAGCTGTGCCAGGGGAGGTTTAGATGGGATAGTAGGAAAAATTTCTTCACTGAAAGGGTTGTCAAGCACTGGAACAGGCTGCCCAGGGAAGTGGTTGAGTCACCACCCCCGGAGGTGTTTAAAAGACATGTACATATAGCACTTAGGGACACGGCTTAGTGGCGGACTTGGCAGTGTTAGCTTAACGGTTGGACTCTATGATCTTAAGGGTCTTTTCCAACCTAAATGATTCTATGATTCTGTGATGCAGGAGTTAGGTCATATTACACATGGCTGAACCCAAATAGCTCAACTCATGCTTGGTTAAAATGAAACTTGCTTTCTTCGCTTTCTCTGTTTTCCTTAGTTTTTATGGTGCATTAAGCTTAGCTCATTTTTTTTGCTTTTCACTGCAAGCAGAAGTTAGAGATTTCCTTTTGGTTAAGAAGAAAAAGAACAAATGCCAACATAATTGCATAGTTTTTTCCCCTGACCAAATTAAACACCAAATATCGAGTCTCACGGTACAATACCGAATTGGCAACACTGCACAGGAGGATCATAATGCTCTCTGTTGACTTTAAAAACCCTCTTATTCCCTTTCTACTGTTTGTACCTTCTCAGGTCCAGATCACGCTAATAATTAGGCACTTCATGAACAAGAAATTCCAGGTAACTGCCCTGTGTCTATAAGGCATCACAGAACATCTCCAGTGACAATTACATATTTTGTCTAAAATCTTAATATACATCATACATAAAGAGCTAAATATGAGAACATCACAAATAAAAACTGTTTAAAGGCTCTAAAAATCACTCCCTTGATGTAAGAGTCACATTTTAAACATTTCCTGCAACATCACAACACATCAGCTGCTTTAAAGCAATATTTACTGTTTCCACTCGCCAGCATGTCCATTTACCAGTGGAAAAGAAAATGCATGTGCAATTGTATGCCCTCTTCAAAAGAAGGGATAAATAATAAAGGTATATATATTTATCAACTGAGTACATTCCAGGAGAAAAAAAAGGAAGAGAAGGAGCAAAGGACTACATTTTATGGCCTTTTCAGTATTTAATATTTACACAAGGAAAAGTCTATTTGTCTTCAATGATGCCACAAATTACTGGCAATGCATTTAGATTTGGGCATTATGTAGCAAAAAATAAATGCCTTTTTCTTATTCCAAGCTGTGTAAAATCAATCACTATTACACCCTTGGAGTTTGCTCAGGTACTTTAAAACAGGCAAGCAAAAGAGGAACAGCAACTTTTAAACCTCATATTGCTGCTGTACCATCACTCTAACTGAAGTCTCCCTGCTGCCACCCAGTAAGCCTTTCTCCAGAAAATGAATACAATGCACTAGCAACATCCAGACAAGGGAACAGTACAAACAGGTTATGATGACAACTGAATCGGATGTGTGACACTTTTAAGTGTCTACTAACTAATTCTGCATTGTAATAGAAAAGCTTAAAAAAAAAAAAAGCATGACATCCACATGAATGCCAAATTAATTCATTATGATCAGTGCTACCACAATGAACACCAAATTAATTCATCACTGTAGAATACACAAAGCACTACCTACTCGTTATACTTACTGACAAAAAATAAAAGGACGCCTGTCCTCAGCAGATACGTATGTGGTCACAGGTACGGCTGACCATAGGGACAGCCGACCTGCTCACTCGCAAGGAATCCTACGCACAGCGTCCATCCATCTGCCCCGGCACGCGGTACTGTTTTTAAACACAGACTCCGAGTGCTGGTCAGCCTCCGCCAGCGGAGGAACGGGGCTACCTTCACCACACAGCACACACTCGTTTCCCTGGTATACAAGGAACCACTAACGAAACCTCCTTTCTTCAAACCTGATGATTTCATTAATTTTCTCAAGGCTTTCTGTTCCTCTTACAGGACAATAATGAATACTAAATATATCTGCAAAACCTCTTCAGTCTGCAGTATCTGCCCTGCATAGCTTCTTGTATCAAATATATTCAGACTGTTAGGCCTTTTCACTGGACTCTTTCGAGGCACCGTAACTCAATTGTATTTGATAAAATGAAAGTCTGAGAAATTATTTGTCACTTTTGGAAAACTTCCACTCTTCCACGAACAGCTGAGGCATGACTGCAAACCTTGAAGTTTCTGCCAAGGATAACTTACATAATGGCAGCATTTGATTTTGAACTGAAAGATCACTGAGCGAGGGTCTCTTGAAGCCTTCTTCATCTCCTACCTTCTGAGGCTCTGCCCTTTGCTCATGCAGCATCTGCTATTTTTCAGCCTGACCATATGCTCATAAGAAATTTACAGGACTCCGATTCTCTCGCTGTTCCCAAGAAGGCCACAACTTCTTTGCAAGGGAACTCATTAAGAAAAAATAAATTTAAAAACCACTTGTAAGGGAATGGATGGAAACCGTTTCAGCAACTCACCCCCCTTGCTGGACTTGAGGCCCAGTTGCCCACACTAAGGGAAACCACTCCTGCAAACATCAGGGAAAGCAGAGGCTCCCACAGAGAAAGGTGCCACAAGGAGAAGTTTCAGTGCATCGTTGGAAATCCCCTGTCTTTAGATCATCATTCAAGTCGTCTTGCTAAATTACAAGAACTTTGGAGAACGCTGCTGAGAATTAAACCTGGGAAAGAGTCGACGGCTTTCTGAAAGGTGTTTTTAGCAAATTCTGTACTTTTTCATCTGATGCGTTATTAAGAAAGTCCTTAAAGGTACCCTTTGACATGAAGTTACAGCATTTAAAACTGCAGAGATGTGAAACTGAATAAATTATGTCCCTCCACCAAGCAAGCACATATTCAGCAATGTCTTACTGGAGTATGTTATACCACTCCGATGAAGTATTTTTTCCTGTTACATACTTTAACACTACTGAGTGAAAAACAACCACAAGCTCAAGAGATGGAAATTCTACACCCACCATGTCTAGATACAAGTTCCTCTTAGGACATCCTGCCTCCCTCTTAGCTATTGAATTTGTTAATAGAAGGGTTTTTCCACCAGAATTTGGGGAAGAATTTTCATCCTTCCTCCCCCTCTCTCCCTTCTTCCCTTTATAGCATTTTGCTAAGCTAGAGAACAAGAACCCAGGCATCACTCCCAAACCAAAGTGGGTATCTTTAATGGTAGCAATGCCAGCTGAGCTTCTTGTCTTAGAAGAACTGATTTAAAAACCAGAGCATTATGTCCTTTAGAGGATCCAAAGATTATTTTCAGAAGTGCTGATAACAAGCAGACGCTCGTTGAAAAGACCATTGCAGCGGAACTGTGTGCTAGTTCATTTCAGCACATCCTGTTTACAGCCTGTGCTACTTTCTAAGTCATTCAACCATGACAATTGTTGTCCTTCTGAATATGTTAATTGTGATATTTTTATACAGCTCCAGAACATATTTACAGACCACAGCAGACTTTCAACAACAATGAAACTTGTAAGCAGTAAATATAGGACAATCATCCAAAAACAACCAGCTATCCTTCAACACATCTTGGCATTTGGGACACCATCCCCATTCAAAACATATGTCAGAGAAAGCTTTACAGCTCACACGAAAGGAGGTGGTTCTCTCCCTTATGCTTTCGTTTTCGTTGCAGTTTAAGGACTTGCCATATACCTCTGGCGACGCTGTACAACCGCTCGTGCAAGGGGTGGCTGATCTCCACTCACTCCCCATCCACCTTGCAAAAGGAGCAGGCAGGAACCCACCGAAGGGTTTCCCTCAGCAAAAACGCTGGGGTGACCAAGAGCGCGGAGACACAGGGCTGGTGGTGGCCACCTCCGCAACACCAGTGCGGCACCGTGGCTGCCAGACCCAACCTGGGCAAGAGCTTAAATCCACCATTTATGGGGAAACTAAACATTTTACTTTAATAAAATGCAGGGCCCCTCTTCCACTGAGGTGCTGGCAGCACTTTAGGGTATTTCCGATTGCCACAAACCCACATACAGAATTAGAGCCATAGAAAGAGGCACAATATATTTTAATTGTACTTGTTTACTTTAGAAGAAAGTAAACAAAGAGAGATCGGTTTAATGAAAAGACACTAACATAATGGAAGCAGCTGGAAGATTTTTTTTTTTGTATCCCAATTGCTATTTCTTCCATTCTTTAAAGTCGCTTGTGTCCCCAAATAAAGCACTTTTTACATATGACATAAATCTAAACCTATTTTGTTGTACACTAAGCACAGGTACAAATGCAAGAATCTCAGTATTAAAAACTCTGAAGTGTTATGAAGTCAGTATATTTTCCTCCACTTAATTTACTCAAGTTTTCTCTTTAAAAAAAAAAAAATACTATAAATTTTCAGCTCTAGTGGCAAAAGGTTTATTGGTCTTTGTACTTCATTAAAGGTTTTTTATAAAGTCATGTTTGTTCTTTTGAGTAGCAAATAAAACTACTGAAAAGGGCAGGTTGGTTTTTAAAAGAGACAGATATGACCTAAAGGGAACACATTTTACTGTAGTGAAATAAACTGAGGAAACAGTTTGCAGATTAAAAACCCCTTAAAAGGAAGCATCATCTTTGGAAAAAAAAAAATTAAAAAAATCTTTGCTGAGGAAAACAGCTGGAAACAGGAAGCTTTTGTGCTTTCATCCTGCCTGCTTTGATACCACCGCATCCCCATATCATAAAAAGGCAAAGAGACTGATGTCAGCTGCATCTTATTTCAACTGTGCAGGATGGGGCAGGGGGGAGATGCTTTGTGGACTGTCAGCAAGACCATCCACAGTGCAATACATGAGTTCATACACATGCGCATGCAAATACACATGTATACATATATACACACACACACAAATGTGTATTTATAGTCTTTGTAAAACCGATTAAATAACAGGGAAAATTAACCTGCATTATCTCTTCCAAGCCACAGGGAACAGCACTTTGTACACTTGTGCTCTGCAATCTCAGCATTGCTATGATTTTTTTTTTTTTGAGAGACGAGCCACTTGGTGTTACTTCTCCCATGTTAGTCTGATGGTGCATACGTGCCTCTTAGCACCTCAGAATTCAGACTAAATGCCACTGGGTGTTTTTCTAACAGCACTGTTTTAACTCAAAATTGCAAGCTGTCCTTTTGCTGAGTGATGCTACCGGCTTCTCGATTTTAGAATTTCTTGCTTGCACTGCTTCGAGTAACCCTCTCACCAGCAGCCACGGAGAAGCTGCCTTTCTGGTGCTGTCATGCCTGCCTTCTTCCCAGACAAGCTTTGCACACGAACTGTTATTCATACAGGACAAGTAAAACATGGCAGGAAAATATGACACAAAACCTTCCAAATCTACTATAATCTTGGGCAAAGCAGCAGCATTTTCTTACTCTTTCCAGGCAACTAACCAGGTATATCATTCTCGTCTTTTTTTTTTAATGCTTCCCTTATGATAGTGTTTCAATACTCTGCATGACGTTTCACAGGAAAACAAGAGGTATATACACAAGGACTGACAACCTTCAATTTGAGAGTTTCCATTAATGGAATTAATCATGTTTACACAACTTCCTGCTGTTAAACTTATTTCATATCCTCATATCTTTCATCCAAGCTATTTCCCCTACCAAGAAAAGAACAAAAACTTCCCCAAGGGCACGGGATCTAGTCAATTGTTAGCAGTAAATGCTCTCTCCTGCTGTCTCTGTCAGCCCATTTCAGATTCTCCTAGGTGCAGTCAGCAAAGGTTGCTGCTGCTCCACTGGCTACCTGTCGTCTTCCGATTCTCAGACCCTGTTTTTCTGTTCCCAGTCAGAACATCGCTCCATTGCTGGTCAGAGGTGGCTCTTCTCCCCCGGGCAGCAGCAGCACGGTGACTTGATATACATCATATCTGTTTCCTAGCTACCCAGATGGGTTCAGATGGGAAACAATTCACTGACTGTAGTCTTGATGCTTTCACTCTGGGTCTTCTTGGGAACGAGCACCCAGAGAAGAAACGCAATTGTTTCTGAGCTCAGTTCTGAACCCATAGAGAAAACAGCCCTAAGCCACACAAGGAACAGCATCTTCTCCACTTGCACATGTGGAAGTTATCCCTTTCATATACCTCAGCTTCTACAGCAGGCCAGGTCATCGTGATGCCAGAAATGGGCAGGGCAGCAATGTTCATACATGAAATTATTACCACAAGGTGACATACCAACTTTTTCAAGCTCAAAATCACTAGCATCTTGAGTTCTGGTTTTGGTCCACTACCTGTGTCCCATATATACACTTAAATAATCAGAAAGCCTACAAATTTATATAGAGACCATACAAAAATGCACACACAGATTAAAGTTAGTCCAACTGATAACAAAATATAACTTTGCATACATTGCATAAGAAGTCACTTTATGAGCATTGAGTTTTCAGTATTCTCCCCTAAGAACAAGCAATTATGAAGGTGAAGAAAGGTAATGGCTTTATAACAACACACTAATCCCAATATTAGTGCCTTGGAAAGGGAAAACTGCCAGGAATTTGGAGTAATGCCCAGTTATCTGTCTTACCTTCAGTAATAAAACTCTACCATAAACATGAGCAAGACAGTTAGGATACACTTTAACCTTGCTTTTTTTTTTTTTTTAACTATTCTTTGTAACGCAAGCGATAATCTACTGGCTTTAAAAAAACCTTGTAGATGTTCATCAACATGCCAACATGAAGCCTTTTATTTAGTACATATATTTTAAAAGTCTAGTTTATTTCGCTCCCATGAATGACCTTAATTCTCGAATCCCTTTAGCTACTGAAATAAAAAATACTGCAAGAAAACTCAACGTTGGAAATGGCAACAGCTGACTCACTATTCTGAGACAGAGTGATTTCTGGCTGTGAACCGTACCTGTATAACCTAGGTACCCCCCTGGCCCTGGTTAGCACAGTAGCTGGCTGCAAACAGTGGTTGTTCCCTTACCCTCCCACCTCCCTGGGAGGAAGGAGATGCTGTTACCCCGGCTGGTGGCTCCGGGACCAGGTTTGGGGGCCGCTCTGTACTGGCCGTCCAGCTGGACTAGCCACCACGACACAGAAGCATTGTACAACATTTGATCTCCAGATCTAGTCTGAGCTTGAAAATAACACATTGTCCTCAAGATGCTATACGCTGCCTGAGAACTTGCTCTGAATATGGGTCACACTAAAGAGTGGGGAGAGAACAGCAAAACAAGGAGAGAGAACATAAAATACGAGAAATTAAGATTAAAGTTCCAAGTAAGGAAATACTTTAAAAAAAATAAACACGACTAGAGGGAAAGTTTTATTCACAAACACAGTCAAAAGGGAAAGTGTTAAACTGAGGGCTTGCTCTGTACGGTGTTTCTCCTCTCTCCCCCGGCTCGCTGCCTGCTGTGGTTAACTTTAGCCGAGGTTATGGCAGGCATCCTGTTGGCTTTGCCGGAGCCTGGAAGGGAAGAGCCGCGGCACTGTCAGTCGGAAGAGGCTCTGGAGGCGTCTCGTGCAACCTCCCACCAGAAGCGGGACTGCGTCCAAGACTGGATCAGGTTAGCCGCGGCGCTCTCCATCCCAGCTTCAGAAACCCCTGCAGACTGGCGTCCCGCAATGCCCCTGGACAGCCAAGGCCAGCACCGGGGAACCTTTCCGGGGGAGGTGGCGTCCACACCCAGCCTGAACCGCCCCGGCCACCGTTCGTTGCTGTTACCCCTGTGGTGATACCTGACATGACGTGGAGACTGCAGTATCACCATCACTGTAACTGCTCAGTAAAGAGCCGTAGCTGTTGTCTTTCTATTAAAAGTTTTAATAAAATTTTGCATGTCTTCTTTCCAAACTGGGAATGACCTGGCACACTGTGAGTGCTGCAGAAAGGAGTTCAGATCAGCTTGCGTCAGTTAACGCTTCAGCTGATCAAATATAACTCGGAAAGGGGTAATTACGGCACAAACTTAGTCAGAGGATTCCCATTATTTTTGACAGCAGGAAGAAGTTTTGGCAAACACCTACAGGTAGCCATGAAAAAGTCAGACACAGAGTTTGCGTTATGCTCTTTGAGTGGAAACGCACACGTATTTTAAGCACATCTCTTAAGGATGCACCGGCATGTTCTGCACACAGGACATCTTACTTCTCAGAATTTTATTGCTTCAGTTTTAGAAATACTGGTGCCAGTTCTCCTCCCATTCAGCACAAACAGTGGATTTAGACTTTCAGCCCTGGTGATTTTGCATCACTTAGAACACTTATTTTATACAACATCTGTCACTAGCTTCCTATTTTTCATTTCACTGAATGACCTATGTTATGGTTAATCAAACTGAGCAACAGTCAGTCCCCAAATGCACGGGACAAGCTTCACCCTTACTGGTGACCCTGCGTGGAAGGCGAGGGGCTCTCGGTCAGGAGCTCTCAGTGTACCACCTTTCACACTGAGCTTCTTGTTCAGCGTATGCAGAACCCTCCGTGCACAAATCGGACTCAGCGGCTGCACTTATTAACCTGGGAGATACCGTAACTGGTGCATTGCAACATCAAAAATGTATGAAAAAGTAACGACTAGCTTTAGATTCCTGTTTTCCTGTATGTGCCTAAGCTATCATTCAATAGCTGCAAATAAAATTATAGCGGCAGTTTGTTTACAAGCAACATCACAATTGGAACAATAACAGACTAGTAACAAAACCAACAAAAATAAAATATGAGTCAACTTCTTCTTTGCCAGACTGAGGTCTCAAGATGGGCTTGTTCTGCCTCTTGAGAATCCCAGTGCTATAAGCACAATAACAGCAGGACATGCCTCATTTCCTTCAACTGCTCAACATGGCTCTCTCCGAGATGTTTGTAAACTTCCTTCCTCTACGCATCAGGCTGTCAAACTGTCGTCAGTTCTTGGGACTAATAATATCCTGTTGATGTCTGCACAGATCAGCTTCTTAAAAGATAATAATAATGTATGTGCCTTCATGCACACACACGTGTCCGTTAAAAAGAACAAGCCAGCAACAGACCCACGTAACTTGCTTCAGCTGATCAGCCCTGAGGATCGAGCCCAAATATGGCAAAGGAGCAAAAAAAAAAAAAAAAAATGGTGGACTTGAAATTTCATGATGGAGAATAAATAAAGCTCTTAAATACATCAGGTCAGTCCTAATACAAACTTGGTCTGTAAGAGGAAAGACCATCTGTGTCGCCTAGTCTGACATTCAGAAGCAGAGTCTAGTTTCTTACACCAGCAACCTTCAGAAGCCCAGGATACACAGTGCCAGAGGAATTCCTCTGGGATGGGAAAATAGGCTCCAACTCACAGTGCCAGAGGAATTCCTCTGGGATGGGAAAATAGGCTCCAACTCCCCAAAGTCGATGCTAGGTTTTACAGCTTCAGATGAATCTAGGCTTGGAATATGAGCTTGGAAGGAAGTTCACACACACCATGATTTGAAGCCAAACAAAAGCCATTGTGTGGAGAGAAGCATTAACAAGCATTAATATGTTTCAGATTAATTGTTAAAACACTCTGAGACAACTTGAAGGATTTGGATAAGGGGTGGGGGGGGTGGGGGAAGCAAACATTTACTGGAAAATTGAGTTGATAGGATCAGATTACCCCTCAGTTTGGGGGAATTATGACCTCTTCACCCCAACCCCCACACCAAACAACAGAAATTATTTTCATTCTCTTCCCTTTGGGAAAGTGGGTCTGATTCCAATTTTATTTATACAGGAATTAATCAAGAGTGGCTTCACAAAGAACAATGTGGGCCCACTTGCTCAATCTCTCTGAAAACTACATATTTCAGCATTTACTTGTGGAATTAGGCATCCACATAAATGTCAGCATCTTTATGCTAAATGACTTGTCTACAACCACATGATAAATAGATGTACATGATAGAATCAGACCTGAGGCATTCCAGTGCTCCCATGCCCAGTTTCAACAGAACATTTAAGATCCTAAATCATAAGGCTCCTTACATCTCTATTTCTTCAATGGATGCGAGCAGATTGTTAGGAATCAAGGGATCACGCTGGACCTGGCTAAAGTTCAGGCACCTCAGAGCCCACAAAGCCAATGCTCCCAACAATACCTGGAGACCACCACCAAGTATGCAGAGACCCCAAAATAACAACTATCCATGGGTCCAAACGCTGGTCTGCCTGAAAACTGTGAGGTGTGCTAGCTCTGCAGCCTGAGAGGGACACCCCAGAGCAAGGGGCTGCCCAGAGACCGGACCCCGTAGGATGAGGGTCTCTCCTCCCAACAGAGGCACAGGGCAGTGCGAGGCCCATCACCTTCTCCACTGAAAACCCACTCCGGCGCAGCACCGCTCTCCCTCATTAAACTTTCACATCCAGATGCCACCTACTCACTCACAAACACAAACAAAAGCCTTAAGAACAAACCCAGCTATTTACCTATTAATCCTGCAGGCATGAAAGAAGAAATGACAGGAAAATTCTTTTGCTGTTTGAATACATTCAAATACAATAGGGAGAGAGGAGAAACAACCAGACATTTAGTTAGTTTCCAGAGAGCAATGAAAGAGTCTGGGGTGTGAAGTTCTGCATGTTTGTATGCATATTCCTCCTGTTTTATATCCCCCCCCGCTTCCTCCTCCTGTGTATTATTCATAATTCTAGGATGAATAAATTTTAATCAGAAGAGTAAGCACCAGACAGGGAGAGCTGAGTTACCGAGGGGAACAGCAGAAACTGGTAAGAAAGGGACCTTGCTAATGGAGAAGAGTGTCCCAAGCACTCCCAAAGCCCTTGGCGGGGCTATTGACCCAAACCTGCCCCACACTGCTCCCCATACGAGTCAGCCCAACATACCCACCAGACTTAATCCCACACCACTTTCAAGAGCACACAGATCTTTCAACTTCTGTGCAGGTTACTCTCACAAAATGAGAGGTTTTATATGAAAGAGAGAAACAAGAGAGACATGAAAGCAGTATGGACTCCAAATTGAAAGACAGAGGTGTTTTGGGTTTGTGGTGGTTTGGGCGCTTTCCTCATTTAAAAAGTTCAGTGCCATTTCTTCTTAAATTCTAAGAATTTTTCATTAGTATAGGTCTTTCATATTTTGTGTGTAAAAAAAATTTGCAATTGTGCAAAGTAAATCAATGATTCAGTAAAAATTTAAGCCCAGTATAATCTAACATGAGCAAGTTTTGCAGCAGAGAGCAGAAAACACAGCCATTAGTTTGCTGTGGCAACATTTATCTATTTTTTATAGGAAATCTGTATAATGGAAAACACACACAATCTCTTGGAATTTTCCTATAAATATCTAAGTACTCCCAAATCACTGAGCAGAATGCAAATACACTCCTCTTTTACTTCTTTCAGGAAATTCTCAATGACTTCCTGTCATAAAGTCCAATAATCACTGTCTCTTCTGTAACGTTTTATAATTGCTTTGCCGCTAATGTGTGTCTCAACTTTCTTTCCAGGATTAAGTACAAAGTCTTTTCTTTCCATCTATAACTAGTCTATGCCTTTTAGCATAACACTTCTTTGGTAGCAGAGTTGCATTTGCAATTTTCCCAGGGGATTTCGTGTTATTTTATTTTACCATCATTAAAGTAAACTTGAGTTTAGTCTCATCTAAGGAGATTTATACAGGTATCGTATTTTCATTATTCATGAAAGTAAATCCATACATGTGCATGTAAAAACATAGCCCTCTCTCAGCCTTCGTGACTTACTCCTGCAAGCAAAGCATTCTTCTGCTCAGAAATACAAACCAGCCACGAGTGTAGGATACAGTGCATGTTTACAGGAATTTTCTGTACGTCCATGTTGGTAACACTTACAGTTTCCAGAAGTCCTTCCCATACTTCCCCCCATTTATGCCCACGTTGGTAACACCTACAATTCCCAGAAATCCCTCCCATAAACCTGTGCCTTTACCCTTCTCCGTCTCTTGACTGCGTACAATACTATTTATTCATATCTAAACATTACACCTCTTGATTTGTATAGGATATTTTGAAAGATAGCACAAATGGCCCATTATATACGGGGCTATTGTTCATTTATGTTTCATATTCTCAGATGGCAGCAGATATTACAAGGAAGTGCAAAGCATCGTTTCTGTTATTTTAAATGAAGCAATCGCACACCACTCCCTAATAATTCCTTCCCCAGTTCTCAGTACTGTGCCTCAAAGCTGGACCTTCTTCTTTCCCAGTCCTCACTGTACTTTGTAAAATACGCTATAAATTTGCTTCTATTGCCATAAATAAGCTATTAACTCTCAGTTATTTGGGGGGGGGGGGTGTTTCATGTGAATGGTGAATTCCAAAGGTCAGTTTTACTGACCCACAATACGTACCTGTATGTTAGAGTAAGCTATGTACCCCCACTTTTCTACCAACACCACTTTCTGCAGCTCACAGGATGCAGAAATCTTGGAGAGGGGGGGAATCGGAAACAGTGAATCCTGAGTACTCCCAGCACCAGACATGCTTCACAAATTCAAGGTAAAGCCTTTGCTCGGAAGAGTCAGCCCATCACAACCTCCCAAAACTGAGAGCCATTAACTGAGCATAATTTGCAAGCCAAATTCAATCTCGCACAGATGTTGGGAATTTGTAAACCTTACTCCATGTAGGTTTGATTAAAAAAAAAAAAAATTAACTGCTGCCTTCTTTACGCTTATGATATTCCAGACCAACCTACCCCTTCATTTCCCTTGCCAGCTCAATTTACAGATGTTGCATAGACCAGTAGAGGTGGTGATAGATGTCGCATACTCAGAAAGTATTTTAAATCAATTTTTAAAGGTTCAGGTTGCCTCCTGTTCCCTTAGCTGAAGGTGCTGCAACAATATCCTGAAGCTGCAAAAACGCGTCTGTCCAACAGATAAACTACAGGGCTGGAATAAATGCCTGCAACCCGTGTGGGAAGGGTCTGCTGCTCCAGCCCCGCTGCAGCTTACCCGCACGTCACCCCTGCACCAGTGACACTGCGAGCATCGCCTCTAAGAAAGTGATGCGTGCTCACTCTGTTCCTCCTCCAAGTGGTTTGGTCTGCACATTGGTTTGGAGATTAGGACAGAAGAAACAGCACTTATACCCTTGGGTCCAGCTTACTGGGATGGGTGTTTTTCAACAAGTAGGAATTTACACATATATTTATTATGTGTGAAATGCGGTTTGTGGTGACCTTGACTCTTCCCTCAATTGCCTTGAAGAACGTGGGGCTTGTAAGTGGGACTGCAAGTACATGGTTGTTGCTAGACACCAGGATTGGAAATTCACTGAGTAAGAGACAGAAAAGATCTCATCCATGCACTTACTAATGGACTTCCTGCACGTCTCTTCCCAATTAATGTATTTATACATTTTCCAGATACATTTGCACAGGCATGCAAATGGTAACGCCAAATAAAGTGCCAAACTCTGCTGTTCTGCCAGACGTTTCAAGCCACAGTCTGTGGGGAAAGACAGGAAAACCTTACCCCAAGTTCAACTGCAGTCTTTACCTTTACACGCTCTGCTTTCTTTACACGTTAACTTCCCATGTTCTCCTGCTGTGAACCAGTAATTCCCTCCCGCCCTGGTGCGGCTGGGCAGCCGGCTGGCTGCAGGCACCTCCTTGCGCCCATGGGTGAGCCCCGCCACCCCGCAGGGCGGAGCCCGGCAGCGCCAGCCCGCACAGCCGGAGCGCCTTACCGGCTCCAGACATCCCTTCCACACCCCTGTCGCAGCTGGGTCAGCACCTGGAGTAAACCTGCTCAAGAAGCCCAGGCGCTGACACTGTCCTTGAGCGTGGGAGTACGGTGGGACACAACTACAGAAAGTCTAAGCAGCCCTTCCTCACTGTGGCAAAGGTGTCGTCCCCCGCCCCGCCTCGGGCTGAGAAAACCCAGAGGTGCCGAGCGTGGCGGCCGGCCGGGCAGCGTGCACTGCCCGCGAGAGGCCGGCCGCCCCGGGAGGTCGTGCTCCTCACGGACACGAGGAGCGGCTGCAGCACCGTCACAACGGGGCCCCGTCACCCCAGCGGGCAGGCTGCCCAGCACACCCGCCAAATCCTCTTTGCAGTCACCTGCAGCAATGCCAAGTTTTGGCCATTAGGCTAACATCTTCCACAGCCGATTAGAAGAAAAACAACCCACCCCAAGAAACCCAAACAAAACACTTTTGGCCACTTTTGAGAACAAGTCCAGGGAAATCCGTGCTGTTTTGGTCACACGACAGTTAACAGCAACCACTACTGGATTGGGCCAAGACATGAAATTTGACCATGGCAGGGTCTCTGAGTCAGGGATTTACATGAAGTATTATATACAGAGTTTCTTATGTGCATATATAAACAAGTATATGAATTACATACTCCCATATACACAAACAAAAAGAAATTAAATTCAGTGTGCCATGCTCATGTACACCAGTACCGCGGTGCAAGCACACAGGCAAGGATTCACCTATAACACAGACAGACTGCTTCCAGGGAACTCCTCTTAGCTGTTAATTGCCCATGTAAAATAATTGGGTAACAAGTCTGGGCACACTACTTACATTGGCAGATCATTACAGATTTCTCCAGATAGTCTAATAAAGTACTTTTTAAATGGAGACAATTTTTGCAAATTGATCAGAGTACAAATACAGTTCCTCTTGTCCTTCTTGTTGTTCCATGTATTTCCTTACAGTTAACTAATTAGGGAGCCTAGCCCTTCTATAAAGGGAAACTCTTCCCAGTCATCTTCTGATCCTGCACTAAAAACGTATCTGCAATAATAGCTCCTTTAATTCAGAATTAACTGAGTTACTGTTTGAACTACAGGAACTACATCAGAGTAGTCTCCTTGGGAGGGAGATGATGTCATTCACTGGAGTATTGACTTCAGCACAGGAAAAGACTAAAAGAGAAACTGGGCTGGGAAAGAAATGTTATTAGAAAAACAAATGTGCAACAAAATTAAAGAAAATGCACATATTTAATTTTGTCTATTTTCTTCCATAAAATGAAGAAAAAAAATAGGAAAAAAAAAAAAGAAAAAGCAAAGGGAGCTGCAAGGCTCCTGTGCTTTCTGAGGCAGAAACACTGCGCAAGGTGCAGTACAACACAGCACAGATATCTAGCATTGCCAGAGTAAAACCAGTAATAAATATTTATATTAGTTATCAAATTCAGAGCTCTGCTGCTGGCTTATTATATGACTTTAGGCAAGTGACCAAATCTACATTTATCTGTCTGCCGGCGTGCCACGAGCGCTGCGGGAGGCAGGGAGCCGGCCGAGCGCGGTGCGAGCCACACGCCGGGAGCCGAGCCCTGGCAGCGCCGGGCACACCTGGCGCAGGATGCGGTGATGCTATCTGTGCCACGGCAAGGGGCTCTGCGGAAACACCGCTCGACTCGCAGCTAAACCGGCGGCGGCGGGCATGCTGCTAGATGCAACTGGGCTGCAGAGGAGACACTTCGAGCAGCACCATGAAGAGGCACCTCTCCTATGTGTAAGAGGATTAGGACATTTTTTTCTCTTTGGTTGCCCAACCAAACAAAGCTGAATTAATGAGTCACCGCTTTTGCTTATGTCAGCATCACCCTTTGGCTGAGGCACTCGTTCCTCATAGCATTAGTAAGAGGAGTTTGCCCTGCAGAATGAACCAGAGATTTCTGAATCTGAACTCCTCTGCATAGAAATTTGTTTTCAATTTTCTCAAATCCAGGTATTCTAAAGATTGACCTCAATGTAGTCTTTTAAGCTTGCTCCAGAGATTTAGATATGGTTTATGGGCTGCAACATGACTAGTTAAATCAAGCCTTTAATAATCTCCTCTTCACAGTTCTAATACACTCTGTTCTTTCCCATTTAGAATTTATACTGACTACAGGTTTTGATGCTTGAAATGTGCTTTCTAGAGAATAAACAGCACAAGTGCTTTTTGTTTCCTTCTAATGTAATCTTTCTATCATGGCCCCCTCCCAGCATGTTGGGGACAGGTAGGATAAGGAGAACAAGCCAACCTTTATTTTAATTTTCCAGCAACAGACCTGCAATTTCTATTCTGTGGCCAATATTTCCTTCAAACACAGCCTTTCACTCCACCCGCGGTATTTTCACACAGTGATCTTGTTACCCCTCCTGACTTCAAGAAGATGAGAACAGAGAGAGGAAAATTACACTCGGTTCCAAAAAACTGAATAATGCATCACATTCGTCATTCCAAAACGAAGGCTGGTACAAACTACCAAAGCTGCAGGGAAGCCGGCAGGGCCATGCTGATTCACGGTGACTGCGGAGCTGGCCCCTTCCCTCACCTGTGCGCCCAACCCACTGCCTTCGCTTGCTGCGCCCCATTGACAACTTGCTTTTCATTCTACAAAATGAACAAATAATAAGGAAAAAAGGAAGAAAAGGCTAGCCCTACATGCCTGGTGGAAAAAGAAACTTTGCTAGGTGGATACTGACCTTGTGCTAGAGTGTTTACCTTGCTAAAAAGCACTACTGAACTATCAGGTTAAGGACATCCCGCACGGCGCCCGTCACAGTGCCAGCTCGCGGCCAGCGCTTCGCACAGCATCGTGCCTGTGCCGCAGCCTAGAAGTGGTTTGCAATGGTTTGGCTGAATCTATAATAGCTGTATAAACTATAAAAATTTTAGGACCTCGGAAGAGAAAAAAAAATAAAATTTGTAATTGGTTACTTTTAACGACATTAGGAGTAATTGTCAACACCCCGCGATGCAAAGGACCCCGAGCTGCAGACTTCCTGCCTCCCCTGCCAGAACGAGCTACATCATAATTGCCATATGCTGAAAGAGCCATTCCATCTCATGCGAAATACGGCATTTCATTCCAAAATTGTTCTTTTGAGCTGAAACATCTTCTGCAGAGTTTCAGCACAAACATGACTCTTGGACAAGCTTTAAAATTACCGGCTGAGCCGTATGATTTATGAATGCGTATAAAAACAATGATACATTTCTATGCTACGATAACACACATGTTCTTCTTAAACAGCCAAATTAATTTCAGAAAGCAAATTCAGCAGAGTGAAAGGTAAGACACCTGATCATGGACCAGCTTGCAACAGCTTTCTTTTTCAGATTAAGTCTTCCCATTTTCAATAGTTTTTGTCTCCTCTGGCTGCTCTGTAAAGGCAAGGATTGCAGGGAAGCCAGGGAAACTGTGAAAATAAATACAGAAAATAATCTTGAATGTGCAAAATAAACCCGTTTGAGATACACAATTCATTCTTCTCTGACCTTTGTCCATTACGATTTTATATGAAACTAATAATAAGAGTTGGCAAAAATTTCTTGAGGCAGCCCCAGGTTTCATGCTCGCAGTGTGAAGTTTATAGCCTGTATTCTGTTCCAATGGATGTGCGTAACATTAACATATTTAAATATGCTGTTTCACAAATAAAAGTGTATATTACTATAAAACGTTGGCTGTGCTTAGTACCTCCTTTTCACTACTGTTTCAGAAAAAGCAGTTAGCGCTTATCGCTAGTCTGTCTTGCATCAAAATGCATCATTCCCCAAAATGCTTTTTCACTTAAGAAATTTCAACAAAGAGGGAACACTTTGCAGCAGAAATAAGCAAGGAAAAAAAGGGAGCATGAAATAAGCAGCTCTTACTACCAAGCTGCTTATGACTGCATTTACTAGGACCATTGGGGAAAAAAATTCCCCGCATCAGAATTTTTAAGATATCAGACAAAAGACAGAGATTAATCTGGTTTATAATAATAATAATAATAATAATAATAATAATAATAATAATAATAATAATAATAATAATAAATTTTGTTTATAAGATCAGCAGTTCCTCATTCAGGGAAACTGTGCATATTTCACCTAACTTCTACAAGTTCTATAACTACCTGTGTAGTTGAAATACATGCAGTTAACTTTGCTGAATGCAGAATCAAGCTGTATATATAGAAAAACATTCTTGGCCTAATTTTGCAAAAACACACGTGTGTACATGTATGTATGTTTTTATATATATACACACACACTATGTATATTTACATACGTACATGAGATTTCTAGGACACAAGTAACTGAAAGATCCAGATGATGAGCTTTAACAGGACTGAATTTGGTGACATTCACCTTTTTCTAATTTGCAATATATTGCTGTGTGCTCGGAAAGAAACCATACATAACAGCAGTCACTTTGGTGGGGAGTTTTCCAGTCTATTTGGTGTTTTGGTCTGGTTGGGGTTTTTTTGTGTTTTGTTTTTTTTTTTTTAATTTTTTTTTTTTTATTTTATCTTTCAACATTTAATATCTTAAAGGATTTTTTACTGCCATCGCCTCCCCAGCTTCCTTGGCAGCGCTACAAAACTGAAAACTAAGGACTCTAGGGGAAAACTAATACCAGAGTAAGGAAAACAATTACTTTTATCAGTCAGAAATCAAACTTCAAACATTTTGAATTAAATATAATTTTCTTTTCAAAAGAATTCAATGTAAATTTAAAACTTTGGCTTCTTTTAAGATCTAAACTTGCAGTAATTAAACAATATGAGCTAAAAGTTAATATTCAAGCACTGCAAATTTGGTGTTCATATTTCAAAGAAATATAAGCCACTAATCTAATGGAAATAACTCCTAGCACTCCTAGCCAAACTCCTAGCACTCTGGCATGCAGAAAAACAACAGTATTCTTTGACATCACCAGCCTCTTCTCCAAACACATACAGAACATTTCCTTCATTTCCATTTGTTCTACCAGGACAGCCCAACAGCTAATGTGTTCAAGGCTGGAGTTGAAAAATGTATGATAGCTTATCTTTTTCTTCCACTCTATCAATAAAACCAGAAAGTATGAGATTTACTAGTTCTAAAACACAGAAGGACACTAACCAAAAACAATCCATTCAATAGAAATCACTAACAGTTCATATTTTTAGTGCCACTGTTCATTTCAATGCAGAAAAATTTTGTAAGCCTATAAGTCAAACTACTAAAAATTATTTGAATTGCTTGGTTTTGCCTATTGTAATTCAATTCTAAATTTCATCCAAATGCAAAACTTGCTAGAAATCACAATTTAAAAATCATGACCAAATAACTAATGAGTTTCACTCACTCTTTTTAATGTAACACAAAAATTACTTATCTGAACTTGCAACGTAATTGCTAACATGCAAGCAATACATAATCACTCTACTTTGTAGAAAATAAGTTAGTAGTACCAATGCAGGAGAGCTGAAGTTCATTGTTTAAATGAGAATCTTACAGTGACACATTACTATCAGTGATTTAACTCCCTCTCCATTAAATCCCTCCACCTGGATGAAAACTTTCTCTTTTTTGTGCTCTGCAGAGACAAGGCTTCAAAAGGCCATCAAAGGAAAGTGGTACCCACATGGCACCAGACTAAAGCAGGGCTGGTGATCTTGAGGCCTGGCAGGACAGCCCATAGAAGGGTAACAGCAGATGAACAGAATTATCTGGTAAACTGTGCAGAAGGCGGCTCCTTTCGATAAGCCTGTGTAACTGTGCTGGAGATGGAGAAGACTCTGCTTTCAAGGAGGACCAAGAACCCATGAGTAAAAAAGGGCATCCCTGAGCAACCCAGAATGAGAAGTACAGAGGTTCGGTTCAAATCAGTACCCAGAAATTTCAGATGTTTATCAAAACTGCCTAGACTGCTTGGGTCTGGAAAAGTGAGTGGGAAACCTCAAACAGTCTGTCTCATGGTATTTCAGCACTTCCACTTCAGGTCCTGGCCAAACCCAGGAAGTGCAGAGGCGTGCTCAAGAGCAAAATACTGGAAAAAAACCTCTATCAGAACATTTTTCCACCAACTTGCAAAAAACCATTTGGTTACATGTGACTTTTGGGCACAGATTTGCATTATCTGGGGATCTTTTATTCATCCCTACAGAAAATGTCACAAGTTTACTATTCTTCAAAAGCCTCAGAAAAGGAGAAGGGAGATGTTCTGTTGTGGTTTGTTGTTTTTTTCAGAGAAGGGCTCTGCTGGGGAAGGGAGGGACTGAGCAAAACTGCAGGCTATAAATAAGCTACCAACAACCTTGACTACAGAAGTGTTCAGTTTCTCTAATAAATTAGGTCCTTCTGCAGACCAGAAAGAAGGAGAGAGATCCACAGTATTTGAATAAGCTACATTTGAGCGCTGCAGTGCATGAAAGGCTGCAGTGGGTTGTGGACTGAGGGTGGAAGCAAAGGGCACGGCTGGCCAACCACGGGAAGATGTGCTCCCCCGGGCAGATGCCAGGCTTGGAAGGAAATAGCATTATGCAGTGATAAACATGGATCATGAAGCCAGGAAAAGGAGGGTGGAGAACACAGGAGAAGAAAATCAAGAGAAATTAGCAGATTAGGAAGTTACTTGGAGGAAGCTGGTTATTTAACTTGCAGACAGTAAACCTCAGGTGAAGGGACTCACTGACAATCAGTTTTAGCAAATGCCAAGATTAACAAAAATCATGAAAGGTGAAATACCGATTTAAAATTGAATGACAATTCAGAGTAAATTATGAAAAAAAAGGAAGAACAAAAGTTGAAAGAGACTGAGCTTCCAAGAGACAATATTAGCAATTCATCCCCAAAATATAGCCCTCGTCAACACAGGTCTAAGAATCCACAAGGACCCACAGGTGACAGACCAATAAAAAGGCATGAAGCGAAGCAAATCTGACCTCCTGTAGATCAACTGCAACCACTGAAGAGGTCTGAATAACAGCAAAGAAGTAATTTGGAAACCATCTCAGAACAAACTATTTTAATTCTTTTGGATAATTGTTGCTTAGGAAAATAAGGCACATAAGAACAACACATAGTGTGTTTGCAGTTGAAGAGTATTTTTTAGGAACATTTTCACCTAAGACGTTAATCTTTGAAGAGGCAATGTGCAGCAGCACTCCGGGATCAGAACTAATCCAAGTTACAGACGAGGCCAAGGAGCTGGACAAAGAGTAGTGCTGTCCAACCAGCGCTGATGGAGTGACCACAAGCAGAAACCCCAGCGTGCCAACCAGGCAGGAGGAATGTTTCTTCCTATGTCCACAAACTACACATCTAGACCCAGCTCACAGAGGATGCAGTTTAATGCAGTGCTTATAATTAAAACTCTTCTGGTTGTTAAAAAGCGCTATCTGTAAAGACAGCCTATGTCACTGAGCTATTTTACACGAGCTCTGAAATAAAGTTTAAGTCAAACTTCTAAGGTTTCTGTTTCACTTGTTAGTATCTCTACCGCAAGCGAGACAAATTGGTTCTTAAAAGAATTTTCAGTAAGTTGAGTGTATGGTCAACCAGAGCATTTAATTAAATAAATAATGTGTAACAACCAATTAACTGTGGCTGGCAACTAGAATTTACATTTTCTCGCAACTGGAAAGCTGCGCAGGAAGTTGTCAGGACACATTCAATGTCTACAAGAAACAGACAACTGCCCACTCTGTGTTGGTGACAGAAGAACATGAGTCTCTGGCTGAGACCACTGTACGCTATATTACCTACTGGGTTTTTATTTTCTCTGTCATATTCAGTATCACATTAAAGTCAGTGAATGAAGATTTGCTGATTAGCAAAATTTAAAATATTTTGGTTAAACCTCAAGTGTTTGCCCCTTTTTTGGTATCACCTTGAACTCAGCTGAGTCCTGGACCACTCTGCCAGTAGCTCCTAAGCACTTCTGCAACTCAGCCAATAACTAAAACTAACGATCCTAACCCAGCAACTTCACTGCAAATGACTGTACCGAGGATGAAACAGCTGTGAATCACGCTCAATAACCCACGTGCCATAAAACATTCAGTGCCATCATCTTGCGATTCAAACTGACACGGGTCAGCTGTGGTGGGAGCTGCCATTTTGCTCCCCGATTCACAGGGATAAGTGCTGCTGCTCTCGGAGCTTTCTGCAGGACATCAGCCTTCACTAGCATTTTGGCATCTCTGATGAAGGCCAGTTTCCATGCTTACTCCTTTCTATTTTAAAATAGGACACAAGATGGAGGTTAAAGCAGGTTTTTGTTATACTGGAAGTGTCAACACAGGTAAACCTCCTCCTCGGCTCCAGTAAGAGAGAAGCAGCCCTGCACAGGGAGGCCAAACCTAAGGCAAATGAGCTTGTTGGTCTTTTCATTGATTGTAAAGGGGAGAATGCTATTTGCGTGTTTGAGAAGACAGGCAATAAAATGCATTTCTCTTGCAGGCAAATCTTATAACAGATAGAAAAACAATCTTAGTCTTTTGCTAAAGGCACAGTCACTAATTGAAACAGAAATAAAATGAGGAACAGGAAGGAGATAAAGCTACAAAGTTATGTCTTGGTCCAATTAGTAGGTAGGGAGTTAAATTATCAGTTAAAGACATTCTACAAGTTTCAATGTTGAAAATTGGAAAGGAAAATACATGCTGTGAAACTGCTGCCACCTGGTCTTGACAGCACAATCCAAAATATTTTCTAGTAAAATAGTATTTTAAAACCTCTAGACATAGTCCAGTGACAAATGCAATTAAACACAGACAGAGATGTAAAAAGCCCTGGCAGGTCATCCAGTCCATCTATTTGACAGCACAGCTTTGTTGCAAACCAGCTATAAGTACTTAAACTCTTTGAGGGCGTCCCATTCTTCTTTCCTGTAATAAGCAGACTTTCCCCGGTCTACATCTTGCACACATTTGTCTAGAACATATCTGCACAACATGCCACCACTGTCCACGCACCCTGGCTACGCTTCATCACCCACGTTTTGGTAGTCCCTGCTGGGGATGGGCTCCTGCGCCCGTGAAGGAGACTCTGGGCTTTGCTCCGCTGTCCCCATCCAGAACTCCCTCCTTGCTCTCCTCCGTCTCCCGGCTTTTGCTCTGGGGCTTCAGACGAGGTGAATTACAAGGGCAGGTCAGGGCATCTTCGCCAGGGGCCAAGACACAGCTAATCCGAGGGAACGGTGTTGAAAGAAGCTTAAAGACACTTCTTCTGCTCTTTGAGCGCACAGCCAGTTCAGGCAAAGAGCTGAGGCTCCAACTTACCCTACAGTGTTGCGAACGGCAAAGCAAAGAGCAAGGTAGGGGGCCTGAGCCCCGCGCCCCACCTGCCGAGGCGCGGGTGAGCAGTGCTGTTACGCCCTGGCACCGCCACCGTCCCGCCGGCTCCCAGCTGCCTGGCGCTCACAGCGTACAGCCTGCCCAGCTGCCTGGCCCACCGTGCCATGTCCTTGGCTTAATTATCTCCAGAGACAGCCCTCCCACCTCTTTGCTCTGTCTGCTCCACACATTTCCACACGCACTGTCGCATTCTTACATTTAATACGCTTCTCCTCACGTTACCCTATACAACTGTTCATCAGGCTGGGGACTGACACCCCCCTTTCCCCAAGGGCAGATACCACCGCTCTCTTCCCTGTTCCCAACTGGCAAAGTATCACCTCTTTTTCAGCTGTTAGTGAAAACTTACAAATCCACCCCTTTGGCCCTTCATAACCATCCTTCTTTGCCTTGTCCTCTGGTCTTTCATCAGCACAACTGAACGCCCAGGGCCGAGTGCAGGTCTCCCTCTCATAGGGGCCGAGCAGGCAGGAGCCCTCCCGCTCTGCTGCCAGCCTCCCGGGCGCACAGCTCCACATTGCAGGGTCTGGCTTTGCCTTAACGTTCCTGGTTGGAAACTTCCACGTTACAGTGTAGTCTCATCTCTAGCACCTTTTTTAGTATCTTAAAAACCTAGTACAGAGAATCAGTTCCCATTTTAAGTAATTTTTTCTACTGCTATTGTTCAATTTTTTTTTTTTTTTTTTTTTACTTAAACACAGTACAATAAACTAACCAAAACTGCTAGGCAGATATTTTAAGTAATTGGGTTCTGATGTTCTCTGACAGAGCATACGTGTACTTACTGCTTAGAAATGAAATAATAACAATTAATTTGCATAGTACATTGCACTGCATACACTTAAATATTAATTTTAAAAGGCTCACAATAAGCCTGTGAGGTAAGTAGATACTATTATATCCTGGCAAGGTCCAACCTAGAAGTTGAGTTTCTTCAGTTCTGTGGATAATGACGGACCTAGCTTTTTATTCAAAGTAGCCATAAAAGTTCTCCAGGAGGATCACCGTGCCATTGTGCAAAGCAAATAAAAATATAATAAAACCAGCCAAAACATGGCAGGCGGTTGCCAGAGAGAGCTAAGCCGGCCCAGAGCAACACAGCAGGAGCTGCACAGCCTCCCTGCCCACATCCCACGGGTCCCGTGGGAAACAAGCCCCTTCTTGCTTGCTGGCCCTGAGGTTTCTCATAGACAGGTCTTAGGAAACTCTGCCCATGCAGTTTCAAATGTAGCCAGAAAAAGAAATCTTCTAGAAGGGTAACATCCTCTTCCCAGTTTTGGGTGTGCCTGCTACGAGCCCTCCCGCCATGACACAACCCACAGCACGGCTTTCTTTGGGGAGGCAGAAAAAGCACGTCACGCCTTGGTACCGCAGGCACAGCGTTCACCAACCTGATCTGTGCGAAAGGTCGCCCGAGGAACGTCACTGAATATTCACAGCAGCAGGGTATGCCGCTTGCTTCCTACTGTCAAGTAAAAATTATTTTTTCATTGTCACAAACCCCCGATGACAGAGGCTCTTGTGTGAACACAGCACGTCCTGAACTCGCCGGTTTGTTAGGAAAGCTTTACTCCTGCCAGCCAAAAGTCGCCAAATGCCTTGATCAACAGGAGATTAGTATCGAGTACGGCAAGAACCACAGAGCACACAATAAAAACTCCCAGCTGTGTTATTTGAAAATGGAAACTTCAGAAGTGCCATGGTGCGAGCACAGGTGAAGGACATCAGCTCCGTCACTCACCGCCTTCACCCAGAGAGCCGGATGCATCCTGCCAACACTGGCATCTCAACAGGGACTGCCTGCGTTTCTCCCCAACCCCTCTAAGGTGGCATACCTACCAGCACCTGCAGCAAAGCACAGGTCTTTTTCAAACCTGCGATGCTGCCAACCCTGCCGTGCTGGTTTGAGGTTACGGCACTGGTACTCCATAGCCTCATAATCCACCCTGGAGATCAACCCCATTTCACTACACTCTCAACAGTGCCTGAAAACCTGGTAACTTGTACTGTCTTAAATGCAAGGTGCTTGCACTGAGAAAATACATGGTACTTTAATATTCTTCACTGCCAGCCTCACTTAACCACCGTCCAGTCCGTATCAGACCTGGAGACCGCAGCTTACAGCTTTATGCCCCTGGAGAGCTGCACGGTGCCCATGCCAGCGGCTCCCACCGGCAGCAGCACGCAGCCAGCAGGCACGCTCAGCCCAGGTGTGACTGCTCCAGAAAACAGCCCTGAGCTGCAGCTTGATACAAACCAGAAGGGAACTGCTTTTATTTTCATGCTGAATAGCTGCACGAAAGCAAAAGGAAATACATTCTCTTAGTACAGCAGAAATATTCAAGTGTGTGAGTCAGTAGTTCCAAAAATACATTTCATAAGCTGCAAAACAGATATGTATGTTGCCATGGCACTTAAGCAAAATTAACAAGTCTCAAGCTTGTTTCATATATGAATAAAAATCAAAGCAATCGTAGTTTCCTCTATCCTCAGCTGCTTTACTGCTTGCACACCAAGGTCAGTTTTGCCACTGATTTCATTTGTTTTTCTTCCAGATTTGACTTTCAAAGCGAGATTCCTAAAGGGCATTTAAAGCTGCAGGTAGGTGCTTAGCAGGACTTCCACAAGAGCCTGGATACCTGATTCTCAGCGAGGGTTAGATAGCTCCGTGCTTCTCAAAATCCTATTGGATACCTGTCTGCAAGTCTAGGCACCTAATGCCTGCACAGATCTGGCCATTAGAGCGTGATCCTGCACTGTTAGTTAATGGGAGCTTTTCCACAACTTGAGCAGGACAGCGCCAGCCCTAAATGAATGCTTTGGTTAAATTATCTCTTGCACACACAGAGCAAGGTGCACTTCGGTGGGTGTTAAGGAAGGAAAAAAAAAAAGAAAAAAGAAAACCACATTACTAATCCGGGCTTTTATTCACATCTGTTTAAGTTTGGAGCATCTCCAACAAGGCTTACATTCCCGCAGCTAATGCCAGTAGGAGTAAGAGCAGAATTTGAACAGAAAGGAAGTAGGGTACAATACAGGCATGGTTGTGCCAAGCCAGGGGGGGTCTGTGGATCCCCTCCGTGGGATACTGTCTTGCTCCACCAAGGAGCTCCCAAGCGAGTCCCCCAGTACAGGGAACTCAGTCCTGACCTCCCCTGCCCCACAGGATGGGGACAGCGATGTCACCTCACCCAACCTCATCACACTGTTCTCCTCTTACCAGCACAGGCGGAAGCATCCGCATGAAGCGATGCCTTCAGCCTTCATTGCAAGTCACCTTCACACTTGGAGGTACTTCACTTCCTTTTCCTCCCCCTTTTCCACCTGCACCAGCAAGCCCTAATCTGCTTGTTGCGGGAGCATCCAGCAGGCAGAGGTCTGGCCAAGCACGTCTGGCGATTCCTTATTACACTGACTGCACATCTCCTCCTGTCTCAGCTTCCGTTAATTCAACACACCAATGGCAACTGCAACAGGCGGATAGCTGTTTGTCCCCATGCACTGTCCAAAGCCACATCCAACCAAGGCAAATAGACCTTCATTGCATACAAGACCATTTATGTATGTATATATATATGCAGCATGTACACACCGTGCTTTCAAACAGCCAGGCACCTGCCTGCCCTCAGCCACACGCTGCTGTACTAGGATGGCTCCCACCACTTCTTGAAATCTGGACAAAAACACTCTCCCTAAGATACACACCTATATTTTCCACTGCCCCAGCCAGAACCTAAGCAAAAACAGCAGCAGAGGAACTGGGTCTTCGGGACTTACTGTCACCACCCCTCACAAAGAAGTCATCCCTAGCTGTTGGAAGGATCAGATGTTGCAAACTCTTGCCCACCAGCGCTTGTGCCTGGGAGCAATCCCAATTCAAAGAAAACAAAACCGATCCTGTGAATCGGGTTTACAGGATCCAGCCCCAAGTTTCTACAGAGCTGGCAGAATCAGCCTTGCTATACTGAAGCAGTTTTCTCAGAACAAAACATGGTTAAGATCCTGGGCTCAGTGCTCTTTCAGATGCACGTCTGTGACAGTTAAGTTTCGGTTAAATCATTCCATACAGCAAAGTGCTAGAGCGTTCAACGTACAGCATGCAGTAACGCAAACCCAAATATGCTTCCTACGGGAGTAAAATTAACAGCCAAACCTGGTAAGAATCTTTACTATGCATAAGACCACTTTTTGGTTGTATGGGGAAGCTATGAAAGTTAAAGCCCTTACAACCTTCTCTTAGCTCGAAAGGTTTCAAATGAAAGCAAAGAACAAGAGGGGTGGATTTTTTGGGGGGGGGAAGCCTTAAATGTAAAGTATCATTAAAATTTTTGCAATATGCAAATAATTTCTCAGCAATTCACTTGTTTTTGAAGATGTGTGTCACTATAATCATGCACCATAAATCAAAATTAGGTGAGAAAAATAATAAATTAGCAATTTTCAGGGATTTAATAATCTTGCCTTTATAATTCACTCCAGCATATCAGCACCATTTTTACATTAACAGCCTAACTTTCAAAAATAGACATAACACTATCATAACATTTCATGCTTTCAGTTTTTTTAAAGGATGTCAAGAAACAACTCCCAGTGAGTGCTTGCATCAATCCAAGTCGAGAAGGAGGGGGGAGAAAGTAAAGAAAGAGGAAAGGCAACCCCCTGCCCGGCCCAGCGGGAGGGATGGGGAAGACCTGCCTCCCAGCTGCCGGAGGGACACCGACACCCTCACCCCAGCACCCGGGCGGCCCTGCAGATCCCCACCAGCTCCGAGCCCCCGGTGCGGCTGCACACATGCAGCTTCGGGACAGTGTGGTTCAGCTTGCCACTGACCACTTACTCCCAGAAACGCGTATAATAATCACCGGTGTTTGCCAAAGGCAGCGGCGAAAGACCAAGACTATAAATGGCTCTAAGGACCCCACCAAATACTTTTTAAGAGCAGTTAAGCTACCAATTGCTTTTATATTTAACTTTAAACACACACCAATTCATTTTTACTGATTTGGATTACATTTTCATTACAGTTCACTGCAATGAGATAAAGGCATCTCAAGTTGTCATGTCACTGTATAAGCCCTCCTGAAAATTCTTGGAATAAAGAAAATTTAGAGTTTGAGGAGATGGATTATTTCTGTACAGCTCATCATGCTGAAGTCACAGATTTAAGAAAATCTGGCTGAATGCTTCATAAGCAGTACAAAAATCAAGAAAATACATTTTTAAAAAAAAAATCTACTTTATGCATTGCAAAGCAAGAGGTCGGACAGCTACTGCATTTTCACTGTGGGCTTCACACCTTCTCTGTGATGCTAACCTCCTTGGGTTCCCACCGACCTCAGACCCTGCAGTTTGCTGGCGGAGAACCAGACAGCATGATTTCAGTTTTAGACATTTTGCCAGTCTCCTCAGCCTGGTCCTCCTTGCTGATTCAATAGAGCGAGGCCGGACAGAGCACCAGGGCACGAGTGCAAGGGCATTTGCTTGTTGACAGCTCTTGATATTTGAATATTTCTGATGATAACGTATGGTATTGCCTTTGATCCTTTTTCTTTGTTTTCCTCTGTTTAATGATACTGGCTTTAGTGGGGGTGTGAATTTCTGCAAGGCAAAAAAAAAAAACCAACCTAAAAGTCAGCTGAACAGCAAAGGGGGATGGGGGAAGTGAAATTACCTATGGCCAAGGATGTGATTGCTATTGACTAAAATATACTTCACAGTAGGGTTTCAACTATATTCAAAACTCAGCTTCTACATAATAGCACTCTTAATAATAAACCTATTTTTTCCCAGCAACACTTCTTCAACTCCCCCTGTGTTATCACATCGCTACTCTCCAACCCCCACGGCTTGATTTCTTTACTCAATGTGACATCTGTCCACACTAGATTGCAATATCCTTGGGTGACTAAACATGTCTCCTTATGAGTCTATAAAATTCCTAACACAAATATGGCACTATCCAAATAAACAAATACTAATAAATAGCTGTTAAGGCACTCAAGACCTCCAGAGCTTGTGGCTTCATTTCGCCATCTGAGATGTCAGGGGCACGTTCCTGCTTCCCTTGCGAGGACAGGTCTGTTCCAGCAGGAACGGCAGCAAACAGCGCAGTCACGTGAGATCCTTCTCAATGCATAAAGACTTCCTTGTTGAATTAAGTTTGTTCATGCTACAATCCGAAGACCACATCTGGTGCTCACAGTGACCAAAACATTCCTTGTTAGCTTCCCAGTAAATAAATTATTTTCTACAGAAACACTCCAGTGACTAAGATGAAAATAGTGTGGAAAAGGAAATGTGCCGGACCATTTATACTGTTTTTATACGTTGTTTAATGGGCAGAGTGCTGCTGAATACCAGGCTGCAGTTCAATTGAAGTGTTCCACTGTCATCACCAGCAGCTGCAGAACCCCCAAGACTGAAACACAGCCCTCCCATTCAAGCTCATTTCATCCATTGTTACTTATAATATGATCTAAAGGAGCATTTGCAGGATTTCATAGAAAGTTTAAATGTTGTTTGATGAGAGCCATTAGATATTTAAATCTGAAATGAATGACATACAGTAGCGAGAGAGGCAGTAACAGCACACCTAACGCAGAGCACTAAACTTCACTGCTATCATCTTGTTCATGGCTAATATCTGTAACAGCGTGTACGGCACCGTAATGGCAACACGATCCCTGCCAGATGAAACCCTTGTCCTTGCTGCAGGTATGCTTTTTCCAGAGAACAACCAGTTTTATACGAGCTGAACATAAAATGAAAACACCAATGGAGAGGCATTTCTCATTCTTTTTCAAAGCCACCCCATTGAAATCCAGAGGAAGATGTATATTCAAAGAATAAGGTATTGACTGGCGCAGTCTTGCTACCTGAACAAGCAGCACTCTAAACGTGCAGCACTGTTTTTCCCATCGTTCCTGCCATGAGTGTCTCTGGAAAAGGCCCTATCCCAGTGTGCTGCACAGTGCTTCCACCAGCACCGTTATCCAGGGAAAGGGTGGCCTTCATACAGGTATAAAAAGATCTCAATTGTTCACAACCTATCCATAGCACACTCCTCCCAGCTATGGCAAAGACACATCTTTCACTAAGTTGATTTCTTGGAGACCTATCCTTATTTGACACTTTGCAAGCCCACTGGTAAATTTTTCCTCTCCCATTTTTGCCCCTTCCAAACCCTTCCACTTACCCCGCCCTACTCTTCTAATTTTAACAGTATTGCATAAATACTCTTCCTTGTTATTTCTGGGTCCTGCCTCTACACCTCTTCAACTGACTTATCTTTCCTTTTCCTACTTTTCTTCTGCTCTTCTCTGCATTTCTACTCTCTCTTTTGGGGACTTCATGTTCTTTTTCTTACCAATACATCCCATGAAGTCAGACCCCGACACTTTGTCTCCATTTGACAGAGCAATAAATAGGTATTTGATAGACAATACCTACTCACTCCTGTGCACCAGAGAGTTATTAATTTGATTTGATGTTCACCAACTTCGTTAGTCAACCCCTTCCCACCCAAAACCAAGGTGTCATCTTTCCTGATTCAGTCTCCAAACCAGTCAGACCACAACTTCAGAGAATGGCAGAGAGTTGGGAGGTAGGAGAGGTAATACGCTTGCTCTTGTTTCCTTCCATGCAGTTTTCCATGATTTTCAACCCAATAGTGTATGACTGACCTGTTCTCAGCCCTCTTCTTTCTATCCGCTCTTTCCTTTTTCCCCACAGATGCTGATGATGGTTCTCACCATAACTCTTCTCCACCTTTGGGTCTTTTGTCCCTTTCTCCTGTTACAAAGGAGTTCCTGGTGATTCTCAGTCCCGGCTGGCAGTACCAGGAATCGCTTGCTTCACTCCTCCTCTTGCAATGAGAGCTGTCTGGCTGGAAATCCCACAACCAGGTAGATGTCCTCCACCACAGACGACGACTCTGCTTAAATTCTGTGCCCTTTCTACTAAACAGCTCTGCTACTCCAGCTTCATAGAATCGCACACCCACAACCCCAGCTGCTTTTTCTCTGCCTTTTACTCAGTCTTCATTCCCTTTCATTCTCCTGGCTCTAGCTCTCCCTCAGCACAGTGCTTTGCCAATTCATTCCAAAGAATAACTTATCAAATAAAAACATTACTTCCTCCCCATTCTTCCCCTCTCCCTCCCACAGCCTTCTCCTTCATCCTCTCTCAAGAAGAGAAGGTTCTTCTCGGTTCCCTCTCCTAAGCCCATTATTATTTTTCTCCAGTGATCCAGTCCACACTGCCTCCTCGTTGCCTATCTCACCATCTCCTCCTCTGCTCTTACCCTAAACCTCCATTTTTCTCTCCTCTCCACCTCCAGCTTTACCCTCTCGCAACTCAAAATATATCTGAAAACCTTCCTGACTGCAGTCCCTCCCTGCATCCTTCTCATGGTCTTCCAGTTCCCATCGCATCAGCCATACATTATTCACCAGCCCTCAGTCTGGTTCAGCTGCTGGGATGAGCCGACCACAGCTATTTATGCCGAACAATACTGTCTCTTTGTTTTCTTGTGCTCCCCAATCTGTCTATCCATCTGTTCTCCCTTGTTTTATACTCCAATTTTAAGCTCCTGGGGAAGGATCCTCCTCTTTGTTTAGGGCTTGCTCAGTCACAATAAGGTTACAGTTCAGGACTAGACCACCTCAGCGTTAAGATTTTTCAAATAAATAAATAAAACCTAGATTTTACTTGGATCCAAGTTGTTCAAAATCTTTCTTTTAACAATAACAACTCTCTCTAGTCAGAGCAGCAGTTTTCTCAAGGATATTCTCCTCAGCGTACTCTAAAAATTAACTAACTTTGATTCCTGGAAAATTCTGTCTAAAAAAGGGTTGGAGGGAAGCAAACAATTACAAAAGGTAGCAAACAAAAGGACTTGTCTTGGACAAAGTTGGAAAAACAATGGTATTTTGCTTCCTGGTTTTCATTTTTTTTCTCCGAAAGTTTTGAAGAAAATATAACAAAGATAAAATTATGTTTGTCAACATTTTTAGCTAAGGAAGAAAAGGATTTCCTATTTGCTTCTTGTCCCACTTTTGATGCCTGCCGCTCTCCAGATGAGCAGGGTGGGCCGGTGGCACCGGTCAGCCCCGTGTGACTGGAGCAGAGTTCAGAGCGAGAGGTGGCACGTGCAGAGAGACGAGCACTTGTCAAAGTATTTCAACTGCAGTGGCTTCAGATTTGCTCTCTCCCTACTACATGCTGGGAAATTTCCCTACATTAATGCAGACTATCAGGTAAAAGGTACACGAATAGCTAAAGCAGCAGTGCTCCAGGGAAAGGGACAGGCTGACCCTCGGGGTAAAAGGACTTAAAAGTTTTCTTGGTTTCTGCTCAGGATGATCGCTTGGAAAAAAAAAATTCTCTCTTTAAAAGTACCTTGTATGTTTCTTTAGCATATAACTAGTCATGAGAAATAGTATGCTCTAGAAGAATGGTAACCCATTTGTTACACTGGATGTACACAATCTGACAACCAGGCTATCTGTCTATGAACAATACTTCACTTGTGCCATCGCTGTAAATCGTGGCTGGATTTGGGGGAAACAGGTGCATATAAGCCTGCCATCTACATTTAGGTCCTGAAGCAAGCAGGAAACCTCATTTTAAGCATGACTACCAAAGTATATCCAATGACAGTAACAGGAACTCGTGAGGCACTCTGGATTCAGAAAAACAGTCCCCAAATTCAGAATCCCAATGAGGGACTTAACAATTCGCACTTTAAATTGCTTCACTTTTTTACTGTCATTTTCAAAACCTGTGTATGTCAGACTGACACGGCCAGGAAACCCACTGCAAAGGAACTGGGGATTTTTAACCCAGCATCCATGCCCCATTTCCACCACCCCCACCCACCCCGAGCCATGATGAAGACTTTACAACAATATCAAAGTGTTATATGGACAAGGAACAAAAATCTTGCACTGAAAAAACTGCTCTCTCTATAGAAATGTAACCTTTTTAGAGGTCTGTTAGTTTTGCAGGTTTTGGGGGGGGTTGAAGGTTATTGGGGTTTTTTCCCCATTGTACAGACAGGCCAGTTTACTTTCCTTCCTTTCACAATTAAGCCGATTTTAAATAACAAAAATAGCATACCGTGAGTATGGTAAAGCCATCAAACATTGCCAGAACTAACACACAGAGAAGAATTAACCATACATAGCTAATTAATTTTCAAAATGCGTTTCACGTATTCTTCTGTTTCAACAAAATAGCTTTACATCAAAAGGAAAGAGGTAATCTCCAGCATCTCCCTGGACAGAGCCCGGAGGGTAAGTAAATCAAGAGAGTCCCTTCTCGCATTCTTGGTGTGACCAGACAGGTTTTCTGGCTCCAGGTACATGCAAAGTGTCACTGCGTTAACCAAGAGACACCAAAGGGTAGGCACTGCTGTACAAGGCTTTTTTTCCTGTTATCCAAACTAAAAGCACTTTTTTAAGCCTCCCACGTGTGGATTTTTTTTCCTGGAAACATACTTATCCTAGTACTTTGTTTAAATGCTGCAGGGAAGCAGCAGAATGAGGCGGCCTTGCTTGTGCAGTGTGTTCTCTCACCATGGTCTTGGTCTCTTCACAAACCTGTTAGTAGTTCTCTCTCCTTCAAAACAGAACTGCACTGAGGCAAAGGTTACATTCTACAAACTGAGCCCAAATTAAAGTAGCCAAAGGATAGAGGATCAGGAATTAAAAAAACACAGCATGTGTTTTTAAGGAAATACCTGTTTCATTAAGACAAAGACGTTTCAGTCATTTCATTTGTAAGAAATGTAAACTATTTCCTTGTACATGCCAGAGTGCAAGATATATTCAAAGGTATCTAATCAAGGCACTTCTCAGTGGTTCAAATCTATGATTTAGCCCACAGAGCAAAAGACTGACAATTAAGTTTCTTATTATAGGCATCCCCTAACCCACTAAAAATGTACTCTCCATTCAGAGTGTCACCATGTACTTACTGCTGCTATTAGCCAAAGAAGGGTCAAACGCTGTCCTCATCCCAATTACACCCTACACCACAATTTGGAAAAAAGAAAAGATAAAACCTTTCTTTTGCAAAACCATTTTCTTTTGATTTGTAATTAATTTAGAACTCAAAGTTTTTCACTGTGAATCATTCTGCAGCCATTTGGGTTTTTGGGTTTTTTTTGTTGGGGTTTTTTTTATAAGATTCAGAACAGGAAAATTAAGAAAAATTCATCCCAATTCATTACCTGCATTACATGAATTGCAGGAAAAAGGCAAAACCAAGCAGTACAATGCTCTAGAAATTTTTTTTGGTACTTCTAATATAATACTGTAATAGATGAGAACAGCTTTTTCCTTTATTTTAAGTAAGTCTTCTATTTGATATTATCTCATTAAATACTGCTGAAGAAGAAAAACAACCCATTTACAGGATAACATCTACTTATGATTAAGGCCCTTCCAGGCTTTAAACAAAATACACTATCCAAGAAAATATTGATATTTATCTTTTTCTTCCTGCCATTAAAGAAAGTCCTGCAAGATCTCTGAACACTGAATTCACAGGCCATGGACTGAAACACTGCTCTGAATCAAACTGGAGCAGCTTTAGAAATTACCACTTTTGCACTGTCCATGAGAGCCCTTCATCTCTAGATTACCACTGCCCAGAAAGAAAGATGCATAACAGATCACGGGCAAGGTGACTTACACTGCAAAGGTGATTTGTCAGCTTTAACAAACAAACAAACAACTGAAATAATCAAATCAGAAAGTTCAGGCCACACAGACGAACCATCTCATTGCCCCAGCTGACTTACCCCAGCACCCCAAGGGCACTCGTGTAGCCCATTTCCACCCCCAGCTGAGAGCAATCACTTTTTAAACCACCTCCCTCAGACTGTCCTGGCTCTGGGGGTTTCAGTGTGACTGTGATGATTTATACCTGCTAACGATCGAACCCCTGTGGACCTCAAGAAAACTTCAATAGAATGGGATCTGCAGCATGAGCACACGAGTGGCCCTAGAACAATCTGAAGAGGTCAGCGATCCTGGTCTGCAGAAGGAGCTCAGCCCCAAGAGCTCCATCAACATACATTTGCAGATAAATATTATGAAAGCTTAAAAATATTTTTAATTTCAACCAAAATAAAGCCCTGGTGACCATAACACACCTGTAACCCAGATTCTGTTCCTTCAACCCTGGCTCATATTTCACAGCTGATGACGGACCAACTCCAAGAAGACCTCCCCGAAATGGCTGGCACAACCCCAGGAGGAAGCTCCCGACTGTTTCTAAAGTCCCAGCACGTATCGCTGTCATAGCTCTCTAACCTACCGGCTACTATCCTGACCACAGTGGCAACAAAGTTGATCTTGGGGGTTTTTTCCCCCTTTTGTGGGGTTAAGATCTCCCTTCTAATGCTCCTGAATACAAGTGCAGTGGCAGGGAGTTTTCGTTCTGCTCAGCGTTACGCCTTTCTCTGCCTCTGAGCGGGGGCAGAGACGATCCATCTTTCTTGCACATCCACGAAGGACTTGGCATAAGCACCCAACAACGCAGAGCCCAATATGGGGGCACAGCCCACATCCTGCCCGCTTACTTAAAGCCACGTAACCCCCCCAAGTTTAGTAGGTCCCACTGTGTTAAAATGAAAATGGAATTTAATCTCGTACATTTATATGAAAAAGGGCAAGTGGAAAAAAAAAATCCTGGTGCTTTTAGTCCCTTTTCAATAAGTTATATCAAATAATGTCTTTTGCTAACTACATTAGAGAGCAATTATGACTTAATGGCTGTCTAAATCCATTATCAGTGTACATTTAACCTTTCAATATTTAAAGATAATATTTAATTTGAGCAAATTAATGGACTGCCTGTGAGACCAAATATATCTATTTAGTCTCTCTGCTTTTCCATCAGTGATAGTTCCCTTTAGATATCACCTTGTGTGACAAGCAAACTGGTAAAGTTGTTCCTTGCATTCATACTTCAAATAAACATTAGTAATACAGTGCTACAATGACTGAAGTAAAATCTCAAATAACTACCAGATTTATCTGTATTACTGTTCGCATTATTTTCATATCCCTCCACAGTTATTTTTGATCCAGTACAGACAATATATTTATATAGTTGTCCACCTTCTTCTTACCATTTTCACAATTACTGTTACATTAATTTTACTACAATTCCCTTCCTTTAATCTTTGAGTTACGAAAGCATTCCCGGCATAATGCACATTCCTTATTTTCATGAAAGAGTGCAAAGGTGTTGATGAATTTTCAAGACTGCCTCAGAACGAAATTCACAATTCAAAATAATTTACACACTGAAGAAATACCATTGTACAGAAGTTGGCAGTCCAACCGCCTATTTTCAAAAAAAAAAACAAAAAAAACCCAAAACAAATAAGCAAGCAAGCAAAGCCTGATTACCTAAAAACCAAAGGATTCATGAAAGACCCTACTCCTTTCATATACAGTTGCCATGGAGTCTACCCGAAATTTCCAATTAAAATGTACACTACTTAATACCAATTTTTAAGCTTGTTCCAGTGACCAAAACCCCTCATTATTTGAGCTGGCAGATTTAAAGTGAGTTTTCTACACCTTTATTTTGAACAGCTAAATCGGTGGCCAGGTTTCCAGAACTGAATGTCTTCCTCCAACTCACTGGTAACAGAATGTGAAATTCAGATCACTCACTTAGATGACTAATTATATAGCAAGGAAAGCCAGAACTACTTTTGTAAATACTGACACAGATATAGATATTTAAGGAAGAAAATTCGGTCCTCATTCCAGGGATCTTGCAACTCAATTTCAAAAAGGAGAGGCAAAGAAGCAGGGAACACCTTAAAACACACGCCTGTTCAAAATTTAACTGTCTATGCATGATGCTCCCATGATGTAATCTTTGTAGTCTCTTTTCTCTTAAATAAAAAGGTGATAACATTCAAAGTTTGCACTATTTAAATAAACATAGGCAAATTATTGCACTTCACCAATGCAAGCATATAAGTGACTGCAAATGCATTATCATGTCAAAACCTGGTGGAGTTACAGAACTAGGTTGACATCTTATTCACATATTGAAAGGTTAGAGGTGTTCCTCTGTGAATAAGGCACTTTAAATATAGTTTGACTTTGCACATTATGCGCACTTTTGATTCCATGGTACTACTTATCAGGTTCTGTGACAAAATGCAAAAAAGTTTTTCAGTTGCACGAGCGCAAGTCTGGCATGAATCCACTGAATTTAGTAAAGTTACATCCAACACATACCCTTGTACACAAGTGGAATTTAGTGCGTTGCTAATGGGTGGGATCCTTTCCTCTAGCAAAATCAGTGGGACTCTTCCTTGAGTAGAAATCCTTAGGATTTGGACCAGAGTTTAAGAAGAATTACATATAGATTATATTTTGACCCCTGCACAATAAAGAAGGTTTAACAGTAGAAGAGCTGCTTATGCTATCATGCACACAGAATTTCAGAAATAGAAACTACGCTTAACTCAGTATCTAAGAGTGCATTCAAAGGGGATGGAAGTCAAAATGCAAGCATTTGCACGCAATCTTACTGGGAGCAAAAGGATTACACCAGCCTGCCAAACTGGGAGAGCACAAAAAAATTTAAGGAAAATATTGGGAGGAAAAAAACCAACCCACACACACTTAAGGTAGGTATCTCATCACTAATACCAAGGCAAATTTCCTTATCACTTTAACCTCTATACATAACCACCACCATGGAGGGTGACATACTGCAAAGTCTACCTCCTCATCTCAGAGACAGCCAACAGCAGAGACAAGGTACACGTGCAGGAGGGGCACTGGGATCCTCTTGACTCTAGTGCAAAGGACTCCATACTACTAAGTCCAGCTGCGCAGTGGATCTGTATTTTGGGCCGGTATTTTTATTTCAGACCAGGAGAGAGGATTTAACTGTTTCAGCCCTAACAGAATCACAGACTAGAACGATGAAACAGAGTCTATCTCCTGCAAATAAAGTCATCTCAAAATCCCATAAATCTATAGATAAGGCAAGCAAGTTCACTTATTTAAGCAAGGAGATTTTGAAAACAACTGGCAAAAACCTGCTACACAGACACACGCAAAAAAGTATATACCTTATGCATTTCTACCAAGACACACCACCTTACTTTCTACAATCTAAAGTAAAGCAGAAATATTCAATTCACAAATTCCAAGGGAAGATTTTTCCAAGAAAAAAAAAAATAACAAAGTAAAACCCAGGCTTCCCAAGGAAAAGTCCACAGGGTAAGCGCAAGAAAGACAAGGTACACCGGACTCTGCATTTCCTCTCAAAGCATTCAAGTGAAAAATCTATTCACCACTCCTTACCTTAGCGAAGAAGCAGCAATCCAACCACCAGGCCCCACACAAGTCCAACCCCAGCCAGACCGCATGGAGCCCCACAGGCACAACCAGCCACCACCGCCGCCTCCATCCACACCCCTGCTCTAACTGGCTCCTGCAGCTCCCTGGTAGCTCAGCTTAAATGACTCCAATCAGGCAGCCCGCCCAGCACCTGCAGGGTCTCCACACCCACGGGTAGTGGGTGCATGGGGAGGCTTCAGCTGCAGCGATGGTGGGATGAGGCTCCCTTAGACCTCTGGAGATGGCACCTGCTACCGTGGCACGGCTCCACAGCACGCTGCTCCCTCCTTGGGGAGGTTACCGAGCAAACTCAACTGGGGCAAGCGCGTGCACGCATCTGAGACACGCAACTGTCTGGTTGACTCTTCCTATCAAAAAAGGCACGTTCCTGTAGAGACATGCCACACGTTGGGGGAGGGGGACAGATGGAGAAGGAAAACATGCTATTTAAGAGCTGGAACAAAAACAAGTGAGTATAAACTGGCCATATTTAAATTTTGTCAAAACATTACAATAAGACTTCTGGCCATCAGGACTGAGATGCTGGAACACTATTCCAAGACAATTTTTGGATCAAAAACCTTAACAATTTTAAGACAGAGCATGACAATCTAAGCAATACCAGGCACCTGGACCTGCTAATCCAAAACCTCCCTTCCAGTCCTAACTTCTTTTTCAAATACTCTAATAAATGGCATCGATATGCATCCCCATGTCTATAAACACCAAGGAAATACGTTGCAGTACAAGTCTTTCATTACAAGTCCCAGGGCTGGCAACTGAAGCCACAAACATGGCAAAGATTAACTGCGAGTGGCCAGCCAGCTATCTATGGAGAGAAACTGCTCAGGAATGTGGGATTACCTGTTTTTAACAAATCCACTGGATAAGAGATTTTATTTTTTTCTGCTCTTACTTGTGAGATGCAACAGGAATCCCAGCTGTTCATGAGATCTCATCCTACAGTATCTCATAATTCATGTTATTTACTCTGGAATACAAAGGGATACAACAGCCATTACAATACTCACCAGCATGGCATCGGGCAGAAAAAATAGCGTAATTCCTTTTGTCTTTCTACTGGAGCTTGGTTTGAACCAAGCACCAACTGAACGTTGTAAGTATGACCACTGATGGCTCTTTTTGATTATACATGTATTTATGTATTTATTAGAACAGCTGTTTTTATCCAGTAAGGCTATTGTAAACATTTTTCTTAAATACCCTCAAGAGTCTAAAAGAAAGAGTGGGAAACTAACGACCCATAGACAGTAATGGTTTCCAGCTTATTTTGTTGCACAGTGTTGTCTGTAAGCTAAGAAAGCTTTCTAGCTTAAAATTTGCATTTCTTAAAACAAACAAAAACCCAACCCAGCCACCTCCTCCTTATATGGCCAAAGCAGGACAACCTGCAGCACTCCAGAAAGGTCTCTGTCTTCGCCTGCAGCCTAACTGACTTCAAGGAAAGAAAGGATTGTTGTTATGTTCCTGCCTGAAATCATCCATGAGCCCTCGCAGAGCCCGCCTCACCCTACCAGGCCCATCATCACTGACCTTTGAGGAGCACTGTCCTGTTTGAGCCATTTCCTCCAGATTTTTCTGAATTCTTGAGTGCAGTAGGAGTATTTATTCCACTTGGTGGGGAAAGTAATTCTGTCTGTAATATGACATTTGCTAACGACTACAAAGTCGACATAGAGGCTTTATTTTTTTATGAATGCATTTGGACAGTGAAAACGATGATACTTACAGATAACTTTAAATGCTAGAAACTACTGGAAGACTTTTATTTGCTAGGCACCACATATGACACCCAGGTCTCTCCCTGCAGAAACTTTGTCTATAGCTCAGCTCTTTCCAGAGGAAAATACTGTCGAGGCTCACTCAAAAGGGAATTACTGGTAAGCTTCTTAGGTGCAAGCTCTGAGCCAAAATTAATCTTGAGACAATTAGATCCAACCCTATTCAGCAGAAGACAGTTAAGCCCGAAGCTGTAGAACCCAACACCATTGAAAAGGAGTTCTGATGGTCGGTACAACTAAGGAAACGGATGAATGGACGCTTACATAGAGCAGGTACTCCACAAGAGCTGAATGTTCAGAAGATCAAGTTTACATTGGGGCCCTATGGCAAACACAAGAATCAGAGAATAAAAAACAAACAAATATTGTTATGCTTTAGCAAACCTTATTAATTTCAGAAATTACAACCTCTGAAACCAATGCCAACAATTAAGAATCAGAGATTGTCCTTTGGTTGTCATCTTAAAAGCTCAAAGAGGACTATATCTACAGACCTGAAAGAAGATAATTGTTGGTTAGACTTCTGTTTGTGACCATCAGAAATGTTACCTTAATTTGGCCTTAATGACCTATAATCTCTTTTAGCATATGGCTTTTAGAATGGTTATTATTCAGCTTGATCTATGGCTATAATGGAGCAGAACAGAACTGTGGGTATAATTAAAATAAGTTCCTGTAAAAGTGGAATATGTAGTACATTGCTAATGTGTAAATGACTAAATAACTTAATTAGGTGAAATGAAGTGCACTTATAACCACAGATGCTTAAGCCGAATCATGATAATGTTGTGTGTGTGAATGTATTTTTTTAAATATGTTTATAACCCAAACAGTAGGACAAGGAAATACAAAGTGTACACTAGTTATAAGAATGACAGCAAATTTTTTAAAGGGAAGTTTTCATTACAGATTAACGTGAAGCTGGTAGAGAAAAATAATTTTTAAATCACTTCAAATTGCTGAAAGGAAACAACTTTTCAATACGCGGTTCCAATCCCTGCAAACATCTTCTCCCAGCAAAATCTCGAGCAGAGTATGAAAGAAAATTATTTTTCTGGGCAAGCCTAAAAGAATAAATAAATAAATGGAGCCCTCCTTTTCCAAGCCCACCTATTTGTATCACGCCTTTCCATGCCTGTACCTGTCTCCTTCATTAGCATGAGTGTGTAGGGCAATGAAATGTATAAATCTGCAGAATATAGGCAGACAAAGAGCCCAATCCTTCTCATAGGGAAGTCAGCAGGAAAATTCCCATTGCTTTCAATATCCAAAAGACCATGTTCTAACTCAAGGGGAAAAGCACATAAAGTGCACTTGACAATTCAAAACATGGGACTGATCTTGACAGTCTTCCATCTGAGACTGTCAAAATGACTATGAGCAGCTCTAAAAATCACTTACAGCACTTGTATTCATTGATTCATCCATATTCATTCTTCCTCCATCACTGAATCCTTACTGTAGGTGAATGTAACATAACCATGAGCATGATGAGGAGATGAATAAGACAAATTATTGAATGTGTGCTTGAAGGAGGCTTCAGCCAAATAAGCAACCAGGAAATGCGTACTTTAATTTTACAATGAAAGATAAAAAAGAAGGGTACAAGGCGGTACCTTCACAAGTACCTATGGAGCTGTAGCATGTCTTCTTCCCAGAAAGCAACGATCCTCCTCACTGCCCTCAGTAAAACAAAGATATTTTAGACTTCATCCTATTGGTTTCCTAGCAGAACACAAGATCCTCAGCATAAAATGGCATAACTCAGTGGGTGTTTGTAGTTACGCTGATTTATTCCAGTTGTGGATCTGATAGATTATATAAATCCACCACCACTTCCTTCCGCATGTTATCTATTATTTTTTATCACTCAAAAGAAAGTCACGGTTACCAAGTCACAGTGCCCAGACAACATTTTCCCATCAGTTAACTTTCTCATATTTATTAATTAGTTGCCTCTAATGAGAAAGAGAAGTGCGATATTTGCAGTATTTCTGAGTCAGCCAGACACAAGAAGTGTGAATACCCACCAGAAAAACTGTTTGACCACAGTTCATAGATCCAGTATTAGACAGTAAGCAGCCAGAATTTTTGATGATTCTCTATAAGGAACTTTTCCAGTTTCACTGATCAGTAAATGAGATGTTCTTCCTTGAAGAAAGCTCTTAGGAAGCTCTGATTAAATTAGAAAAAATCAAAACCCTTTTCAAGTTGAAAATAATTTGAAAATGCTACAATGAATGCAGGAGAGCAAAATAGCTCTTGTATGTAAGCAAACCCATTTTAAGGCAAAATTTGGACTGAGTGAAAAGTCTCAGAATAACTATTTGGAATCTGTTGCTATTAGTCACCGAGCTGGAATAAAATCAAAAGATGCTAATAATGGATACATGCATTCATGACTGCATAGACACCCTGCCACTCGGAAGGAGGCATTTTATAGGACACACTGTTAAGAACGAGATGAAATGGCAATGCAACGAAAATTTCCTCTCTTAAGGTACAAAGGAGAATTGTACCTCGCAGGAAGGGGAGAGGAGGTGTTTCCCTCTCCTGGGAAGTGTCACCCTCAGAAGAGACTCCATTTCACATCTCCTCCTTGGGAGCCAACTGAAACCAATTAACTCTGCAACTGGAACCAATTAACCCTCTAAAAAGCACAACACCAAACACAGTGGCAGTCTTTAATAAATGTAATAAATACATAAATAATAACATAAAACACTGCAGTGAGAGAACAGTTTTCCAGTCTATATGATGTGGGCTCTTGATTCTTCAGAATAAAGGATTTTGTGTTCTAAAAAAATAAAAATTAAAAAAAACCCAACCAAACAAGAAAGGATTCAAGTACACTGGGGGACCTTTAAGATGGGATTCATCTCATTTAACTTCAGCCATCTAAAAAGCAGGCATCTAGTCACCGAGCTGTCTTTACAATCAGTATGAAGAGACAGGTACCTTGAAAGAGCCATCTTAAACCCTTATCTTAAAAAGGGATAAGCCTCCCTATCTCTTTACAGACACCTATCTCTCTTCACTGACATCGGAGGCACCTAGATGATTATGTTCGATTAAGATGCCAGTCTTTGACGAAAGTCACAGTAGGCAAGATGGGTGCCATCTGTGAATGCACAAGCAAGCGAGCAGCCCCGTCCTTCCCTCTCACAACACTCCCCTTGCTCGTGTTAGGGAATTCTCCCATCAACGCAAATGAAAGATCGGGAAGAGTGCTATTTCTCAAATATATTTTTTAGTGTTATGTCTGTTATTTTTTAAATTCACCTCTATTTTGGTTCAGCATTGTTATTTTTCAAATTGACTTCTGATAAATACAACAGACAAATTTGAAAATGTTCTACAGATTATCCGGTTTCATTTTTGCTCTTAATTTCCTGTTGAACTGGGTCTTTTAGACAGCAATGGACAGGGAAGAGGCTTAAGCAGAAAAATATGATTGTTCAAATATTACCGAAATGGTAAACTCCAAAGCAACTCCAGACAGCACACAGTGCTTGTGACCCCTTACAAGTGCACTGCAAGGGGCCGGTCAGCGCGAGGGGTTTCACTCCACCGCTGCAGAGGCCACCAGAAATTTATTTTCTCCAGCAGTGGGGATAGGACTGAGCTGAATAAGAGGAAACAACTTTATATTAAAAAGAATAAAGCTGCTTCTTTTATAATCCTGCACTTTCTATTTAAGCTCTTTCTATTTTGGATTAAGAAAATAACTACTCTCCATTAGGTGTGGCATTAGGCATTGCCCCGTTTACAAACACATCACAATATTGCCCAGTGGCAGAGCCAGAGGTTTGGGGTTTTCTTTTACACTTAAGAATATGTTAAAAAACAGTTAGATATACATTTTTTTTGAAGTTTAAAATATCATACTTTTAGTATAATAAATCTCATCATCTCCTTGTGGTCAGTTACCACGGGTTCAATGGCCACATAAAACACTTGGGCATTTACAGGCAGTGTGACTCCAGAAGCACGAAAATGCAAATAATCATCACCTTATCTGTTTTCTGGTTAAGTTTTGGCTTACAGTGTTTTCAGTTCCTTCCTCCATTCCTGTTCCTTCACTTCCAAATTTTAAATAACCTCTTCTGCACCCTAAGCAAGGAATCATTGGAATTAAAGGGGACAATATTGAATCGAGGGCTTGAGTTACTGTACTTGTCAGATCCAGATGGCCACACGGTCCAGTGGCGGTTTTCTTCTGGACACAGGAGAATCTTTTTTTTTTTGGAAGGTGCTTCACCACTGTGTCACATTATACTCACAGTGCAACGGCAGAGCTCTCTACCCTGGATTTGCGCTGAAAAAAGACTAAATCTTGCCCCACAGTGTTCAGATAATGAAGGTTTAATGAACTGCAGTGTTTTTCCTGTCCTACAGAGCTTGCATTCACAAGTCCAAGGAAAGAATAAAAACAAGTCAGTAAAGGGGAAGAAATACAAGAAAATGAGATGACAAACAGCTGCGCAAGCTGGGACCCATGTAAAGGTAAGAATTGACAATACTACTGAAATAACCTGGATTCAACTGAATTCTCAACAAAGGCCCAAAAAGGAGTAAAACATGGGTCATTATATATATATTTTTTTTTTATTTGACATTCCTGTGCTTCAGCTAAACTGGGTTTGAGGTTAAAAAGAAAACGACAATTTACTGCCAATAATTTTACTGTTAAGGATTTACGCCACAGCCAAGGAACCAGCAGTCGCCTGGAAAGGGGCATCTCCGGAACAACGCACACGACGGAGAGCCTGTGTGCTGACGGAAGCTGTCCTGAGCTGTGTTTACCTTCTGATAATTGGTAATTTTGCCATGTTAACTTCCTAATTGGATATCAACACTTTCAGTATCTGTTGTACACTTCAGTCACAGGCAGGGACATGTGAAGAAGCATCACTACTTCACACTGACCAAACCGCTTAATCAAATCTTGACATGAGCATGAACCTGAAGGACTCTCACCACTGTGTTGCCACTACTGCCAATTAACCGCTTCAGTTTTAACAGACAAAGATAAAAGAAAAAAAAAATATGGAATATTAATGAGAAAGTTAGGACAGGGAAAAAAAAAATGTCCGTTAGTTAATAAGCTAGTTCATAAATTAAATGCTCTAATTTGTGATGTTTACAAAATATCTCATTTTAGGAACAAGAATTTTCCTCTCTTTATACAACAAGACACAGTATTTCCTAAGTAAGTAAATCTTTCCAAAGCGTATAAAATAAAAAAAGTGATTAGACACAGAAAACAAAAGTTAAGCAATGCATTTGCTAACAACTCCGATCCTGCAGAATAAAGCATTATCTAGTCTTGAATCAGGACTTCACACATAATTTTTCCTGAAGGACTGTAACGGACAAAATACTGTTAAATAAAGTTTGCTTAGGAGAGCCCGGATTAGCAGAAAGGACACAAGTGGTCCCAAACAATACAAGTCTAAGGCAAACCAAAACCAACTGCTCTGGTAACAGACAGCAACTAGTAGCTGATGCTAGTTAGTCACAGCATGGGTAGATCAAATCGTAAGGTCTGACCAGAAAACCTGCATCAGTGGTACAGGAGCGAAATGAAAGCGTGCCGCAGGTTACAGTCACATCAGGAATCACAGAACATGTTATTTATTGATATTTATAAGATCAGGAAAAAGTATTTTCCAAATCTTTGCTTCCATTTCTTCTTCAACCCTCTGCCACAAACATTCAGATACTACTGAAAAAGTACCCTAGGTTTGAAAAATAAAATAACATTTCAGAGTCAGGTGAAGTCATACCACAGAATTTGGTACTATTTCTCATAGAGAGGACATTCACAGCCTCGGGTTGACTACAGTATTCATTGCAAAGGAGCAGATTTCAGAAAGGCTACGTCAGAACACTTGTCTAAATTTCAGGCAGATGTGACTTATGCTATATGAAATGCTGTGCGAATGAGGTTTTGCAGTATTCTTAAGTCTTCAGAGTCCAAATCATCTCCCCTGTGCACAGCCCAAGCAAAACAGTTAATCCTGGAGAAGCAGGAGGGGCAAAGAGCCGGGATCCTCCCGCACACATGGCAGGGTGAGCTTCGGGGTGAACCCAGGACTTGCTATGATGGCCTCATGGCTGCAAAACGTAATCAAGTTATTAGGCCACTTTCTTTCCTTTCAGGAGGTCTGATGGTGAATCTGCCTTATCACAAATGCAGTAGTCTCATCCCTGCCCTTCGCTCAAAATATCTGCAGCATTTAAACAGTTACAAGGCCTAATGGACAGCAGTCATCTAAGGATAAGGAGCATTTATTCCTAATGCAACGCACCTCGAGCGGCACAGCACTAAATATTTCCTCCGCATTTCAGGATCAGCTGCTATGTCTAGTTCCCATAATTAAGTATGCAGTTCTGTAAGGAGCTAAAAATAATTTAATAGTTGTTTCTGTATTATAACTGTACCCGCAAGCTTCACTGCTGTCACTTCTCCCTTTAACAAGAATTCCCTCATAAATGAGGAAGCCTATGTTACACCCTTTAGAACTGCCAGGAGAGATGGACCATGCCTACGGCTACTCCCAAATCATGTTATTGCATGGAAGTTCACCCAAACAGCCTTGTGGTACTGGAATTACAGAGACAGACTATGTCACAGCCTCATCCCTGCATGTCTTTGTTTCTAAAACACTGAAGAAACCCTCTTTGACGTAGTTTCATTAGACACCAGTATTTCGGCCTCTGCTCTGTCAGATCTCGCAGTCATTTCAAATAGGAACTGCACCCCAGGAACAGCATCAGCTCTTCATGAAGAGACAGGCAAAAGAAGAGACACAGGGAGGAGCACATCATGTTAGAGTTTGGGGAATTTATTTGGGTTTGTTGTATTTGTGAAACAACTTGCTTCCAGGCTGAAAGTTTATATGCCAGCCTTCAGCCCAGTTCAAATGCTCAGAGCCAAGTCACAAACTTATCAGAAAGGTTTGTAATGGAAATGCTGACAGACCCTTAAGTCTAGTGGCACTGGCAGGTGCTCCCACAACACAAGAACATAATTCAATCAAGCTTTTGGCTGACGTCACGAAGCACAAAACAACTCAAATGCTTTATGAACAGTACCAGAACCCCTGAGATTCAATTACAGTCTTGATATTTGATCAGGAGTCATACTTAGCTGTTTTTAATATAACAAAACCTTTGTACCAGTTATTTATCAAAACAGGTCAATCATATTTAAATGTACAGTCAGAGGAAAAAGTGCATCATACCACGTTAACCTGACAATCCCAAATCTTTAGGAACAAGACAGGCTTTTATTTGAGAAAAACAGCACCAGGAGAGAGTGTGATTTTTATATACTGCAGAACAAAAAGAACTGAATCCATATTTTCTTAGGGATTACACACATGCCTAAGAATTAATTCAGTGATTTCAGTGTTTTTCCATTTTTGGACCCCTAAAATTATCCTGGCAGAGGTACTGGTCGCTGCATAGTGAATGTAATATGCAATAGGTTTTTTGTTTTGTTTTAAAATAAACTTTACCGGAACACGCAGAAATAGCCCACGGGCCTGAAACAATCTGCTGTAATGGTAAGAATCCAAAGGTAAAATCTCCTGTTTGAAGCCTCCCTGGCTCTGCGCTCTTATGAATGAAGCACCGACCAAGGAAGAACCCCTTCTGCATCAGGCCTAAGATCACCTTCTGCGGGTCGCCGCACACACACGCAACGAAGCAGGGTGCCGTATAGACACACAGATATGACGAAGCAGGGTGCCAAGGGCAGCACTGGCAATGGGAAGCGTGTTAAAGGGCAGGAAGGGACGGAGCTGCTGGGAAGGCTGCCGGCAGCGTGCCAGCTCGCAGGCAGCAGATGACAGCCTGCCATTGCTCACAGAGCCCGAAGCCAGAGCGACTTTGCCTCTCCCAGCAGCCAGAGAGTGCAAGGGCCTCGGCTCCTCTGCCCCTGCCTCGGCACAGCGCTGGCGCCCATGCCGGCACCGTCGGTGTCCCTTTCTGCGGTAGCGACTTACGCACTGATGCAGATTTCAAGTAGAACCCTGAATGAAGGAAATGAAGCCCAGATGCCAGGCCCACTGAAGCCAGCCGAAAACCTGAGCGGGCTTTCGGCGAGGAGAGGACCAAGCTGCTACCAAACACACAAGTGCAGCGCCAGGCATCTCTCCCTAGTACCCTGCTGAGACAGCGGAGCAGAAGGCACCGCCAAGTGCCAGATACATCATCTTAACCTTGGAAACCTTTCTGCCAGGTGAAAAGAAAATCATTATATTCAACAAATCAAGTCTTAGGGTATTAGTCAAATTCCACAAGAGTACTCTGAAAATACAGCAGTGTGTGCGAAGCATTGTTTCCAAAATAGATCAATACCCAGCACAGACAACAATAGATTGCAGCTACGTATTGTCATTACTACCAATAGTAGTCTTGAAAGACATTGTTAAACGGTGACTGTCACAATAGATCTCACATGAACAATGCTGTTACTGCACCTTCACATTAAATACTTTCTCACCGCTCTGAAATCCACCAAGATAAACCCATTTTTAAATACACCTGGTTGTTTGATATGCAGATCAACTGCACTAGTGTTTACCTTGGCAGAAAGAGTAAATATGCCAACCTTTCTCAACACTCTTCCTATTTCTGTAAGTTTGTGAAGAAAAGAAATTACACAACAGCCTTTGAAAACATTAGAAAAATTATCTAAGAATTTGGTCATCGCCACCCCTCTGCTTTGCCAAGAAGCACTAGGCAGAAAGCTGTCACTGCAAACAGGTTAAAGAAGAAAATTTAGCAGGCTAGTGTTACAAGACCACAGATTCATGCCCAGGTGCAAACCCCAAAGTCACAGGTTTGAAAACCTTTGACGCAGAAATGGTAAGAGACAGATTTCCGCATTTGGGCTGGACCCTGTGAGGCACATGATACCTCCCAGATGACAAAAGAAGTGGAGGCCCCTCACCATCTCATTGCCTCAGGCTGCCGGGCAGCATCAGCTGCATAAAGGCAGATGAGGAAATTTGGTAGTGACTTTTACTTGGTGGTTAATAGTACAGAATAAGTAACACCAAATTAAATTATTCAAGGGACTCGTTTTAACTGTTGTTATTCCTCCTGTCTTCCGAGGTGCAAGAGGAACTCTACGGACTATCTACAGACAGTGGCAGATGGTACACACAATTACATGTGTATTAATTTTATATGCCTACATCTTCAGCAGGACATGTAAAACATTCCCAGGCTATGCCGGCTCTTCTCTCCGATGACTGCACAGTGAGCTTACTTGAACTAGAAATTTGCCTGAGCAATAGGAGTGTGATCTGGCTGGGGGGATCCATCTCACCTAGTCTTCAACAGCCAGAACACAGCAAACTATGCCTCAGCAAATCACTAGGTCCTTTGGTGGAGAATAGGCATCACCAGAAAATGATTCACAGCACTGATCTGAAACACCTTGGAGCAATCTCTCCTCTGCCAGCTACAAGGAGCCCTAGGAGATGTAGGCACCTGACTTTCGTAAGGCTGCATTTCATAAGCTTCAAAACAGTAGGCTGGCTCCAATTGAGGACATTAAAAAAAAAAGTAACAACTTCCACTTCTTGAAATACAATTTTCACTCCTTTTTCATTCTACTTTGATTATGTCCACTGCGCTGGTATCATTTATCTGGGAAAATTTTTTGGTAAAAGATCTTTAAACTATTACAAACACATACCCTGTTCCTTATTCAACAATTGCAGATCTGTTATCTTGGCTTATGGGAACAGTTCTAAATAACATCATGATATCAAACAGTGAAAACCACCGGCCTGGGGCCACCAGGGCTCTACTCTTTTTCTGGGACTTGCAAAGACACACATTTCCACATACAAAATGTAGTTTACCATTAGAAGTAAATGTTTGATCTGTAAAGCTTACAAAATGACTTTGTTTATCATAGCAGATGAAAAAAAAAAAAAGGAATAATTTCAAACTCAAAACAAAACTGTTTATATGACAGCTTTTAGTGCTCCATGATTCTGTGCATTTAAGAGAGATTCAAGCAATTAACAGCTTAAACTTTCATTACATAGTTCTATTATATATGTTTATGTGACTTGGTTGTTCATCTGTTATTTAAGTGATTTCCTCATTACAATATTATGGTAAAGATATTTGCTGATCTTGTCAAAAAATGTCAAGCAGTTCATTCGCAACATTCCTGAGATCCCAAAGTGTGTGCTTAAATCCTTTTACTTACTAGGTAAGTAAAATATCAAAGCAATTCCAAAATTCAGTAATGGTTTAAATCATGGGGGGAAAAAAAATTTAAATTAAATCACATGTTCTTTTTGCAGTAGGGGAAAAAATAAGTGTAAGAATAAAATTTGTGCGACCTGGTGTTCACAAGATGCACAGGCTGACAATTATTTGTGGCTATTTATTGTTTCTTGGGAATTCAGTCAATGGAAGCTGCATTTGCCTACAACAAAAATCAATATGAATTTGGGAGTGGCACGAGTACAAATCTAACGGGAAGAAGCCAAATTGTACCTCACATGCTCCAAAATGCCTCTTTTTCCTTCATCCCTTACTGAACATGTTAGACAAGCTTTGTACTCCTACTCAACTCCAAGTCAGACCTAAGTTCACCAGTTTAACAGATACACTTTGTTCACAGATACCTCATATCCACTGAATAATCTAAAACATTACTTCTGTTACTGCTAAATTTGGCAATGGCAGGCACAAATGTCTCCTTCAAGTGACATTTGGCTGGATCTGGCCCCCAAGCATTTCAGCCTCTCAGACAGCTAATGTGTATGTTTTTGAATTATTAAATATATTCAGGAGTCTTGACAACTAGACAGGCAATGATTATGACAAAAAGTATTTAAAAAACGCTACAGTATCCAACAGCGTGACTGAAGTGTTTCAGGTACAACTCCCTTAAATCAGATCCAATGCAAGCTTTTTGCAGAGTGTTTGTTTAGACCCTCTTCCATTCAGTAAGGCTAGTTTTCTTCTAACATCAGAAATCAAGGGGATTCACATTTTTTTTCCTCTCTTTTTTTTTCTCATTATCAAGATAGGACCGTAGTTTCCAGATTTAAATATATGTGAGTGACTGTAGGTGGCTGTGTCTCTGGAACGTCCTCTGCAGGATACACTCAGTTTGCCACTGCAAGCAAGATACAAACTCAGAAGTAACCCCTCTTCTTTGTAACTAAATATTTAGCTCCTCCAAGTATGCACTATGGTATCTCAGGCCAATTCAAATACCATAGCGTGGGTCTTTTTCTGCTCCCACAGTACTCTCTTTAATAGGACTCGGAGGGGAGGAGGATCGAACGCTTCACAAGTAAACATAGCTGGAAGGATGGGAGGTAACTAGCATTCTTCTTCTTCTTAATCATAATTACGAAACATTAGGGATGAAAAATATGGAAGCAGTTGCCTTTGTGTATCTACGTAGCTAAAGCCTCAAGTATTTTTCAACAGGCAAAAGAAGAGAGGAGTATTACAAAGCACAGCCATGGGCGAGCAGCAGCAGCACTGGACTGGGCGAGGGGCCGGAGGGTCTGGGGCCGGGGGGTGCCGTGTCCTGCGCACCAGCGTGCTGGAGACCTGGAATGCCGCCTGGCAAACGGAGGAACGTGGTGCAACACGCAAGCAAAGCCAACACCCAAATTCAATCATAATTTTCTGTGTTTTCTGACATATACCATTAAAAATGCGGACTACCCTTCAGAGCTACCTATGTACTTGGAATAGCTATGTACCTACTACACTTCTTTTCCTTCATTATCAAAAGTACTTTTCTGATCCATATGCTTAAAATTTCTCATGGCTTTTTTTTTTCTTTTGAATGGCAATTCTGCATTATAACCCCCCAAATAAATGACATTCTTCCAAAATCCTCCCTGATAAAGGGTTTATTCTTCCCTAGCACACACACGCATTATTCCTGCTGACGCTAACAGGACCTGTGCACGCATCCTGAGGGGTGCCTAACCTGAGCGGCTACCAAAACGTTTTCAAGATAAAGACTGTATTTAATTCAGTTTTTCTGATGATCAGCCAATAATAGCAAAATTATGCACCTTTCCCAGAAGGCCACACTCCAAAAATGAACTGTACTTAAAAAACTATATTTGGCTATAATTTACTCACAGACACATCCGCAGTAAAAAAGACTTCAAAACCAAGCTGAATTTGTGATACCCTAGTTAAAGATGTATTAATTTGTAATCGCTGTTATTCTAATGTGGGACAAGCCCTTATCAAACTAATGGCAAAATCAAAAGCAAGTCTTTAAATCCTTCAAACTGACTTCACTTTATTCAGTGATGTCTGTGCTAGCAAAGATTTTAAATTTCTTTTTCGTGCAATAGGAATGGCCAGTCATAAGAATTCAGTTATTGTACTGCTACTCACACCCACACAATATTCAAACATATACATAGTGGGCAATCTATAACAGATGCTTGAAATCTTAGGTAAAATTAAATACTTAAAATAGAAGAAGCAGAAGTTGAACATAATCAGGAAGATGTGGGCTTTGATTATCAGTTCGAAAACTGAAATATGCCAAATGTGACAGACCTAGCGAATTCTTTAGTACCACAATTGTTGAAAAACTGCTTCAAAATCCATTCCCAAAATCGAGCACCAGTGATCATCATCTTTGCCTTATTTTACAACGGCTCGCGCTTAGATTATGACAAATGCTTTTACTGCGGAAACTAAGGTAAACTATTCAGAAAATTTTAGAAGATCCGGGAAAATTAATTTTATTTTGGCAACTGTCCTAAAAAAAGGGGGGGGGGGGGGGAGACGGGGAAAAAAAAAATAAAAATAAAACCCCCGCT
>JAVKLA010000074.1:82628626-82664592 GCA_034782735.1 Sagittarius serpentarius
ATTAGGAAGAATTTCTTTACTGAAAGGGTCATTAGGCATTGGAACGGGTTGCCCAGGGCAGTGGTGGAGGCCCCACCTCTGGATGTTTTTAAAAGTCGTGTAGGTGTAGTGCTTAGGGACATGGTTTCGTGGGAGACTTGTCAGTGCTAGGTTAAACGATTGGACTAGATGATCTTATAGGTCTTTTCCAATCTAGGCAATTCTATGATTTCCTAAGAAGAGCCTCAAAATCCTAGCTGCAAACTTTAATGGCAGAAGTTTGAGGGGATGAACTGGAGGAAGAAATTTGGCCTTTGCAGATCAAAATGCTTTTACTGGTGTCTTCTGGAGTCTTTGGAGTGTCCTGTCCTTTTGTCACAACAGCAGCCCACTTAAAAAATGCCCATTTCAACAGAAGACTCTGTCAGCAGTAAGGCTGTCCTAGAAGTGAGGGTGGGACTGCATGATACATCCTGAGGGATATGTCCAAGTCCTATAAGACATCTGGTTAAATCATTGTAAATTTTTACTGCTGACTTTGATGGGATTAAACAGGTCTTAAAACAACTAAAATATTACCTGGATCTCAGCTGAAAAGTCTGTGAGCCAGTGAGAAAAGCACACAGTTCTCGGGAGAGCGAGGACTTGCCATTTCCGTCACCTGTACCTCTGGCACTTTGTTTTAAGCTTTATGACACTTTAGCACTCTACAGTCGACATTTCTTTGTCAGCTTTTTCCCTTAACATTATTCTGCGCTTTTTTTGCAGTTAAAATGTCTTGTTTTCCCTTGTTTATTTATCAATGTGTTTCTTTAATAATGAAGAATAAAACATTTGTTGAAGTCTGGCCCTTATGTCTTTTAAGCTGAGGATTTTATACCTCTTCCTCAAGTCTAACGGAGTGTGTAAGAGTCCAGGGCACTCTGATCAGAGGAGGTTGTACAAGTCAGTGGTGCATTGTCAGTAGTTTTGGAAAACATTGTCGCTGTAGAAATTCATAATGACTATCGAATTCTGTGCTCGCGTTTTCTGTCACAAGAGATCTGCACTGCAATGCGAGGTCTGAGGACTGAAAAATGTGCATGACAGGAACATGGCATAAAATGTGGATATCATGGACTGGCCAAAATCAGTAAGAACATCATAAGATTTTGCATTTTCTTGAGAGGAAGGTAGAGAGAGGGAGAAAAATGCCCCAGAGCTAATTTTTAGGTAACCTTGCTAACTGAAGTTCTGAGTGTGTGGTCAGAATTACAGTTGTGGGCTACGCAATCTATTTTCTAATATCTAACAAGTAGCAAGTGAGCTCTTAATTGGCTCAGAACTATTTATTTCTGCAAAACAGTTTCACCTTAGGAAGAAGTAGTTGAAGGTATGCTCTCTCAGTGTAACCAGCCTAGGGAGAAGTCAGTGTGCGTTGCCTTGTCCGGTTCGGGAGGGTGTTTTAGAGGTGGGTAATTTCCTTGTCTGCAGGGTCGTAAGTTGTTTGACCAATGGGATATCTGTCGCTGTCAGCTCCAGCTATTACTAGCGCTCAACAGTGTCCACAGCATTTCTTTGAAGCCCAGAAAAACCCCGAGAGATCATGATTGCTATGATACCAACATCTAACCAGCTACAGCCTCTCTGCTGGCAGAAGCCTTATCTTTTGCAGCTCCTGGGCAGTCTCATTATGTCCAGCCCTAGTCCACAAAACCGAAAACTGTGCTTTCACCTTTATTCCCTTCTCAGATATGACTGGTTTTGGAACTGGTGGCTTGAGAGTTTGGAGGGAAATCCTGAGAGAGTATATTAGGACTCACGTAAGGATTTCCATGGAAAGATAATATAGGAGGGAGAAAAATACTCTTCTGTACTTCTGTGAACTCCTATTAAAATTTGGTTTACTTTCTTATTCCCTAGTGGAAGAGTATGTTTGATTTCAATTAAAATGAAATGTCATCATTTTAGGACATACTGCATGGTTTTAACAGCTATGCAATACCTTAGTCCATTAGGGAGAAGACAGTGTATTTGGAAAAAGGCCAATAGGTACAGGGGATGTTTCGCATTCACGGTGAAAATATGTGCATACATGTATTCTACCAGCACACTGCAGGGGCAGTGGGTTTCCTCTTGCCTGCTTTCCTTTGTGATGGCAGGGCTTAGGGCTATCTCTGTTAGGCCTTTGTGGTGATGGGTTTCCTAAATCCTTCAGCTTTATCATCAGTTTCATGGATCTGAGCAGTCGTGGCCCAGTTGGAAATGCTATGTGCTGTAACTGTCCACTGTGTTCATTGGCAGCAGTGGTAGTCAGCGATACTTTGTTCTTGATAAGACTGTACAGTGTGTTCTGTGCATGAGGAAAGTCCATATGAGTGAATTTTACCATATAAAAATCTTTTTAAAAAAGAAGGTATTCTGTTCAAAGCATCGTCCTACATGCTATTTTTTAATTCAAAAGAGGTTTTCCATGTATATTTTTTTGCCATTTAAGTTTGTCATATAAAAATTTCATTTTGAGTCAAACTACAGTGAAGTTAGTTCTGTCCGTTTACTTCAGTCAAGTAAATGGGCATATGTAGGTAGTTATGGAAATACATAGGTCGTGATGACAGCTTGGCTAAGAATACAAAATGTGCAATAAAGCAATTTCTTATAAAGATTTCAGCGGGTATCTTTAATATTTCCTAAAGAACCAGCATCTGGAAAAAATGTTTTTCCCCTGGAAACATTTTTAAAATAATATTTTTTTTTCATGAAATGATAGGGGAATGTTGTTTGGTGGTGTATCATAGCAGATTTACTTAGCGAAAAGCCAGTAAAACAAACTATTGTTATTATTTGTCTACTGCTTGTCATCTAGTTGCTGACTAAAGTACAGCAAAATATTCTACTTAAAATAATATAATCTATGGCTTTCCTCACAGAGCTGACAAATGAAGATAGGAGATGTTTGGAATGAGGCATGCCACTTAAAATGTACATTTTACAATAACACAAACAGAAACGGATGTGAAGTGTCTAGGCTTCTGGGCAAATTCAGTGTGCTGATGAGTGTTATCACTGACAATTTGCATGTGATGTCATTTTGCAGGACCAAACCCTTTGTTAAGGTGACAGAGGTTATTTCTCTTTAGATTTTGAATTGAATCAACATAGTATATATATGAAACAAACTGTTCTTTTCTTCCTTTGGATTTTATTTCTTTTCTGTTCTTTCTTCTAATTTTGGAATTTGTGAGTAGTCACAAATATAACTGTATGGATATCAGAATTACCAGTTCAAATACAACTCCAGTGTGATGTTTGAAGACAAACATGTTTTCCAAGTAAAGGAAGAAGCTTTGAGCTGTGAGATAACATAGTAACATGACTTTCCATAAAAGATGTATTTGAAAAGTTTAACTCTGAATGTGTTTTGGGAAATGTTTAATGCCCTTATTTTTCTTACATCAAAAATTCAACTAATTTTTTAATTCTATTTTAAATTCTTATTGCAAATATGGAAGATAAAATTTCCTGATCACCCCCTACTATGTCAGAAAAACACACCATGTAATTTCTTCCATAAAGTGTGAGGATCATCTTAAAACTACCTGGAATTTTACTGTATTGCTCTCTTTGGAAATCTGCTTCAGAAACTCAGTCCTTTGACTGATAAAAAAGAAAAGTCTTTTAATTCCTCACGTAAAGATAAGCATGACAATATTTTTGTTACTAGTATCATCCTGTGACTTAAGTAGTTCTTTTTCTTTTGTGTTTGCTTCTTGAGTTTGTTTATGAATAATAATACTAATCATGCTAGGATAAACAATAAGTTCCTTACATGCTAGATTCTCCATTCTCTTCTAAGTAGCCTTTCCCTGCCTTTTTTCATCTTGAATCCATCTTTTCTGAACAGGTTGACTAGAACTGCATACAGTGTTCCACATACGGCCCTTGTGGCATCTTGTGCAATGCAAGTAATGGTTGCCTGTGTCTGCTAGAAATAACCTGGATCACATCCTAGGATCGCTTTGATTTCTTACAACCATATTATATTGATAGCTGATACTTATCCTGCAATTGAGTAGTATGTCCAGATCATTCTCCTGTATTATTTCTAATTGGTGTCTGTCAGGTTATAGCCTTTTTGTTACGATTATCAAACTGGCAGACTCATCTTAGCTAATCTTAGCAGGCCAGGTGTGGACCCTCAGCTCAAAAAGAGCTGCCAACAATAGCTGTGACGAATCGCTCTCTGGAGGGTTCCCTATCTAGCTGCATTTGACTAGAGACCTGTCTTCTGGATGGCTCTGTTAGATGAGGTGAATCACTCACTAAGTATAAATTTCATTATATATTATTAAACCTAATCTCCTTTCTATTGCTTTGGTCTTCATTGAGCAGATCTTCCAGTATGAGGCTCCCATCATTGCCATTACCTCCCTTAATTTGTCACTGGAACATTTCATTGGTGTACTCCTCCCCTTAAGACAGAGATCATTGTTGAAATAAGCAGTAAGATCAGTTCTAGCACTAATCCTTGATGAATATTGTGGGTTATATTCAACCTCCTCTTTTGTTAGTTAAATAATCATGTTTTTTCAAGCTAACTAACACTTCTTCTGTGTTAGATTATCAATCATTTCCAAAGTCCAATCACACTAGATCTCGATTGCTTAAATCATAAGGTTTCCTATCAGAGGAAAACGTTAGATTTGTCTAACATGATCTGTCTTTCATAAGTCATTCTCCCACTTATGTCCATGTGCTTAATTATTGTTTTCTTCAAAACTTATATGTAAACTTTGTATATTGAAGTCTAGCTAATGGTTCAATGGCTGCTAAGATGTTCCTAAAAGATGTCCACATTTGCCATGCTTCACTAATATGTTTGGGCTACTTGTTTGATAGACGGATGATTTACTGTGCCAGCTTTTTAAGTCATCTGGGCTGGAGATCATCCCCAGATCGAGCACGTTAAAGTTTCTAAGTACTGCTTCCATCTCAGATGCGTTCATTTTCATTTCTATGACTTTATTTTCATTAACAGTTTTGTCTGTGTTTTTGGCATTGAACTAATATTTTTATCTGTGCAAAGGTAGGACAAAGCTTGCAAATTCTACAAGTCATTGCTGTTGTTTCAAATGTATTTTTCAGGTAAATGATGATATTTGAATACAGACTTCAGATTTGGAAGTCTTTTAGTTAATTCTAGCAGATACTAAATTAAATATTACGGACCTTTTTCTAGGAGGCACTAGGAACTTGAATCTTATTGACCTCAAAGGCAGGAAAGAGTGCCATGGAAGGTTTTAGCATCTTGTGCTCCCAGTTAATGGGAGTATCTACAATCATTTCCTGAATGTCATGGGAAATAAATAGGAATTTAGTTCAGTATTTCAAAAAGTTACCATTTTCCTCAGTATATACAGAACAGGTATCTGCCTCTGTCTTCTGAACAGTTGCAAGCAAGAAAAAATATTCTAAAGAAACACTGGAGGAAGAGTTAGCGTATGGAGCCTGAGCTCAGGCCATCAGCATGTCTAAATCCACAGTTACTGGGTGGTGCTGATGTGCTGCAGCTAATGTCTTCAGAGAGATGGGACAAGTGTCACAAATTTGCTGAACTGATAATGGAAGAATGCTAAAGAAAATGTATCCACTTGGAGATTTTACATTCTTTCTTCCTAGAATTTAATCAAACAAGTGTAACTTAGTTACTTGTTTTTGTTGAAATTAAACATGCTTGTTTGTCACTTGCAAAAATAAGAAACTTCTTTCAAAGTGACACTCTTCATGAAAGAACACAAGCGTGCAGCTGCTGTATGACTAAGTGATTAAAAACCTTAGTGATGGCTAATTCATTGGAGGTGATACGTTTACACTCAAGGCCAAGTATCATAAAAATAGCTCCTTAGTTTCTTTTTTTCTTAATGTGAAGTAAACCACCAGTTTTAAGTAGGTCTGCAAGAGTTTTCATATCTAGTTTTGCCCAGCTGAAGTCAGGCTATGACAACCAGAATTATCTTCTGTCTAATATTCCTCTTTTATACATGAGTCTTCATGCTCATAGTTTTACATGAAAAATTATTTTAAACTATCTAAGGCCAAGGGGAAAGTTCACAACATTTTATACAGCCTGCTTAAAAAATGCCAAGATAGATGGCATTTTCTTGTCTCACATATCACGTGGAGGGACCCTTTTAGAGACTTCATGAGATTTAATACTCTATTCACCCAAATGGTATTTTTTAACATACTGAGTGTTCTTTGAAGTCTCTACATTGATGGTGGAAAATTGTTGTTGTTAATATTATATATTATCCTAATATATTATAGATATTAACAACATATTGTTGTTATTATTATTATATGCTATTTTTATTATTGAGCCCAGATGTATAGATCATCAGAGACCCTTGGGTTTAGGTACTGTGCACTGACATACATTGCTTGTCCTTATAATCTAATTAAAAGATGATGTAAAAAATATGTGGAAATAAGAATAGAAAAGGGATGAAGATGAAAATAATTGAAGGAATACATGGTGGTTGGATTAGTTATTTTCACAATTAGCTACTTGAATTAACTACTTGACAAGCAGTATAGAAGAAAGAATAAAGGGCTATCTCTGACAAGGACAGTTTTTAGTGAAGCTGCTACTTTAAGTGTATTATGATTTAAATATAAAGAGCTTCAGGTTTCAGTTAAATGGATTTTGATTCTGCTTATTTTTCTAATGCTAGATTTGTTTCATTTCCATATTAAGCTCCTTTTATTAAACCACAAGGTGTATGATAAAAATTTCAACCTTTGTTTCAAGTGCAACAGAGTTTTCTGGGAATAACCTAGGACATAGTCTAACTTAAAAAAAAAAGTGTATGTGTGCTTAATAAAGAGATTAAACATAAAATCTGACATTTGATTTAAATACGGTGAACTGGAGGCACAGGTATATTATTTCTAGATCTAGGAGAAGGTCTGCTTTGCCATCGATCAGCTCATATTTTACCAGTGTTTTCTCTGGCATGGTCATCAGAGCTTTGATTATATCGATCTATCTCTGTTTTGCTAGGTGGAGTGCCATATCAGCAGGGGAATAGCTATGTGAAGATTGCCAAAAAAAATTATCAGCATTCGGTCAAAATTAAGTTGATGATTTGGGATGAATATGAGGAAGGAAATTCTACTAGAATTAATTTTCATGGCAAACTAGTTTCAATGTTTTGGAGGGAACCATATTTCATATTAAACTGAAGTTAGAAGTGGGTCTTTGTTCATCCACTCAGGAAGAGGAAAGATGACATTGGATACATGTAACCTTATATTTATGGAGAGATATATATGGACATATTTTATATATATTTATATATATATGTACATGTTATAGGTGTGTATATATATTGATATCTATAACCAGTCAAAATTAGTAACACATCTGAAATTGCAGGTGGAGTATGTGAGATACTTGTTCACAGATTAACTCCATAAAAATGTTGTAATAATAAATATTACATAAACAATCACAAACTTTATTTTACCTTACAAAAATTGTGAGAGTTGTTAGAAGAATGACCATTACCGTGTTCTGTTGATGGTGGAAACAGGGAACCCACAGCACAAAATACACATTTTTTCCAGCTCAAAGAACAAATTTAGGTGATCAAGGGCTGTCAGATTTTTGTGTGGTACAACAAAAATATCAAATGAAATAGAAGAATTTATCTGGAACATGCTGTCCTTCATCATAAATGGATTTTCTCTAGAAATTTTAGAACGTAGTTGAAAGCAATGGGAAGATTTCTGGGAGTTCATTTCAGTGATAGATTAGTAGTTTGTCATGAGACTACCACTGGAAATTAAAGATGGGTATAGGAAAAAATCAAGTAACTTCCCATACAACTGTAAGAGAAAGTCTGTTAAAAGAAAATTTATTTTAGAGATTAAAAAAAAAAGAAAAATAGAAGCACTATTCAAACATGTTGTTGTAAAGATTCTGTAACCCTGCAAAAAGTTTAAATTGCGCTTGTTGATGTTAGTAGAATAGTTTCTCATTGTCATGGAGGGCTGGTCTCATCTTGGAATTTCAGTAAATGTGAACTGATTTTGTGGGGAGATAGTCTGAAAAGCTATTGCAGCAAACCACCATATGCAATCTAACTTTGACCATAGTGGGATTTATCTGGTTTTGTACCTTGTTTCCTGTAAATTATCCCTGATAATTTCTGCTCTTTCAGGCCCTGTGGTGCCCATGGCAATCCACAGCTGTGAAATGTGAGTGTCCACTGGCTTGCAAATGCTGCCAATTTAGAATTTCAGCACTTTGCATGTACTCTCTATGCACTTATTTGTGCAATGTTTGAATAATCATGAGTAAATACTGAAGAGGAAATAATATATCTTGAAAGAGTAAATGTAAGTGCATCTTTCACATCATATGTTGAATATTATCAAAAGCAATAAAATATCTTTCCGTACTCTATGGGAAACTGGAGTGCTTCACGGAATGCTGTGAACGTTAGTGTGTTTCCTACTATGAAGCTGGTAAGAAAATTTTAGTGAATTATACGTTTCAGAGAGTTTGGTCAGCAAAAGCAGATAGTGGGGACTAAATCAGTGAAGTGAACTGAGAACGAAAAAGGACTCTGTCGGTCAGCTTTGTAAATGCTTTTGTAAGTGTGAACAGGCCATCAACAGGCCATCACAGAGTTAAGTATTAAACGTGTGTAAACCAGCAATATATGTTGCGAAAGTAGGATTTTTCATTCTGGCACCATTAATTAAAAATCTTCCTGTAAAGAGAAAATAAAATCCTCAAGGAGTCTTTCCATGGATGCCAAAATGTTTGGAGAAGAACTACCCAGAGTCCATGCCCCAGCTTTCAGGAAATACATTTAGGGCTATTTTCTGGATTCTTAATTTAAACTAACTGTTGATGCTAATGACATAAAGGAAGATGCTATATCAAATTTGACAGTAGATATTCAAATGACCAATGAGACAGTTCAAAGAACTGCAAGACAATCTATTCAGCTGTCTTTGGCTACTGCTGTTTTGGCTTCTGGTAAGTCCACCATTTCACCCAAGGCATCTGGATTTAGTAAAGCAAGAGCAGCATGAACATGCAACCATAGCTGACCAAACAACAGCAGCAAAGCCTATTGTAGTTGCATATCTTACTGAACCCACAATAAATCACAGGTCTGATCCTCTTGACTATTCAGAATCCAAAGAAACCATCTGGCCAACATTCACACTTCTGGCTAATAAGTACCTTGGAAGCTCTCCCACTATTGTGTCATGTGGATGAATATGCAAGGCAGGAGGATTATATTCTCACTCTACAGGGTGAGAATACACGCTGCAGCCTCACTCTATAAACTCTTCTCTGTTTAAATTTCACGTCCACTGAGGAGCTTGTCACTGTCAAATTCAACATACTCATCCTCGGTTACCAGTATTACCATCCTGTCTGACAAAACAGTGACTCTGTCAGTCTTTGCTGAGTTTTCTATCTCACGCTTTGCATAGTGTCCACTGCCACTGCAAAAAATCACCCCTAATCCTCAAAGATCCCATCAAACAAGGCGTTATTTTTACAGCCACAGGTTCTGGGTGGACATCCTACCTCGTTCCCTTTTCCTAACAAAATGTCTCTTCCGCTCTTTTGAACCTTTCGCTCTCACAGATGGCTTTTGCATTGAGTTCCTTTCTTTCATAGGCCTTTTCAGGATTTGAAGTTGGGAAAAAAATCTATCTTCTTGTACGAACACATTCAGTATGAAACCAGATGCTTACTTCCTTCCATCTATTTTCCACACCCCAGGCTTTACTTCAGAGGATTGCAATGAAACAAGCGCTCTCAGCAGATGTCTTTGGACCACTGCAGTGCTTTCCATGGCAGTAGAGCAGCCTTTACTGTAACAAAGCACTCAATTTTCTTATGCATAATGACAAGAAGACACTTAAATATATGCTCGGAAGTAGGGGCATGAGCAGTTTTATCTCTGTGGTTTTAAGCACACAGGTATGTGCTTAACTCTAAGGGTATATTTTTAAATCCCAGTTAAGCATGTGCTTCATGCTTAAACATTGTGTTGAATCAAGATGGGAACACACATGTGGTTAAAATTAAGCATGTATTTAGTGCTCTTTTGGAGGCAAAACCTAAATTGCTATTTTTAGGCTGTGCCTCAGGAACTATGCCCTCTTTCCTTCCTATGACTTCAGTATGAAAAGAACCTCCTCTCACAAAATATATTTTTCTTTATCTCCTTGTGGATTGCAGACATACTCTATTTGGTATCAGTAATTTCAGCTGTGATCTAAAGGAAAAAAACCTGAGCCTCTAGAAAGTTGAAGCTATTTTCCCTAGGTAATTAGACAACTAGCTTGCATACCTTGATAGCTGTGTAGCAAGAAGCTCACTGCATCGTAGTGTTCCTGGCTGTGGACAGCCTACGACAGATAGCATCCTGTAAAAGCTTACCCTAGCTATCAGTCAGTATAGAAAATCTTCTTTTGCAGTACCCTACCCATCACATTTTTTTCCTACAGGTATAAAAAGACAATAAACAGTGAGATGCCAAAATATCAGAAATCAGAAGAGTAACACCATTTCACAGCAGTGCTAGAGCCCTGACTGTGTCAGGGAAAAGGAGAAGCAGGACTGCAGGGGCTGTAGACCGCAGTGACTTTTATTGGGCCAACGGAAAAAGTTGTCAAGCTTTCAGTAACATAGTCCTTTCACCAGCTCTGGCGTTTCACTTTCTTCCCTGCTTTAGTAACAAGTGTGTATCTGTAAGGAAGGCATGTGATAAAGACATTTTGTCCAAAAGTATGTTGTTTTTTTGTCAGTTCTATCCATTGTCTGAATTAAAAAGGCATACTACCTTTCCTTGTTACCTTGCCTTTCCCAGACCTGCAAGGGCAACGGGAGAGATTTTGGTAGCACTTGGTACAAATTAAAAGTCTGGAATGTTTAAGACAACAAAGACGGAATGATGGCTGTTAGTGTCATCAGAACAGCCATTGGCATGATGACTTCAAAGCTTAAGCTAGTGGAGACTTCATGAATCTAGCCCTAAACATTGTGCTTTGCAGTAATACATAGGTAGTAATGTCACAGAGGACTGTAACCAAGAGGGAACAACAGGGTTCTGGGCATGTAAGCCACGTGCCAAGGGCTCCAGGCAGTGGTGGCGTGTATCGTAATATATTCAGCATATAAAACATGAGATCATTCTAGATCATTTTCTCTGTGAGATGCAGTGAAACATGCAATTACATTTCAATGACGTGTCATTGCATTACCTTTAGCAGTTCAGTGACATGCTGTTGTTTGAAGCTTCCACAAACTCAGATTATTTTTGTCTGTGTAAAGTGGTGTAAAGTGATGTAAAGGAAGGGAAGATTCTGTGCTTTGTTTAGTGATTTTCCAAACAAAAGGTATTTTTTGTTTGTTTCTCAGTTTTTAAATTGGTAACAATACAATGTTGTTACAATAATAAGACTGTGGCTTTCTCTAGTGAATGATTTAATACATGAAAAACAGGTTAATTGCTCCTTAATTGTCAGTCTTCAAGTTTTACCTTATATTTGGGTTGCGTAGAAAATCCCTGCTCCTAACTTGTAACACACTGGTAAGCTATAACACGATATGCTTAGATTGGGCTACCTGTGAAGATTAAATACAAAACTTCAGAGTGCAACACTTGAGCTAGGAGACCTGCCTTTGAATTCTGCATTACTTTTATCAGCCTCTAGCCCCGGCGTTGCCAACTGAGGAAATTCTTAGAAATTAAACTTCAAATTTCAATTACTAAAATTAAATTAATTTCAGAACTTATACTTTACCTTTAGAACTTAAGTTTCAAATTCTTCTTGAAGCAAGTGTGACAATGACTGGTATAACTAATGCCCTTTTGCCCCTATGTTGTATATTATAAGATTAGGCATAATTTCTTTTGCTGTTCTGAACACTTGTATTTTTTGATAAACCACAGATTTCAATACTGAAAATACATAACTGTATCATATCCCATAGGGTCTTACCACCTCTTTCTTTGCTAACAATCCTTTTTGTTCAGCAGATGCTAATTACATTTTTCTCTCCAACTGGCTAATTGACCAACAGATTAAGTTGAACTCTGCACAAGTGTTCCACCTGTATTTACCTGAAAATTTCCCATTCTGTGGGAATGGTACGAATGCTTTTTGCCCCAAAGCTTGGTTTTTTCCCTGGCTATATCAAATACTCTAATAGGCAATGCTGGTCAGGTGTACTCTCCTTTTATTTACATAATGTGAATGTTCTAAAGACTTTTTTTGTTCAGATATCCCCAGTTCTTTGGCCCAGAGGAGGTCTACGCTTTAAAACTTGTCCTTGACACTAGATCACACTCTGCTGCATCTCAAAGCTTCCTGCCTCTCGCACACACGACATAACAAAGTCCTTGTGTTTGCAGTCAGGCTGACCTCTGACTGGCGTGGCTTCAGCCAAACCTGCCATATTGCTTCTTCCATGGAGCCCAAAGAGCATTTGGTGTAGATGCCAGTTCTGAAGTCTATGGTTGTCCTAGATCAAACACATGGTGGTAGCCCATAGCAGCTTCCAAGGCATCCAGGTCTGGAAGGATCCTGAGCACTTGATCCTGTGGCTGTGAGCATAAGGAATGATGTTTGAGCATGATAAACCTGAGTGTCCACGCTTCATGGAAAAACCTTTGCTTACCTGGGGTGAAGAAGTACAAAACACCCAAGAGACGTACCTGAAAATGGTCAGATTTTGTCAGACCGTAGTGTTAAAGTTAAAGGCTGTAAAATTTACCTACAGTTTCCTGAAAGGAGGCTCAGCTTTCAGAAGCTGACATATCTTCATGCTGTAATGAAGAAACTTTCTGGTCTATTTAAGGCATGAGATGACTAGCTGAAGTTACAGTTAAGTATTGCAGATAGAAATTTGAAGTTACTCATCAATGCTACCTACACGTGGGAGTCAGGCCACCAGACTTCTGTTCTTTCAGATTATTTGCTTTGCTGTAGAATAAACCCCAGCCAGAGTGATATTTGTGCCAATATTTCTTTTTCTTTCGGATAATCCATTGTGTGGGATGAAATCTCCATTTCTGCAAATGTTTTAAAGATTAGAAATTTAGTCAGCACTGGGTTTTAAAAGCAGCTCTTCTGAAAAAAAGAGATAGGACACAAACAGAGCTCTCAGTCTGGCTATTGCTGAGCAGGAACCATACGAGCAGAGGAGAATACAATCCAAGCAAATCTGAGTGCCAGATCATTCGGTAAAACCCAACAGTTACTGAAATAATAGACCAAAACATACTGATTTAAATTAATCTCCATTGTAACTTCACTGATGTGAAGAGATAGGCTGGATATGAAGTTGGCTTGCTGTTCCCTGGTTAGTTGTTGCAGATTTGCCGCAGAGGAGAGCAGTAGGATCGTGCCTGGCAGGCAGAGGTGGAAGGAGAGATGGGCAGGAGGGGCAAGGGGAACGCTGCTTGTTCGACCGCTTCGGTCCTGGGCCCCTCACTTCTGTCACAGGGTGGGGTATCCTGTGAACAGCTTCTTCTGCACTGGCTGTCTGCTTCCTGAGTATTTCACCACAGCTTACCCAGCTGTATTTGGCACCAGTAAAGTATTTTTATATATGGGGCCTCAACCTTAATGAGTCAATAAAATGACTGTAAAGCAACTTCTTCAAAACAAAACTGCACTTGTTCACTAAATTTCATGGAGAAAGGGTAAGAAAGTTCAGGTGATTGACTCTCACCCTTTTTTGGCAAATTTTGATCAATTCCACTAAGCCCAAATATCTTCTGTGTGCACAGAGAAAGAAAATACAGCTCCGTAGGATGCCTCTCTGCCTCTTCCTGGCAGTGGCCCTTCTGCTGCTGCTGCTTTCTCCTCAACATGGTAACGTAGACTGTGGTATTCCCTTCATCCTAGGTTTAGACCTTGCAAGTGTAAACATTGCCGGCTTAGCTGAGGCCATAAAGTAAGTCTCCCTGCAAGTAATACTTTCTTTTCTATTTTCTCGGTGAGCCTTCATTTGACTGCTTCTGGATCTTGTTTTGCTTCATACAAAAACATTATTTTCCTAAGATCCTCTTTGAATTATGCACATGAATTTAGGCATAATAGAAACTGTAATACACGTGACATTAAAAAGATATTCATATATATATTTAAGGCATACATATATATGTACATAAATTCCTTCACTTTTCACATAAAATGTCTCGTAACTAATGGACAAATTATCTACCTTCTAGACAAATTTGTATTCCTCTCAATCTTTGCTTGTTCAAAATAATTTAAAATACATTGTACAAAGATACTTAGGTATCTTAACAGCTCTTCTGTCATTGGCTTATTCCTGGATTTAAGCCCCTAAATCACTTAGGCACTTTTACAAAACCCGTTCACCCAAAATAATAATCTTGAACAAACCCCACATTTTTTAAAAAAGCCTTTTTTGGAAACTGTTTCCAAGTGACTTTAATCTTCCACTTTATATAAAACATAATAATTAAATGTCTTTTTTAAAAGAAAATATCCTTGTGTGCTATCATCTATTCATTCAATTATTCAGTGGAGTTTTGAACAATCAAGCCAAAAAAATGAAGGCATGAATAGAATGATGTTGCAAATGCACCAACTTTTCTATGTGGCCTTCATTATAATTGTCAAGAATAAAATTTACATAAATGGAGAATGATGTTTTTTGTTTTGTTTTTTAATGTTCCAAGATGACTATTTTATCTGTGCAATGTAATCTTGGAAACAAGAGTAATTGAAAACATCAGAATACTATCAGAGTGAATATAGTATATCACACAAAAATGTTCATTTTCTACCTTTTATATTGTTGTAAAAGGAAACACTGAAATAATTGTCCACATAATTGTTTCTTTTACTGTTATTGAATTCCAAGAATATTAACAACGGAAAGGAAGGGCTGGTACTTTGCCTTCTCCTGACCTCTTCCTCTGTATATGTTCACAGATGATGAATATTGACAAAACTTTTATTAATCAAAAGAGATTCCATTTATCTAATGTCCCAACAAGCTACAGGGACTGTAGGGCATCATTGCCTGAGACTATTGCATGGAAAGCAGGTAGAGTTCATGTCTTCATGGCTGTGGAAAAGAGCTTGTACACTTGCGTCTTCAGCTTTCCAACTTAAGGAGAAAAATGAGAATATCCAGAACATTTAACTCTTTTTTACATCATGTTGTTTAACTGTGTGTCTTTTGGCAGAAGAGGGAGGAAGTAATTCAAGACTTAAAATGTTTATAGCTGCATGATTCCCAGGTAAAATTATTTTTAATATTTTGCATAGCAAAAATATAGATAGTCGTGCTGAATTTATTGAATGATAGATCTGAAAGTCTCATCTCATTTCACTTTCAATTGCAAGAAAAGTTATTCGTGAAGGACTGTGTTCAACATAGAACAGTTTATATATACCATGCACATTTTTGACGAGAGTCTCAATTCTAGCTTTGGTGAGCACTGGGGCATGCATCCACATGAGCAGGGAAGGGAAGAGTGCTGCTCTGCCCTCGCAGGAGCCTGGCCCCAAGAACGCAGTGATACCTACCCTGAGCGTGAACGTGCTTGTTGCAAAGTCTTGCTGCAATGCTGTGCATCAGCAGGGTACGCTCCTGGGTGCAGGGCCATCAACTCCCATTGATAATGGTGAAGAAAGGGAACCCAACATCCAAAACAAAATCATGTTCCCATGGAAATTTCTGGATCTTTAACAGTACCAGTGTAGAAAGATTAGAGAAGGAAGCTGCAGCCTCTGCTCCCTACAGATTTTCTGTAATAAATGGAGTTATAAAGGAATGCAGGATGCTTACCGCAGCTAGGAAGGGGCAGTAAGGGAATTATTGATGCACGAACCCTTACCACAAAGAACCTGGAAACTGTTGAGCAGGGAACAGCAGATCTCAGAATTATGTTATGCTTCTGGCAAAGGAGCTGGCATAACCTTTTTGGTTGATATCATCCCAGAAATTATTGTTTATCTTATCTAAAATAACCTGCTCTAATCTCAGTCCAGATCATCTCACTGATTTAGTGGTCATCAACCAGTGAAAACGTAAGCTTCTCTAACCAAGTGAGAACATGAATTGCTCTCATTTGAAGCCAGCCCTGTTACTGGTTTCCAGCCTCTTGTGTGGGCACAGGCAGTCAGTCTGCATCTCCTTTGCCAAGAAACAGTCAGTCTAGTACCTTCTGCTTTATATTTACAAAAATATTTTTTCATCCACTCTCCAACCTACTGCTGAAGTTTCGAGGTGTAGCATCTAACAGTCAGAATTGATGGTGTGGCTTATCTGAAAACATACCCTGCTCAAGAAGAGCCGGTCCATTATAGATTATGTTTCGAATGTAATTTATCAACCTGGCATCATTCAACAGGTGATCAGGAACAATGAATAAGAACAAGATCTTCATGCAAGTCAATTCATATGCCATGATATTTCTGTTGACAGAGTAGAGTCATAGCAGGATTAGTGGATAGGCTCCTGCTGAACTGTGAGATCTGAATTCCTCAGCTCTGTTGTTATTTTTATTCACAAGTTATAAGGGCAGCTGGTTTATATTCCACTCTGCAATTACTGCACAGACCTAGCAACAGCTTAACTTTCATCTTCGTGAATTTGGAAAGGAAACAGTATTACAAAGAGCAGAAAACCCATAGCGGCATGAGTTTCCTAGCATCAAACCTCTGTTGGTCTTGGATCCTGATGAAGTGCTTCTTATCACTGCAGGAAAGATTTACTCTTGACTCAGATATCTAAATTTAGGCTGTCTGCACTTTAGATGTTTACATGTGAGGTACGTGTCTCCGCTCACCCTCGTGTAGACACCTATGTGTGACCATCTTACACCCGCGTATCTCCACGGACTATAAAGGCATTCTTAAACTTGTAGCTCACAGCCCAATGACAGTGTTTGACAGATCTGACAATCTCAGAAAAGGTGAATGAGAAAGTGGCTGAGAGGTGACTTTGTCACTGCACAGTTTTAAGATCAGCTCAGGCAAGTTTTCTTAGGTTGAAAATAAGATAGTGAAAGAAAATACTTGTTTCTGTTCCTAATAACTTCCCAGCTGTGACTCCAAATGAAACAATCCTGAAATTCCATTATCTAATTTAGTTTTCTCCACTTATAACATGTTTACTTTTTGCACCTCACTCACGACTAAATCCTAAGTGCCGTGCCTTTCAACCCAAATGTCCAGCTTGAGGAAGTGCGAGAGAGAAGCTTCCTCTGGCTATGCAAAATCATAAAAGACATCAAAGACATCTCAGCAAAAAACACTGAGTAGACCCAATACCTCACCCTGGGACAAAGGGAAAAGGCGGGATAGCATGATATAATATTAAGCTAGAAGATCAGGAAGAAATAATTCTTACAAATGGCACGAAATCAAGCCCAAGCATGTTACCACTGTATTTGCTGAATTTTCTTTTCTGGAAAAAGTCTCACGAGTTGGCTTGTGTATTTTGGTACCACTACTGTAATTCAACCACCAACCAGATCTCACGGGCTTCCACAGAGAGGGTAAGGATGGACAGTGGTTAAGCTCTGACATGTCTTGGGTCAAACCTGTGCTCCCTTACAAACGTCTGCTGTGGTCTTGGGCAAGTAACTAAGCTTCAGCACACCCTGCCAGTCGCATGGGGATGGAGTTATGTGACTGCAGTAACAGGGAGTATTAGGATTGGAACTGAAATAACCAACTGCTAGGATAACAGGCTGCCTGTAAGCACCCAGGAGATGGAGAATAACCTGATTAGAGCAAATTGTGTAGGAGCTGCAGGTGCAAAGCACCTCTCTGGACTGGCCTCTCTGCTTGGAGGCTGGAAATAAGACTTGCATATGCTTAAAGTTAGCATCTTGTAATGCAATTAGCCGCTGGCAAGAAAGAGATGAAACACCCTGCGACTTGTCATTTCTGCGCAAACGAGTAGCAAGCCCTCTGGTTGCTAATATTGCATTGCAGGACAGTGGTTAAATCCAATGTAAATGTTATTTTAAGCAATGTTTCCTAAAAAGCATGAAGACATTTGTATTAAAAATGAGGTCAAATTCCAAAGTCTTTTTTTGTCCTGAACTGGGCAAGTTTTCTGATGAGGCACGGTTTAGAGGGAAGATATCAAGAAAAGACTGTCACAAACAGAGAGAGAACTAGGGTTTGGCTTTTGTAGAATGTTTTGGTTTTGACAAAAAGTTAAATTTTAAACTGAACTACCTGACATCATCCCTTTAGCATGATGAAGTTGCAGTAATACTGCATTTTTAGGCTTTTTAAAATAAAGACTCTCCCTTTCTTTTTTAAAAATAAGCTAGACCAATTTTTGGATGTACTTTAAGAGTTCTGCATTAATAGCTAATGTATGGCTAATACATATGGCTCTGGAATCTTAAAAAAGAGCAGTCGTATTTAAGGTTGAAACCTATTCTAAATTTTCGCAAGAAGTAGGGTTATGATATGCTATTTTTTACAGGTATCATCAGCACCACACAATGGGCTGAACTTTCTCATGCTCAGAAACAGTAATTTTGAGAGGAAGAAGAAAAAACGAGTAAGTCGTATTGTGTGAGCAGGGTGCAGTGGAACTACCTATCCACACCAGTTGGTATGATTTTGATAGCTGCAGGCCAGGTTTAGTTTAAATTTGCTACAGGTGAAGTCCTTAAGAAAAAAACAGTGCTGTTGATCCATTAGAAAGAAATCAGTTCATAAAGATGAGTGAAGCAGCAGGCACAGGACTTCTGAATGCTGGCTTTTGAAAAAGCAAGGTGGAGGATGAGATCTGTGTTTGAACTCAAGTAATGCAGCTTGTAAGGTTTCACTGAGCATGTGTGTCTCAGGAGAATATAAACTGCCTAGGATATCAACCTCCAAAAATCTTCCAATCCTCTGCTTTCCATCTTCTCTGGTGTACATTTTGCCACGGCCAGTGATGGTTCTGCACTCTCTTACTCTATCGCCTGCTGCTTTTTCAAGTGGGTTCTTGCAAGGTGCATCTCCCGTGGGTACCCAGTTTCTCACAGCTAGGATCTGTAACAGATAATCTTACTGCTATCAACAAAATCCCCACGCTGATTGTAACACTTATCTTCGCAGGCTTTCTTGTCTGTTGCCACATGCAGTGTCTGAATGCCGTTCTACACCTTCACTGTACTCAGTGTAACAGTGTAGAAATCCTGAGATACAATTCTTTAGCATCTGCTGCTTTTCTGCAAGGTCTTTGCTTGCACTGCTTTCTTCTTACATATCATACCCTGTAATTTTGTTTTCCCATAACCTTCATTGCTGCACCTGTGTGTTGTTTTGCAAAACAGGCAAACCGACAGCATCAGATGAGCCTGGATCACAAAACCCCTGCCTGAAGAAGGCATGCATCATGCTCCAGTTCTGTGCACTGTATGATCTGAGATGTGTTTTACATTGATTAAAAGCTCTTGGTTGGTGTCAGAAGCAGTAGGATCAGGATGTTAGTTTTTTTGGTGTAAGCTGTCCTTCCTGAAAAATAAAATGTCCTTCACTTTTCTCCCATAATGCCATCAAGATAAACATGCTTTGACATATTCCCTCATGCCTCCTGGTCCTTTTGGGACCAAACGCAAGGAGCTGGAGTCTGGGGACAAGTACATCTTACGGATAGTACATTTTATGTTGAATTCTGGGCCCTGCAGCATAAACCAATTATAAAGTCAAAAGCATATGTATCCATGTAGTTTACCTTGTCATCTTCATAAGGAACCTATATTGTTAATCATATTAGGACTTGGAAATTGAAGGAAACTTGTCCCTTGCCAAAGTAGCTCAAATGTTACATAGCAGCATGATCAGTGAGGTGGCAGGAGAGGTCCTTCTGTTGGGTGAAGCCCTGTGACTGATCTTCAGGAAACCAGAAAGCTCTACACAGCAGAAAGTGAGGAGAGACCAGAAGAGGGAATAGGTAGAGTGGGACATAGACTGAGTATGCTGTTCCAGACCTCCTGTTTCCTGGTATGATAACCCTACAGCAGAGCTGCAGTCGGTGCTTCCAAACACCCCAGCTAGAGTATCAGAGATGATACAGACGTGTTTATGCACTGTCTCTGGGCCACCTCCTGCACATAAGACAGTAAAACGGGCATTGACACAAGATATCCCTGTGCCTTGTGCTCGTTCAGGTGATCTGAATATTGCCAACTCAGAACCTGCTGATTGCAGTGTGTGTATCATCTCCAGTGCAACATTCTTTCGCTGCTTAATATGCACTAAATGTAAATAAATACCTTAAAATTGGTTTAGAAGGAGCACTGGAAATGCATGAAGTTATCCCTAAAATATAATAACCTCCTGTTCCCCAGCAGGAACTCTAGGGCCTTGTTCAGATACATTGATTGTGTTGTCTGTAAAACTAGAGAGAGAGCTTAAAAGGTTGAAAAGAAATGAGGGATTAGGGAAAAAAAGCACTAGAGGGAGGAAACACAAAGCAAAACTGCATCTGGCTAGCGTAAATGAATAGGTTCTTGCATATTAAATGTTCTCATTGTTATTGTTAATATTGAGTCACAAGTGAAATATTTTAAATAAAAGCAATGACGCCCTACTGGATCATTTCAACAACTGTTTAACCTCATGGCAAATATTTAATATCTCATCCTCACCCATGACTTTAATAGCGAGCCTTTGGGTTCGGTGGGGAATCATGGAGGCACAGCTGGCGTGCACATTTCCTATGGATCCTCAGAGCCCAGTGGTCTGTGCAGTCTGCAGGCTCCTCCATGACCCTTTTTGCACGTCCTTGAGATCAGCCTTACCCAAGGGATGGGAACACAGTGTGCTACCTCTTGAGTCAGGGAAAGCTGCACAGATTTACAGCAGCTGAATATCTAGTTCAGCTGACCTAAAGCTTTCGTCTCGTCCTGTTTGTGCTCAGAAGAGGCACGGCCACATGCCTGTTGGCGAGCTCTCTGGGCAGCTCTCCGCTTCTGTGTCGGGAAAGGTGCAACAGCTGAGATTCATAGGTTGTGACTTTACAGGTCTAGTCTGAAGATATAGATGAAACAGCTCATATTCCTAGGCTTAATATGAGTCAATAGGAAAAGCCAAGATGCCTCCAGCTGGCAATTCAAAGCACCCAAGGCTGGTTCTTGCTTGCAGTCACCCACCACGAGAAAGCATCTCCCTGCTGAGTACACAAAGATCCTGCAAATCATTGGGGATGCCTGCCATCAGATGAGGTCCTTACCAGAATGTTACAGCTTTTGCATCCAAAAATGGAGACAGCTTGAAATGTCAGATGCCTCTAACTTTGTAATTGGTGGTTAAAGCCTGTTTGTCTCAGAGTAACGGGAGCACTGAGGCTGAGAAGCGGTAGCACCCACATCTCCTGCTGACTTCAGGGAAAGCTGCCGGGCTTTGCTGTTCCCCAGGATCAGGGGCAGGGAGTTCTGTCATAAATACTCTTAATACTTTGAGATTTCACTTTGAATTGTGCTTCAGAAATTAAACGATTGTAATTACCATTATTGTTCTTTTAGTAGATTAACAAAATTACTGGCCCGATTATCCTACTGGTGATACCCATTTAAGTTGTGTCAGATCTTTAGCTAGTCTGTAAGCTAGTCCAGCTCCGCTCAGACAGCAGAGCTACACCAGTTTGTACCATCATGAGGCCCAGCACGCTGGCTTTACTGGGAGTGCTTTTGATTTACATCACGATAACAGAGCAGAGTCAAGCCGTGCTTTCCACTCCAAGCTTATTATTGTCAAATGAGTTATTCTCTAAGTAGAAACAAGAAGCAATCTTGCTTTTTATTTCATTGCCAGGAAGCATCAGAAATGCAAAGGGTCAGTGAAGGAAGGAGAGGATAAGGAGAAAAGCAGACTGTCTAAAGTAAAGATGTGTTTCTTGCATGAATAACTCCCTAACAATCTGCTGAAGGAGTGATTTTGTATCAGCCTGAAACCCCAAACCAGCATCATTTTAATTTGCCAAGCACCTGTGAAAGAATGCAGCTGCAAGACCATGGGAAAACAATGGGAACTGTGACAGTTCATTAATATAAACCAGCAACTAGATTTATTTGGAAAAGTCATTGATACAGAATTATACCGGAGGACACAGTGGCATTCCTGAAGTATGCCAGCAAGCAGCTAACTAAGATTATAGATGTGTGTACATCATTTGAACTTGAATGGTTATTTGGTAACAGTTACAATTTATTGTGTATGTCAGACAGCAAAACAAATGTATAAGGAGGAGTGATTGCTTCAGCATTTCCTTGTTTCTTTGTTTTTTATTTGTTACTCATTTTCATTTGTTTTTGTTGCGTTTTTTTGGTTTTGTTTTTGTCTTGTAGTTTGCTCTGGCTATTTTTTCTGGTGAAGCAGGAGTTTGAAAGTGCAAGCGGTATTTAAAACTGTGATATGCACAGATGGGAATGAAGGAACACCTTCATGCAAAAATTCTTCCTGGATACATTTTGATCTAAATGGATATGTCTCTGTACTAGGTGGAACATCCTGGTCCTCGTCAAGAAGGTGCTCAGGCAGCTCAGCGGTGGTGACAGTGGCAGCCCTGAGGACAGATCTGCAGCCAGGAGTCCTGTCCTACCAGGAGGCTGGTGAGTCATTGTGGGATGGGAGGTGGGAGGTTGGTGCTGGGGAGTGCTGACCCATGGCGCGGCTCCTCTCTGCCCCACTCCAGCAGTGTGATGGGATGCCACGGAGGTGGCAGCAGTGGGCATGAAGAGGAGATGGGTGCAGCTGGTGGATCCAAGCCAACGAATGCCTGTTCTCCCAGGCAAGAAGCATGGTGCAAGGGATTGTAATCCATGGAAAGAATTGTCCCATGGAAAAATTTTGTTGAGAATCAAGCTGCCGAGGTGGTTAGCTGCTCCTGGTGTTTTGCCCTTAAAAAGAAGTTTGCTGCTTTTAATGAGTTTAAGGTATATCTCTAGCGTGTAGTGTGATTAAGAGTTTCTGTCACTGCAAACAGCAGTTACAAATTACAGGGTGGGCAGTGATGTTCTAGGTAAATCCAAAACAATTTGCTTTGCATAGATTAGCAGCTACTAAAGAGATACGAGACTATAGACATTAATCTGTTGAAGATTTTCATGGGGTTGAGGGTGCAATATCGGAGAGATGCTTTGCTGCCCGTCTCTGGAAACAGTAAAATGTAATGAGAGAATAGGGAGTAAAATGGCATTCAGCTTTCAGATATTAATACTTTTGGGGAAATCTCTATGATTAGGTCAAGCTAATAAGCAACTGAACACATCCGGTCCAACTTGCTCAATTTCTTCTCTTTTTTCTTGCTTTCCTCCTCTCTCCTCTGCTCCCCTATCTCTCCCTCTCTTATTTTTAAAACTGAATTTTCTGATTTCCAGATGCAACTGCAATATAAAGTAGAAATAAAACAAGGCAGTTAAATTGTTGAAGCCCATAATCTCTCCACATAACCCCTAAGAAAAAGGGTGTATCATCCAACTCTGTTTACTGGTTATGGGTCCCTGTTGCTGTACTATCTGTAAATACAAGAGTAGCTCATCTTATAAAATTTTTAAGCATAGGATACGCAAAGGAAGCTCGACAGTATCTGTAGAGCCACTGGAAAAGCTTGTGGCATTGGTCAAAGCCAGCTTATTTCTTAAAGATGTACAGCGTATTGAGACTACAAACATCTCCTCTTGCAGCCTGTGAGCCTACAGCTCCTACAGAGAAGAATGTTTTTATCTCCATTATTCCCTTCTGTCTTCCTCACCTCAAGGGTGAGGTTTATTTCCCTATAAACATGCCCTCTCAATGATCATTTACATACTGTGCTTACAATCTTTGATCTTTTTTAGACCTCCCTCTCACAGCAGTGGGTTTTCTGGGCTCTCCACATCTTCCATGCACAGAGAGCAGTCCATCTATGGAAGCAGATGCTGTTACTCTCCTCCTCAAATCTTCACCTACACCAAAACTGCTGCTCCTCCCACCATGGAGTTACTCCTACCAGTCCATAAGTAACTCCTTCCCCAACCCTATTGTTCATCCTTGTGCAGCAGAAATCTCTCTGCCAGTGTAATATACCTGGGAAGTTTTTGTTTAGTTGGAGAGCGAGTGTGATGTTGCAATCACAAATGTCTCTTCAGCGCATAGGATGGAAATATGAAATAATTCTGTTATTTATTTGATGGCAGTGAAATGAGTAGCTGGTACGTATGTAAAGTTGTACAATGTGGCAGTGATTTTAGATGTTGAGAAAAAGGGAGGAAATATGTGAACGAGATCTATTACTGTTTGTAGATGCCCAGTTTTGGACACACATAGCAGGCACCTTCCTTTTAAGGTTTTCCCTCATTTCCTTTCTATCCAGAATCTCCCTGGATTCACAACAGCTCTTGGGGCTGAGGTGTAGACAACTCACCTTTCATCATGTTTTTCACTTGGATATCTACTTTACTTTTGTTTGGGTAAACGCTACATTTCGGTGGTTTTGCTTTCCTCCTCTCATGAAATGGCTTTGCAATGCTTATCCTTAAGTAGTAGTCAGTAAAGGCAAATTATCTTAAATCAAGCAAGGTTTATTTAATTTAGAAAATAGGAAATAGAGAGAAAATCAAACTAAATTAAATGAAAATGGAATAATTCATATCTAATCTAAGGTCTTGCTCAACACAGTGGTTCTTTTAGTTATGCTCTTAGAGTTGAGCAGCAGTACTTACTACAAGTTAGGGGTCATTTGTCCCAAACCAACAACCTCTTTAGGACCTGCACTCACAAAGTCTTAAGAAAACGGGGCTACTCACATCCATTTCTGCAGTATGCTTGCTTTTGTCGTAACACCTCCAGCTGAGCCACTCTTTCCTCAGTTACCCTTACCTCTTTGCATCTCTTACTGGTGCACACTCCCTTATCTGTTTTTTTTTATAAGCACATGGATATCAGTGCCAGGTTAGACTTTTCTACCACATATAGACAATATATTTCTCAATTTATTCACCCTTTAATTATCTTAGCCTGCCTTTTTATTAATATGCAATACACCACTGTACCCCATATCAATGAAGCTTTTTACAGGATCCTGATAGAAAGCTTTCCAACTTCCTTCCAATTAACATGCGGTGCTTCAGAGGAATCCTCTGAATATGGGTAGGTGTTTGGCAATTGCTCGTAACCTTTTTTTCAAGCAACTTCACTTAAGATGTCCTTGTTAGATTAAAGACTCCTCAAATGCTGATTACCCCCTCCGGTTGGTTTCTTCATTGTTTTCCAGAGAGAGTAGTTGCTTTCATATATTTTGTTTAGGTTACAGCTTAAAAGTATCATCTTGGTTTAACACTTTCAATTTGTGTTACACAAGCTAGGTTTAGATTGTCACATGTAAACCAGTGATTCTTAATTAGGTGTATAACTAGTCTGCAGGCAAAAAAATGTAGGTAGTCCACGTCCTGGTGGAGGCTGTCCTGTGCCTCTCAGGGCAGGAGAATTTGGCAGCAGGCAGGGCTTTGTATTTACACAGAGAACAAATCAGAATGGATAATTATTTCTTCTTCTCAAGCTTCATGCTCTTAATTTAAAGTGGTAGAACAGATCTGATTTTTAACGGTCAGACATTATTAGTAACCCAGGTAAGACTTTTGGGAGCTGTAATCATCTCCAAATAAGTTGTAATAAACCTGGAGGCTTAGGGGATGTATCGTTTAAGCTTCACCATGCATGCAAGGATTCTCATCTTCCAGGAGGGGGAAAGAAACCTGTCTCCAAAATGGGAAGTAAAAAACATTGAGAAAACTCTGGTGATTCCCTCCCTTCTTGAAAAGGCCATGTCCAAGCTCCATACTAAATGCAACAGGGAAAGATTGCTAGAGAAAACGGACTGGAAGCTCACACATAAAATGACTGTTAGAAAAGCTGGTTTGTAGTCAGAGGAAGCCTGTCATCCTGCACGATGAATCCTGGCACGTTTTGGTTCCACAACAAAGGGGAACATTTACATCAGTGCAGCTGCAGCGTTTCACCTGCTGCTGAGCTGCTTTCTGTGCGCACTTCAGAAAGCCTTGCCTGATAGTTAGAGCAGTAAATGGAGGAAAGTCATCACTGTGACGGTGCTGGGTTCTAACATCCGCACGCTGCACAGCTTGTGACAGCCCACAGGTTTTGAGCATACCCCCAGGCCTAGAAGTGCTTGTGCATTTCCAACAACAGCATAACAAAATTTTAGAACACAATATTCCTTGTAAACACTTGCTTTTTTGGTAGCAATTCCCTCTGCAAATTATACACAATGTTTGCTTATGACCTACCCTGCCATAGTGTCCTTAGTGCCAAATTGGTCCACTGTCCGCACTGCCTAAGCCCAAGAGCGCCCTGAGGTCCCCCCAGGTGCCCCAGCTGGCACGCCGAGGAGGAAATCCTGAATACATCCTGTAATCATGGGCATTCTCCTGGGTGCAGTGGGTGCCCTTGCCTTGAAACATCTCCCACATGGAGCACCTTGAGGCAGCGAGTACCAGTCCCAGCAAATTTTATGGCATAGCCTGTATCACCTTGCACTTCAGCCACACCCGTTTGCTGCTTCACAGAAAGCCTCTCCACAAGCTTCACGGGGTGAGGCAGAATAGGAAAATGCATTGACAGCTCTGCCTGTGCTGCCACTGCATCGTCATGTACCTGTCTGTCTGTCTGTCCACCAGGGAGGCTGGAGCTTTCCTCCAGCCAGGATGGTTGTCAGCCTCTGATCATTTTAACAGCACAGCAGGACTACAACTGTACCGAGAACATTAGGACTAGATGATCGTGAACTAGGATAAATCCAGTTCTAGAAAGTCCTCCACAGAGGGATCGTAATTAACTCCTTAGCAGTATGTGGAGCCCCATTAAGAAGCCAGCTTGCTCACCGCTAAGGTGTAGACTTGCCCCCCAAGACCTCCATGGGCCACTCCCTTGTACCAGGACTGCGTTGCAAACACCTCATGAATGGGACTTGTGGGCATACTGGCCTAAGGGTGGCCAGGAGTCTGGGGAGCTTCCTTTGCTCACAAGGTTTCCCTAATTCAGGCTTACCTTCCAGACAGTGGTGGCTCAGCCATGCTGTAGCTACTGAGAGCTGTAGCCATAGAGTTATTTATGCCACTGCATTCTTGGCTGCAGCTTCTGTTAGAGCTTCACTTGCAACCATGCTGTCTTCTCATGCCAATATCTGTCAAAACGCTTCCCTCCTTTATGGTAAGAAAGCTTGCCAGTTTGAAATGAACTGATTTTGTTGCTGCTCAGAGCTACCCACGTAATCATTTAGACATTTGTGTACGATGCAGTGGTCCTGAAGAACAGTGTGGTCTCTGCAGTGGAAAGAGTTGCTAGGAGTGTCTGCAGAACAGAGGGTGAGATCCTTCAGTGATGTAAATCGCTTGATTTCCGTTGAATTCAGTACAGATACAATCGGCTGAGAACCTGACTTAAGATGCACAACTCATATGCCTCCCTCAGTGAACAAAATATTAGATAAATAAATTATAACAATATATTCCTGTAGGGTTATTCTGCATCCAATTCTAGGATTATTACCAAGAAGTAATAATTAGTGCAATGGCATCATCATACTAATTTGTTTTGTTCTTAACTTTTCTACACAAATAAACTCAGCCTTGGTCCTAGAGAGCTTACCACAGGAGGCTTTGCTTCTGCAAAGATCAGTGCACACTGTCACATTGGAAGTGTGTAAATGCCCCTGCTGACTCGGTGAAGTTGGTTTTAGTAAGGTTTCTCACAAGCTCAAGGGTGATTACAGCCAGTGTTGGCTGGATTTAGTAGATACACTCTGATAAAAGATGACGCTGGGAAACTCAAGAGGTAGTGCTGACTTGCTCTTTTGTTGGCTTTACAAATTGCAGTCTGATGGAGCAGTTATACGACAGTGTTGCTTGGTAGGCTGCAGAATGAAGAACCAAACCAAGCAAAAGGATGAATAGAGGAGCAGCCGAAGGAAGCTAAAAGCTGTAGCAGAGTAGCTACCAGTAGCTGGGTAGCCGTAGCTCAGCACCCGAAGCCGCGTAGCTGCGTTAGCACGGTGCGGCGCTCGGGCTGCTGGAGCCACCCTCCCCGTGTGGCTTATGGCTCCAGGGTGGGGGTGTGCCGACACCACCACGCTGCTCTGATTCCAGAGAGCGCTCCTGCCTGGCCGGCCTGGGACATGGGCAGAGCAGGCTGTCTCAAAAGCCTGGAGAGACAGTCCTGGGTAAAACTGAGATGTTGTGATGGCGGTAGTTAATGATAAGCTGTAGAGGAAAAAGCACCAAATCTTGATAGCTGCTCTCAGGTAGTAAATCAGAGTAACAGCACAATAGAGATGTTTTGCAGATATGTTGTACAGCAATATTAAGAATTTAACATTTATTGGAAGTATAGTATAAAAATAAGAAATAAATTAATATCTGAGTAGAAAGGATATTTCTGAAAGTTTGAGGCAGGCTGGATCTAGTAAGCCCCAAACCTACTTTTGGTGACAATAATAAATCATTAAGAGTAACAAGGTTCTTAGCAGATACCTGAACACATTTAGGCACTTTATTAAAAATATTTAATAATGTTATTTACTTAAGACCGTGCTGCAACCAAATTCTATGGGTGGGGAAAAGCTGGGTGGGGAGAACTGAAGGAGCCATTCTCCACCTTTGGGCTCCCATCCCGAGTGGTTCTTCTCCTGAACTGTAGGGATGTGAGGAAGACCCCAGTCTCACCTCTTTTCCCAGTAGCCAGGTGGGCTGGTGAGATGAATTACCAGCACTCCCTGAAGATGTGACTTAGGCACATGGTTAGGTGAGGAATTTTTACCAGTCCCCCCCAGCTCTTGGCTAGGAGACAGGGGAAAACACTTCCAGCCTGATGCCATGTTAATAGACCCAGCCTTGTCTGCACCAAACCCTGCAGCTAAGATTTTTGCTATTTCACACAGACCTGAGACTCAAAACTTTTGGTCTCATTTCCAGCCCAGCGATTCCCGCATCGCACTTTGTATCTACTGCTAAGAGGAGGACATTACTGGCTTATCCTTTGCGTGGACGGAGGTATCTGACCTAAGTTCATAAAAGCCCTCAGTACGATGTGGGAGGTGGTGTGAATGCAGCCCTGCCCCCCGTGAGCTGGAGGTGGTCGGCGGAGCCCAGGTGAGCTCCCGTCCTGGCTGCCTGCACCTGCCTGCAGGCACGCAGCACCTCGGTTGTCTGTTCAGCCCGTAAGGGACAAGGCTCTGTCCCTTGCAGTCTGTGCTACGGCTCCCGTTATCTTTCAAGAGGCAGGTTTTGTTCCCCTTCCCCCAGTTTTCACGCAGACGCTTTGAAGAATTCAGAATTATTCCTTTGCCAGTTAAACACTAACAATAAGAGCCTTTCAAGGTTAGCAACACAATTTGTGAAAATGAGGAAACTATTGGGAAGGCTTCACTCCACTGTCTAAATTAATAAGACTTAGTATCAGCAGGTCACATCTTGCTTTCAGTGAATCAGTAGTTATTTTGCCATTGACTTTGCAAGAAGTAGGATTGGGTCTGTACTTGCTATTTAAAATAAACAAAACTATATATTAAATTAGACTTCCACTGCTGCAGAATGTTGCAGGAAAGTAAAACCGATACCGTTAAATTACAGATAAAGGGGGAGAGTCCAAAATTTCCAAAATGTTCTCTTTTTCTTTTTTAACGACTGTCATTATATTTTGATGTGTTTAATAATACAGCAGAGGTTAAATGAAACATGAAAAAGGGATGTACATTAAAATTGAGATAACTCTTCCTTCAGTGAAGTGGAACCCAGCAGATGTAGCTGCACACTGTAATTGCTGCCTGTTTCCTGTCAGTCTGATTAAGTTGCATTGTCCCTGCTCCAAGTGTAAGAATCAGTGGCTTCCCATAGGGCACAGCATGGGACAACTGGCTTATGCAGTCAAATGACTATGTGCACCTCCTGCTTGTCCTGTTAATAGTATAGACAGACAATATACATTGATGACTTATAAAATCAATAGGCTGTGTAGTGCGGTAGAGACACAGTGTCTTTCATCTTAGCGGCACTCCAGTCAAGGGCCAACGTTTTTTTGGTAGAGTTAAATTCCACAGTTCAGGACGCCAAGTAACCCCAGTGCCTGGCTGCTCAGGCTTTGCGGTATTAATTTTGTTTCTCAAGAGTTGTTATGCACCTTCTAGTGTTGTTCTTTTACTCATTTCAAAATATAACATTGTTCATTCTGTTCACAGTTATTCATGTTTTCCTTTCTGTAATAAATCCCTACTTACAGGATTAAACTGCTAATGGCAAAATCCAGTACCTATCTGGGGAACGCGAGGCCAGATTCCCAGCTGCTATAAATTGCAGTAGATCCACTGAAGCCAGTGGGGTTACTCTGATTTACAACAGCTGTTGGACTTGCCTGAGAGGTCCATAAAGTGATATTTTGTTTTTATTCCATTCAGAAAGAATGTGATGTGCCTCATTCAGCAGAGCATTGCCCTACTTTTGTCCCAGAGTAATTCCGCTGCTGTCTGTGGCACTACATCAGTGCAAAGCTTCAGTAGCGTGGAGGTGAGGCAGGGTTGTTGCTTATAATTATTAACTGGTTTTTACAAGTGGCCTCCAATTACTTACTGCTAAATTGCATAATGCGGTGGCATATTTGTATGTCTGCATTTAACTGTAGGAACAAAACTGTGCTTCAGCATGGGAGGAAAGTCAGGTTGTGCTTACAGAGCCCCTGACAAAGATGAGGAGGTGACACCCAGCAGAACAGAGCAGTAGCCACTCCTTAGGCACCCCTACCCCAGTGGAAGCCTGAACTCCAATTTAGATGAAGACTTGGAGCTTCAGAAAGAAGGGGACCAATGAAAGTAAGGTACCAAATAGGGAACCACCAAGTACCATAGGCAGGGAAATGCCAGCAGCGGCGTATCTGAAACACCAGCCCTCCCGAGGCGGTGTGGGCTGGTGCGAGCGGGGCAGCGAGAAGCAGCAGCCCTGCAAGCACGTCTGGAGGGCCCCTGGCGTGACTCCGCCAGGCGAAGGGAAGCACCCAGGGGAATACCTCACTTAGGGAGAATTTTTGGTGGCTGAGCAACTTGAACGCTTTGCATACTGAGTCACCAAATGAGCTTAGTTGCCTTCACGGTTAGCAAAAACTGGGCGGGAGGGCTGTGGATTATGATTTGGGATTTAGGCATCTATCCCATTCAAAGTCCTGTTTTGGCTCTTTAATCCCTAGTTGGATCTGGGACCTTGCTTTCTAAAAATGGAAATTAATATTAGAAGTCATTCCTTAACACATGTTTATTTTCCAATTTATAGAATGTACCTATTACACTCTCCAGACACATGTGCTTGATTATAATGATTATCATATGTATTTCTAAGGCACTCATCACCATAATATCAAATGTCATTATAGAAATTATGAAAGAGCATCAGCATTTCTTCCAAGGAAGAAGCCAGTTTCCTCTTTTCCCACCACATTAGTGAAATCACAGAAATTAGGCTGACTTTATGCCACTTTTGTTTCAGCTCAAGACAAAACAACCAGATCCCCAGTGAAATGTGCAATGTGCACCTGAAGCCAAGCCCTCTGCAAAACTCTGTGTAAAAAGGCCCGTAGCTGTGCAGAGAAGCATGGTCCAAAATTGAGGCTGTGCACTGAGTCCTGCTTTCTCCCCCGCTTGCCTCAGCCAGCGCGTGCACCCACAGCTGATGGTACTTTTCAGCAGGAGGGTGCAGGAGCTGGATATTCAGGAAAGCACAAGGACAAGGAAGTCCTGAGCTCAGCTGCTGGGGTTACAGACCCTGACTTGAATCCCGGTTGCTGCTCCCAGGGGCATTTCTTTTTCTAATACAAAGATTTCTCATTGAAAATTATAAAGAACTTCTGGAGCAAAACCCAACTTAAAGGCTTGGCGTAGGTCAGGAAGAAAGTAAGGTGCCAGTATATTTTCTTACTCGATGCTCTATGTCTCTTCCTAGAGGTGGAAGATACAGATATGGGTTGTTTTAGAAGAGCCAAGATTTTTTATTTCATTGTTTAGTTATTTAATTTAAGCTATGGCAGAAGAGAGAAACAGCTGTAAATGACATGGACATCTCACTGTTCCAGGAGACCCGTCTGGTTGGTCTGGAGCATTTCAAGCCTGCATGTGTCTAGGAGCAGGGAGAGGCAGGCTGCTCCAGGGCAGAGGCTGAGCAGGAGCCTTGTGGCACCCAGCACACAGTACCCTTGCCAGCAGGGCACAGCCCCCAGCCCCAGGTGGGACCGTGGTGGGGACAGCCACAGCAGCAGCCCCAGGCGTGGTGGGGAAGCCAGGTCCCTCCAGGGAGCCGGGCCAGGAACAGCAGGGGACAGCGCCGGGGACAGGGTGACCCATGGCAGCAGGAGCACAGGCAGGTGCGATGGGGTCCATTAGTGCCGTCAGTGCCCTGACAGGCTGCTGCCATGTGTATTCTCCAGTATTACCTATTTTTGTTTTGAATACAAAAATGCACGGCATGTTTTGTTCTCTCTGAATGGCATCACCTGCCCACATCTCAAGGTTTGCAACCCAGCTTCCCGCAGTTCGTAGGGATTTAAGGTCTTGGTTTTGGCCCCTACTAAGCAGAAGGGGCCCCTGAAATCCAGACTGACGTGTCATGTCCCTGTGACGTGGGGGTGAAGCAGCAGGGAGTGTGGAGGCTGCATTTGGATTGCTGACTTAGACTAAAACCTTTTTTTTTTCTTTGCACCATTTATGTGATTATTTTTGTGCTTCATATGCTCAAAAATCCCTGGGAAAAGAAAAATCTTTTTTCATTTTTGCTTTGCAAGTCACTTTGTAAAGAACCACTTTGGTGTCTTTAGAGAGCTTTAAACCCACCTGTTTCCTCTGTAAAGCGCAGATGAGGAAACAGGCGTGAGCGGCTAGCCCGGCATAGACCTTCAGATTCAGGAACTTTAAGTGAAACTAAATACATTGGTCCCACATCTGGGAAGAGTTTTTTAAGGATTTTCACTCTCAAAGCAAAAGATTCATTTTGCTCGTGGAAGAATAGAAGGAACCCAGAGAACCGAGTGCTCCTCTTGCTCTGGCAGTTCTGCAGCGGGGCTGCTGGTGCTGCTCACTGCGGCGCTCTGCCTCTGTGCATCCAGATCATGCCAGTAGTGCTAGGGGAAGGAGTTACCTTGAAAAAGAAGGGACCAAAACCAGGAGGCAAATGAACTGTCGGCGCTCCACATCGCCGCCTGCTCCCTCCTATCTCGATGTGCTAATGTGGACACTTGAACGCTTCTAAGGTCACTTGGATAATCTAATACTACTCAGGATGATATCTAGCTCAGGCAGGAACTCTTATAAGGATTTAAACAACATCTATCTTCATTATTTTACACCCTCATGTCTGTATGATTGATTCATGCTAAATTTTGTTTAATTGCTCAGAAGGTCTTAAGGACTGACATTTGGAGAGAGCCAAATGGGATGTCTGAGCTCCCCCTGCTGCTCTGCCGCACGCAGCCAGCTCCGCGGTTGGCCTCGCCGCCGTGCGCCGGCACCCAGAGCCCCGCCACCGGCTCTCCTGGGCCGAAAAAACCAGAATAAAAATAATGAGCTGTTTGCTGGGAGGAGAAGAACCAGGGTGGGTTTAGCAAAGGCTGGCTCTTTCTCGTAGGGTATCACGGAGACTGGGAAGCCGTGTCTCAGGCAGGGGAGAAATGCCGGAGCTCCACTCTTACAGGTGCAACCTTTTAGTTCACGTGTGCACGCGAGGCTGTTTGGAAAGCGGTTAGTCTGGCGGTGAAGGAGCTGGTTCCCCAGTGGGTACATCACTCATCTCGGTGGTACAGAGCTCCTGTGGATGCAGCCGGGGCAGGATGAGACCTCACACCACCCAACTAATTTAAGACAAAGAGCTCACATAGATGGGCTTCATACACGTTTCTAATGATGCTGTTCTGGTAGCAGGAAAACGTGGGCTTAAATTGCATTTAGGTGCTTAAAGGCAAGACAGCAGTCTGCAGAACTTTGTCTTTCCTGCTTAACCCCAAAAGAAGTGGTAGTCTCCTACCTTTGGGTTTTAGGGTCCCAAAGCCCCCCATAAGTGAGGAGACTACCACCTCTCCTTTGTCCTATTCATGTGCAGGAGTGGCATTGGGGCTTGCCTGGACGGCCAAGGTTGTCCAAGGTCGTTTTTGTGATTTGTGATGCAGGCAGCACCCTGATGAAGCTCCTGGCTGGGTTGGACCAGGTGGTGACGCACCTAATGCACCCAGGACTCCAGCCACTGCCAGTTTTATTTTATATGCTTATGTTTCCCTAGTTCAAAGGGGGTCAAATGATATTATATTTCCAGGGCAGAATCTCAGCTTTCCAACTCTTCATCCTCTGCACAAAACCGTGTTTGTTTTCGTTTTAATCCCATGCATGCTTGAAACTGATAGTTGCTGTTATTATTTTGAACTAGTATTATATTTTTCTGAACAGATGTGCTTGAGCTATCTGGCAAGTGTTTCATGGATTTTTATTTTTATTCTGTTTCATAGTTTAGCTTTAGTTAAAACATCTGGATGTTTTAACTGTGAATGGGTGCTGCTTATAATGCAAGAAATACTAGTTAGAAAAATATTAAAATAATTTAAACCTTTTTTTAAAATTTAAATAAGTTCTAGAAGGTTTCATTTGAAATGTGAGTCCTATTAACCTATTACTAAATGTAGCCTCTAGAAATTCACATGTGTTTGATTTGACAGGTAGTTTATTTTTCTTTTTATTGTTTACTCAGGCCCTGGTCCAGGAAAAGGTATATGAGCACTTGACTTACTGCAAGCAGTGAAAGGTTTCATTAATTTTTAGGGAATTAATTTCATGTTTAGAATAAGCACATCCTTGAGAAGGTTTGAGGAATGAGGGCTCTTCGTGCTGAGCAGTGTCCAGAGCACAGCGTGCTGGAGCATCCAAGGATGCACCAACTCACTGTGACCTCCACCTGTGCCCTTACCTCTGAATTCACCTCCCTTGGAAGGAAAATGATCAGTTGTGATCAGTGTTGCCTTTCCAGGACAGGTAGAGATTGTCAGTTCTCCCACAGACAGAAGATGATGTTAAACTTGTGCTGACCTCATCATCCCCACCACACAGAAGGCTCAGTGGTGGGTGGCTATCACCAACCACACCAGCCTTGCTAGGGATGTCGTGTCCTGCACCGTTACTGTCGGTGCTGGTGTCAGACAGCACAGGACCGGCGCAGATGAGTGGTGAGATGCCAGCTCCCTGGATGCAGGGACACTGGCATTTGAGCTCTCACCAGGAGCGTGCTTTTGAAGTCGATCTTCCGGCTGTACTGTGCATGTCGTGCACTCTGATTAGCACTGCTCAGTGACCTTGGAGCATGGAAACACGGTTCTTAGGATTTAAATAAAAGATGTGGTCCAGGAGCACTGCTAACGCACTCCAGTCACTCATAGGCATTTGGTCCATACTCCTGTATTAGTGATAATAGGGACAGGTATAGTATATACATATATGCGTACATATACATAAATATATATGTATATATGATGCATAGATATTGGATCCCCACCACCATTTGTTTTGATCTATGGATCTTACGCTGCATTACATTCCTATTATTACACACTATGTAGCTGTAGTCTCTAAATACTAAAGCACAGTTATGGCAACCTTAACCTGCCATGAATCTCTGATTCCTCACTGATAGGACCGACATGGCATGTCAGAGCAGCGTAGCACCACAGAGGTGTGCAGAATGACCTCCATCAGTAGCACCAACAAGATGGCAAGTTCTGCTATTTCTTTTTTTTTTTCTTGGTGCCAATGGGCAAAGCTCTGGCCCAGCCCTGGCCCCACCTCCATGCTTCCCCTCATCAGGAATGCGATAGGTGTCCTTCTTGAGGAAACTCAGCAAATCAGGGCAGTTCCTTAGGGTATGAGGTACCGTGCAACATGCATACAACCAACTCTTCCATCA
>JAVKLA010000074.1:82664692-82686582 GCA_034782735.1 Sagittarius serpentarius
ACTCTTCCATCATTTGGAAACAACAGCTGAGGCGTTTCTCAATCTGTGCAATTCTCAACCGATTTCTTCTCTGTAGAGAGAGCCTGATGAGTCTCTCACCTCTGACAGCGCCGTACGTGCACTTGGGTAGCCCTAGTTTTCGTAGGTGAAAGTAGGGCAACCGAGTGGGGCCTGGCCTGGCACTACTAACAGCCCCAGAGGACATAGAAATGATTGGAAAACATTGTGCTACAACAAGAAGGAGAAAGAGAGAGGGGTCTGGGAGGAGGACAGGAGGTTGCAAAGGCAGGGAAAAATTATTTTTTTTCTTTTGCTTCGGGGTCTGGAACAGCACTCAGTTGCCATAGATGGAGGTGAGGGGAGAGGGAAGCGAAAGGTGGAAATAAGTACATATTTGTGCCAACGGGTGAATAGATAGAGAGAAAGACACAGCAGAAAGCAGTATTGCAAGGCAAATATGCTACAGGCTCTCGACATTAACTAGTCATTATTTACACACTCAAATATCTATGATCCGGTGCATGGACACAAAAGCTGTGGAAAATATCTCCATTTTCAAACAGAGTTTTAATTATTTGTAAAGACTTCAATTGTTCAACAGATAATGTCATGGATTGGTCCTCACAGTGTGAAGTGCAACCGTCCAGAACCCCCACAGTATTATAAATAGGCTTCGGAGCTGGGATTGATTGATGTTTGGCATAAAATCTATTCCTCTGAGCATGTATATTCCTTCTGTTCACCAGTTTCATACAAATATACTTGGGCTGATTTTTTATTCAAATCTCCAATTTATGTAGGGTTTAAACTGTTAAATATTTAAAGCCTTTTTCATCTTTTTTTTTTCCCCCTCTTTTCTGTTAGAGGTAACTAAATCTTTTGCCTAACACAAACAAGACTCGGAGATTTAGCACATTCCTGTGGGGGAGAGAAAGGGTTTATTAATTATATTGAGACTCAAATAATATGCTTCCTTGACACTAATGTTCCATCAGTTCCAACCACAAGTATCCTATGGGATAGCTTTAAAGCCTTTATCAGGATCTAGATTACTGCATTTATGGCTCCATAGAAGAAAGAATTTAATGAACGGCACTCTGAGTTTGAAAAGAGAATCTGAGATAGAGCGATATCAAGGTATAAAAACTATAACAATGAGGAGGTATTTCAGGGGAGTCTCTGGGACTGCGTAATGAAACATCAAATAAAAATAAGTATAATGTACCTTTTCAAGAATCTACATAAATATCCAAGACTCCTCCAATGGAGAATTCGTCCTTGTTGCACCTTGTCTGCCTCTGACAGCGAAGATCTCAGAGGAGTTGTGTCTTTTGGAAAATTTATTTTCCGAAGTCTTATTTAAGTTTTCACTTATCAAGTCAATGCGCTCAAATAATTTTATTTTTGAATTTTTGTGACATCAATACTTTTGTTTCATCCGCCCTTTTTTTCCTATCCTAAGCTAATATATTTACATACCATCACCCTTGTGGCTATTACTAATTCATTTATGCATGCCTTTGTATTGCAGCAGCACCTAAGAATCGTAGTCATGAGGCAAGACCCCATTATGTCTTATTTATTATTTTTTGTATTACAGTAAAATCTGGAGACATAGCTGAAGTAATGGCCATATTGTATAAACAGTTTATCTACACATACAGAAACCTAACACCCGTAACACATCGATAAGAATCACAAGAGAAAAATAAATAACTTGATGTGCCTGCACTGTAACTTCTGGGTGCTTCAGAGGCATTGGACAGGTTTCACCAGGATGTTCTCCTTTCTCTGCTCCAAGCTACCCAGCAGGAGTTTGTTAGGGAAATACCCCTGGGATCAAAACCAGAGCTGGTGAGTGAGGCAATGTACAGGTCATGTCAGGTTTTCTTCAGAAGCATTCCTTACTGTCTGAGGAGAGGGCTGGATCCCCCACACCTCACTGTACCCCGCCGTCGCTGCCAGCATCCGCAGCACAGAGGAACACGGCCACGTGCTCCTGCACAGAGTCCTCGTTACGCTGCAGAAGCTCAACTCGTCAAAGAAGCAGGACTGATGAAAAACGTGCAAAGCATAAGAACAATAGTATCAGAAATTTAAAACCAAACAGTTTTAGGGTTTACAAGCAATCAAGCTTTAAAAATTGCATTGCTTAAAGGCCATTAAACAAAACAAAACTCCTCTCTAAATCAGTAAATATAACTTGTTTACAGCAAACAGAATATCATTGGAAATTCTAATTTCTGAATTTTTCACAGATAAAAAATACACAGTTTATCAGTTATTCAAGCATCAGCATTTACCCTAGATTGATTCTGGGGTGCGCCTTAGACAGACTTGTAACATAAGAGAAGCTAAATAGATTAGACCTGAAGAAAAGGTGGAGAAATGTTAGGCAGGAAATCAGGCTGCAGGTTTTGAAATTCTTGCCTAAAACCAGGCTTCTGGGCTCCTACTTGGCATTCAGATAATTAGCCTGAGTTTTAAAAGTGCTGAGAATTCAAGGGAACTGAAAAATGCTCCCCTTTGATGGATACCAGACCATCATCAGGTGTCTAGCTCTGGTTTCAAACTTCTTACTTACCACCAATAAATTGTTGCATTATTTAGTGCTGAAAACACATATATAATTTTAATTGTGTAAGTACAGATTTCTCAAGCTCAGTTTTTCTCCGTGTGTGAAACCTGTGCAAGGTCAGCTGACCACTTAGTAACCACCAGCAAGGGAAAATAGATGTTCCAGTGCTCAGTGGAAGCTTAAACTAGGAATTAATTTATATATCGTAGCATTTGACAAACCTCAGCTCCTGATGTCTCAGCCTTACTTTATAGTCACATCTGTTAGTTTAAAGCATTTTTAGTTTATTGAAGAAGCCTTTACAAAGAAAAAACAGATGATGAAAATCTCATCTGTCAAAACTGTTATTAAAACCGGTAACAGTGTGAGGTTTTGTTTAAATTGAAAGCATCATTTATTTTTTATCAAACATTTTATAAACAATAACATTTGAGAAGGATTTGGGGGACCTGGAGAGCCCTCAACAAAATGCAGCTCATTATGTTGCTTTGTTTAATGTGCTGCTCAGAGATAAGCAGTGGATGCTTTCCATTACCTCAATGGGAGGTATAGTAGCTGGTGTGACTAGAGAGGTGGAAAAATCACCTGTGTGCAAATGCACATTTATCAACCACAAAGAGAGTGGGGAATATCAAATGGCTGGGAAGCGTTCACATCAAGTGAAAAAGAAAATGGGTAGAGGCAGATTCTCAGACCTCTCCTTTTAAAGCTTTTTTTGGCCGAGCTGAGAACCAAGCACTTTAATTATCACAATGCAAGGTGATGATGAAGAAGGAGAGATCTGACATCCCTCTCCAGAACAGGGAGTTACAGTTACGGCCAGGGAATGGAGGGGGAAATACAACGCAAGGTTTCAGGGTGCAGCTGTCCATCCTAAGACTGCTGTAAAGCTAACAAGTAGATTGTCCAGCTCATCCCTACTTCAGAAAGCACAAGGAGAGGAAAGAAAAAACCCTCTGCCCCGTAGCTTGCTGCCCAGAGCTGCTCTGCACGACCAGAAACACCACCAGCTAGCGCGGCAGGAGTGTGGGGCTGCTGGAGACTGCGGCAGCAGTGCTACGCTAACGGGAATGGTGTGCAGGGAGGAGAGTGGCAAGCATCTTTCATGAAAGTTACCAACTGAATGAAGATGTAGCAGTTTCTAACGCGACAGAGCTGATCACTTAAATTGCACAGCCAAACCAAGAATAATCTCACCTGGACAGATCTCTGCAGGTTGTCGCAGATTTCTGAATAGCAGTTAAAATTAGTCTTTTTTCATTTCAGGTTATTTTGGCATTTCCACCTGCTCATTATTTCTCTATGAGCCTCAGCGTATGAAAATATATGTGAGGTTTCTAGACTAAGTCAATTCTGAAATTCAAAAGCAGGCTAATGTACCTTTCCAAAAATGCTATGCCAGGCATTTCTAAAAGCTTCAATGTCTTCATCTTCAAAAACTCTGGAAAAAGAACAAAATTCTGGCATCCTTTTCTTAAACTCTTTATTGAAATATGAGCACTTCACACTTCTGTAAAACAGAAGTGCCTTTACCAGCCCAATCTGGGACAAGCTACTAGAAGTTCCTAAGGGTAGGGGATGCTTTTTAGATGGAAGATATCACACTAACATCATAAATACTGTCTTTCCTGCAGGATTACTAAATGGGGTTTAAATGAGTCAAAACAAGGTTCATAGAACAACTTTTACATTGCAGAAAACTAAGCAAAAGAACATTTACAAACAAAGCAATTGACTTTGTTGATCATTTTAATCCCTTGGCTGCTGTTCCAAACATTTATGGTTGAATTAAACTAATGATGGGAAGATCTCAGAGGATTCAGGCTGGCAAGTGGGAATGGTGTTTTCCAAAACATTCAGCATTAACCTAACTCTGCTCCATTGAAGTAAAACTCCCATTGACTTCAATGGGAGCAGAGTTGCACCATTGCTAAACGCCCCTGCAGGAACAGCAGAGATTCCCTTTTAACAGCCTGCGAGCCCTCCCACAGTGCTCGCTGTGCTCCATGCTTGAAAAGCCACCAGCAGCCCCCAGAGCAGCAGTATGTGCATATCTTGGTGCATATATTCTGAAAACAGGGATGTTTGGGATCCAGCTGTTCCTGTGTGGTTTCCTTGTATTGTTTTGCCGTAGAAAGAATGAAAGAAAAAAAAAAACCTGCCCTAAGAGTTTAGATATTTATTGCAAACTATCTGTTCTTTTTCAACCCATCCATAATTTGAGATCAGCCCACCCTTCCCTCTGTGGGACATGGACTTTTCGTATTTTATCTCCATTTATGGTTATTGCATTGTAAACATCCAGCAAGCAGAAGTTATCATTTGCATATCTCTGAGAATTAGCCAGAAAGCTTCTCTCTCCATAAATGATTTATACTGCAACCATAACAATTGAGTGTCTGCTCTAGTCTGAAATACCCTTTTAAAATATATGCCCTGATCTTTGACCTGGAAGGCAGAGCTGATTAAGATATGCAGAGAAAACATTCAGTTATGAAGTAGAGATTAGCTGGGGATCAAGTAGTGATAAAGAAAGAGCAGCAGAAAGATAAATACTGAAGGAGAACTCTATCCATTAACTAGACATGGGCTTACATTAGAATATTTTATTTAATCCTACTCCAAACTTTGGAATTTATATTCAAAATACTTCTGGGTTTAGGTACGGCTTTATAAAACCAAAATCTGATTCATGGGGTTTTGCAAGATCCAAGGTACTTAGTTTGCCTCTTAGTGCAACTGGAAATCTGATTTTTCCAAAATTAAATTAAGGTCTTATGACTGTCTTTGTTCCTGCCTGTTCTAATACCTTTGAGTTGTTGCAATGGTACTTTAAATCTGCTGAGGCATGTAGGATTTTGGATAGCTGACTCTTCCCGAGCATACATGCATGCATACGTGTACACACACACACACATATATATATTTCACACACATAATTAGCTAAAACAATGCATGTTAGAAATACCCCAGGTGACATACAAGAATTGTTGTTTTCTTCTGCCAAGGACTCTGCCTCATGCAGGTATCGTGTTCAGAGCTTGGAGCTGTGCAGTGAAGTAAACTGCTGCCTTGGGACATTGTCCCCTTTGTTGGAAAATAATGATGGGGCAGAGAGTAGGAAGCTGGTAATTCACTTAAACTGACGTGTCCAAAGCTGGTCATTAATTTCTTTCAAAGCTGGTCTTCAATCTCTTTCTTTCTCTGTTTTTTGAAAAAGTGTGTGTGAGACTAATTCATGCAAGAGGCCATGTCTGAAGTACTGGGAGTTCACATGTGACTCAAGTTAATGGGGTCTTGGCTTGGCCCATGCAGAATGCTTCAGAAAACAAAACATGGCCTTGGCCCTCCACTGGGGCATCTGCACATGCGGATGACACTTGCGATGACTTTGGAGCAGGGCAGAGTCATCCAGATTGTGTGCTGAAGGTCTCTGTGTAGCCCCAGCCATTTGTTGCAGAAGATGGCAGGTGTAACGCGAACCCCAAGACAAGGTTCAGACGCTCTCCACTGTACTAAGGCTTGCCAAGGGTAATGCTTTTCATCAGAAAGTGCTCCTTCCACAGGGTTTCTGCCTCATTAACTCATGAATTAGCTCAGCAGCTAAGTAGAGGTATCCTATTTGGTTATTCTGGAAAACACCCAAACATCATTTGGGGTGTGAGCTGTTACAGGAATAAGCCAGTTTTCTGGTTTAAGGAACTGATCTGCTTTGGTGTTTTCTAGTTACTTCAACATCACCCTTATCACAAGCTAGAAGAGGTTAACTAAAATGATGTATTTTCAAAAGCCCAACAACACAGTTGTTATAAAAGCATTTGAGGAGAAATAGACTAGACCACAGTTCTGTCTCCTTACCTGGTGATCCTGTTGGCAGCCCATTTAGACAGTTACCCAGTTATGTGGTTGGGATACCACCTCTTACATCCTCCAGAAAACAGAACCTGGTCTGAGTCACCTGTGTGCTTTTACACCCAGGTTCTTTTCTTGGGTTCCCTCCAGCTCCACTCAGGTACCAATTTTCTTCATGTGTCCTTTACCTGATGTTATCTTCTTTCTCCATGTGATTAGAAGGGAGACTGAAAGCTCTCCCCATTGCACCATTGACTGCTTTGGTACTTGCTGTTCCAGACTGTTAATCTACTATAAAGTTTGGGAGCTCTATGTTCTGGGTAAAGCTTCATCATACACAGAACCTTGTATTTCTATAAAGTATATAAATTGGCAGTCGCATGTCATACACTGACATAAATGATGCTGATGCAAGAAGATCATTAGTGGCTTCAGTTGAAGCCAGCTGTGATGGCAATCACTTTGCAGTGATAATCGTTTGGGATGATTGACTCCCAGACTACTCTTTGGGACGCCACATGGTATTTTCTGCCTAAGAAAGGTAGCATCAAAGACTGGCTGATGTCCTCTTTAAGAGGCAAAAGCACAGGACTGTCACAATATGCAATGAATCTTCTGCTCTGTGCTTCTTGCCTGCAATGAGTGTAGAGTGTGTTAAAGCGCTGGAGTCCTTGTGGCATATCCCAGTCATCCTATGAAGCCAGCTGAGAAAGGAAAGAGCTTTCAGGACTAATATTTCACTTGACTGTTCACACAATGGTATGACTCATTTGAATGCATTTGTTCACATGAAGTTCAGATTTTTTGTTTTAAAAAAGCAAAGGCAGTTTTCCGTTGCTTTCTCCCACCTGCCAAAGCACGCTTCCTAATCCAGTGTCTGGAGCCTCAGTCAACAATTTAAACATCTTGTTAAAATTTCAGCTAGCAAGGACAGAACTTGCCAACAAGGCTTCTCTTACCAGCTCCAGACTGATTCACAAGCCTTTAACAAAATTACTTGGTAGGTTTACACCTTTAATGGAGCCCAGTAAAAGGAGGAGCAATGCACTGGAATTTTCTGTATAACTCACATAATAATTTGCAAATCTTTTCATAGCCAAGCCTGTCTTACGAGCTGTGAAAAGACTGCCAGGCAAGGAAGGGTCTTCACCTTTAAAGATCTGCAGAGCATTCTCCTTTTCCTTTTCCTGCTACCACTCACTCCTCCAATCTCATACTGTCTGTAATTAATCCTGATTGCTCTAGTTTTACATTTTTGCACTTTAATGGTTAAAATTGCCTCTTCTACCCTTTACAACACAAATCCACATGTTTCTTGGCTACTTTTCAGCTGCTGCTGATCATGGCCATCCACAGCTTGGATGAAGTTATGCAATCTTGCCAACACTTAATTGACCATGATCTGAAAAGCTGCTGCATTGTTCAGTTTAAAAAGTGTGGCCTCAACACAAGAGCCTGTGTTTGCACTGAATGCAGATTTCTGCTGAGAAGGCGCTTCCAGCAGAGGTTTGCCAGTGCCCCTCGGATGCAGCCAGTGCGTGGAGATACTTTGCTTGCTTAAGATATCCAGTACGTAGAGGCTGAGCGCGGTTGTGGCACGGAGCCCTCTCTTATCCATACAAAGCTTCGATCCCACCTGTCTTTCTTAATTATGGTAACCACTGGAGGCTGCTAGGTTTGCCTGTGATGCCAGCTCCAACATGACTTTTCTCTCCTTCCTGATCTGCTCTGCCAGATTATCTCTGACCTTCTGTACTTGACTGCTACTGACTGACAGACTTTGATTTTTGGCAGGCAGCAAATATCTCCCACCTCTCAAACTTTTTTTGGTAAGAATTAATTTTGGAGCTCTTGGTTCTACATGCCTTTCTGTTGCTAAAATTTTTGGTGGATTTTAAATGGTTGCAGGCCATTCAATATACTGAGCAACAATTTCCTCAGGTATAGTGAGATCCAAGAGACCCCTGGCTTTTCATCACAGATGATCTGTCATTTCCCAGGCTATGGTGGTGGTGTTTAATATGATTAGGACGGCGTTTAGATTCATTTTCTAAGGGCATGATGCACTGTGCTTCAGATGCTCTGGAGGTGTATCTTGAAACAGGTGGGAGGACTTGCACTGGCTAATGATATTTTAACTGGGTTTAGAGGGTAAGGCCAACTCACGGTGTTCACTCCTTGCTGCTTTTGAGAGGTAACAGCAAGAGAGGTACTATCGTTCACCCCTTCCTTTTCATTAGTTCACTATTTATCCTGTTTCTAGATTCTAGAGGCAGATCTATGCAATGCAAATCTCTTGGCTGTGGAAGCATTGCAGTAAGTCAGAGCATCTCTGAATGCATGGTAACCTGGCTGGCTGCCGGCTCTGTCTAGAGCACCGAAGGGAGACAGGACTTTCCCTGGGAGCTATGGGCAAGAAAAGCATATTTTCTGGTCTTCTGGTACTTTACGTGAATCACGCATTCTATCAAAAGATGTGATATAATCCCTATTTTAGGAAGCAGGCTATCAGATCCAAACAGCGTGGCTTCGCAGGACATCCTTGGCTGCTAGGCACTACCTTGCCTCCAGAGCAGTAAGAAGCTATGTTCTCTACCTATAAATCTCATCCAACTTTAGTGCTCAACTTCTGATTTCTCAGTATCGAGTTTGGCTGCCTCCTACTTCTAACTTTCTATCCTTAGCACAATTCACAGGCTTTCAGCTATCTCACACTTCTCGCTCTCTAATCTTAGCGCCGCTTCTAACTATAGAGTGGCTTCGAGATTCAGGGTCTCTCACTTTTGTTCAGGCTCTTTCTGGTACACGGCCAAGTAGGTGAAAGACTCGAGAAGGGGGAAGGGGAGAACTAGCACTGCTTTCAGATGTGGCAGCCTGGAGCTAAACCCATCTCGGTAGCCATCGTCATTTTTTTGACAATTTCCTGAGACGTGCAAAAGGGTTTGGTCAGGAGAAGATGTCTATTCCTGCCTTGCTGATACCTGAACAACCTGACATTGTGTCCATGCTAGCAGTGTTCCCTGGTCTCTGGGAATTGTCCCAAGACTGTGAAGTTATCATTTTCATAAAGATCCACTTAAGCAAATTTCATCTATGTTCTGGATCTAGCTCATCATAGCCAGCTTGGCTGATTTCATAAGCCACAAGCTGCTCCTCTGTCAAGTGTCTTCCTGGTTTATCTCTATTTGTACCAAAGGGTGTCTATAGAGGTATCAACTTTTCTGAGTGAAATAGTTCTTCATCAAATAAAGGCTTCTTGTGTGCTTTCTCTTCCATGTGTTTCATATGCAGCCTTAGACTTGGCTTACTGAGGGGAAAAAAAAGGTACATTGTTGTGATTTTTCTGATATTTTCCAATGTCCAGTTTTCATATTCAAATAAAAAAAAAACCCTTCTCTCTAGTTGCTTCTTACCAAGCACAAACCTAAACCTCAGCTTCATGTTTAAAACACTTCTGCTTCAGGGTATGCTCTCAAGGATAAGCCATTAACTCAAATTATCTTGCAAATATGTATAACTCCTGCTGGCTACTTCATTATATGGGATGTACTGGTATGGGAAGCACTGACTTGCCTCAAAAGAGGGAACTGAGATTCAAAGTGAGACTCCTTGGTATGAAGAACCTCAGCCAGAGCCTGGAGGAAGGTGAAGGCACAAAAGTGGCAGAAGGATTTCCTTGCTGATCTTCCTGTTCTAAAGTAGGATAGAAAAGGAATTGTGTGCTCTCTTTTCCTGGACAAGAAGAGTCAACTGAGGTCAAAGTACATGGAATCAGCCAAAGTGTCATCTTTTATCTCTGATCTTGAGCCAATGGAATTAGGAGAGTCCCAGCAGGAGCCACTGATGGGCTCAAATGCAGAGCAGCCCCAGCTGGCAATGAGACAAACCCAGCCTGCAGTGGTTAGGCACAAGATCATGACAGTGGTGAGGGGGACTGCCTGGTGAAAACAGCTGAGGAAGAGCTCTTGGATGACTGAAAATACAGAACAAGGAGTACCTGCGTCCCGTAAGCATGAGGAATCTGAATTAAGGTTGCTTTACTTCCTAACATGGTTCTGCAAACTCAATGGTTTTTTTTCAGATTGTAAAAACATATATGAAGACATACTGTCTGGAGGGAACCTCATTTTTTAATTCTTCAGACCCTCTTGAGCACTTCAAGGAGCACCAAAGGAAGTCAAGTAGCTTAGCTTAATGAATAAAATAAAGCAGTTGAGAAATACTGTCTCTCAAATAACCAGAAGGACCTCAAGACATCTTTGAGTCATTAAAAATGAAATAAACATCTTCCTGGCTTGCTTGTACTTACCTCAATTGTGATCCATGAGAGGAGATGAATTTGGCATGTCATAGTGAAGAGAAATGTGGATACAGTATGGATAATTCAACTCATTTTATATTTATAGGACTATTATGTGAGGTGCTCCAAAGCATTATAGCACAGGCCTATCTCATAATGTGCCCATAAAAGAAAGAATCACCAGTTCAGTAATATTTCTTGACATGAAGTATTGATCACAGGTTGGAAAGAATGACAGATGTTTGGAGATAACTGAAATGGGGGTAAAAGCAAAAATCTTTGTACAGTCCCATGTGGTCAGATTTATCACGGCTGTCATTGGCTATATGAAAATTCGTTGGTTTAGTCTAAGAAAATCCAGGTTCCCTCTATAATTAATTAGGAGGTGATTTGTCCTGACCTAAGACTACTCCTGAAAATGGATGTGATGAAATCCCCTCTTCTTGAGGTACTCACCTCTTCCATTTACAGCAAGAGGAGCTGAGAAGAGTAGCTCAGACCAGATGCCTAACTCCTATATGACTAAAGTTAGGTGCAATGAATCCCATCTGCAGATGGGTGAAGTAAGCAGAATACACTGTCAGCTGTAATGAGTGGCAACGAGACTAGCTCTTGACATTACTGAAGGCCAAGTAAAGCTTGCTTTGATTTGGCAGAGCCAGGTTTCCTCTTCTTAGTTCTGTAATACAGTTATTTGCTACTTTTATAATTTCCATAGGCATATATCCATGTTCCAATTACTGAGATGACGTTTGCACCAGCATGATTCATGCTGTCAATTCCTGTCTCAAGTTAGATTCAAGCTAAGTTTATTTTGGGAGCAGTGGATGCATACCTACCAGGAGCATGGAGGTGCGGGAGAAAACAGACTTCCAACTGCAAAGACAGTAAAAGTTTGGGTTTCACATCACTAGAGAGCCAAAGCGGTGGTCAGGCATAAAACAGATGGACTTCCTGCTCCGCATTGAATAGCCTATGTACATATCCATGTTCTTTATGTACTGAGGTTGCTGGAGGTTGCAATATTAACCAAATAAATACTGTAAGAGCTCTGTCTCTCCAAAGTTAACTGATCCTCCCATATCCTCAGCGGATAGTCATAATTCTTCTCTTTAAAAGGCATATCCCAAATAATCTCAGTGGTGATTGCAGTCTCTGACTGGAAGACCTGTTCCTCTCTGCATGGGACAGATACTCAGGTATTCACAGGAAGATACTGGGGAAAATAATGCTGGGGCGAGAGAAGAAGCAAGAGCGTGTGGGATGGTCTAAGCTAATGATCAGAGACTGACCTAGGAGATGATGTCTTTCAGGTCCTGCTGCAATGGCATATTCTGCAACTATACTTGTGTGAAATACATAATAAATAAAATACCAGATATTTATGGAAAATACATGCACAGTCTTCAGGCCAGGAGCTGGGACACCCTCTGTGATGTGGCTGAGCAGAAGCCCAGAGCACAGGCTCGCTCTTGTTCTTTTCCTCTAGTCCAGGGAAGTTTGTGTGCTCCCGGTAGAGCAAAACAACTTCAGGGAGAGTGTGAAGACATCCCTCCCACAGCCCACCCCAGAACAGCTCACCAGCCTGCAGCAGGGCAGCTGCCCCAGGGTGCGGGGTGGGCCTTGAGCCCCCCAGGCAAGGGGACAGCCTTGCTGGACGCTACGGAGAGCTGTCCCCAGCAGGCATGCTGGAAGGGATTTTTGGCACGTGGCAGACTCCAGGGTTGGTGCTGTGGTGCCCCAGCCCCAGCCCTTTTGAGCAGCCTTGTTCTGTACTTACGGAACAAAATCTTTTTGCAGGTAAAAGATTGCACAAAGTCTTTTAGACACTTATATTCTTTCTGTAAAGAGGAGCAGAGAAATTTGTTGAGTTTTAAAAATGTTGATCTGGGTTGCACTGGTTTTGTCGTTTGTTTTTTGTGTTTTTTTTTCAATCTGGTTCCATGCTTGTCACTTCCAGTGTACTGCGATGAAGAGGGATGCAAAACGAACTGAGGAGGTGATAGGTGGTGGCGGCGTGGGGGTGGGAATATGGAGCTGGAAGCCACTAGTTGAATCTGTTACATCTTCTCTTTCCCCTTTCCTTTTCATCTTCGCAACCCTCCTCATTCTTTATTTTTACATTGTCCTTCAAGAACATAACTTGTCAAGGGATATTCTCATCTCACCTAGCTGTAAAGCATAGAGCTTACACAGTGATTAATCACATCACTTCTTTACTTCTTCGCAGTGCCATTCAAATGTCAACAACCCTCAGGAGGTTCCTATGGTGCAGGAAAACAAGTATTATTCTGTTTTTCCAGATAAGGAAACTAAGACAGTGGTCACCATTTTCCAAATGTAGTTACTAAATCCATGTCCTGTCATCTAGTTCTTTAATTTAAATGCCTAAAGATGAGATGACCCATTGTGGTGGAAGCTCCCCTACTGCACAAAACAAGTACTGCTCCCTGCTGAAGATAAGGATAGGCGTTTTCGGACAGTTGTCTAATCGGACAGACGGAACTGAGGAAACTGAGACTAAGGAGCATATAGTATTTTATAATCATATTACAATGAATAGACCTGAGCGAACACAATTTGTGATTATGAAATGTTTCCTTGTTCATTTTTCCATTTCAATATGTGGTGGGAAACTGCTATTAAAATAATAATAATAATATTAGCTTTGCTATATTTACTCAGTAGCTCAAATGCTACTAGACTACATGGCCTGAGAGGAAATGCCTTGTTCAGACTCATTTTCAGTATAGCAGCTAGAAGACTCATGAAAACTACATCTAGCCTTTTTTATAATAAAATATCCTTGTAATATTTATTAATCTGAAATGTGCAGTTGAATGTTTGATGAAAGAGCTATTGTATGCTTGGGTTTACAGTAAACAGTTAAAGCTCTTAAAGTGAAGTTGAAGCAAGTGGAATATTTGCTTAGATTTGGCAAGAAGAAATATTGTAAATAATTCAAAGAGTGTAATTTGATTCTAGATTTTTCTGGGCTATGTGGCATATGGCCCTTCTGTTTTTGTTTTATTTAGGTTTGCTGCCTCCGTTACGTAACTGTTCTTTTTAGCCTGTAATTAAACTTCAAGGTCAACCAGGAATTAAGCAGAGAGGAAGTTCGTGTAATGGAAACGAGTGAGGCTGGACCCTGCTGTGTTACATCACTCCCTTTCTCCTAACGAACTCATCTGCTGATAAGGACAGGAGGGGGAAGGACAAACCCGAAACTTCCTGCAGAGCCAGGAGACGAGGGCAGACAGGCATTGGCGTGCCGGCTCCGGAGCAGCACTGCTCCTCCGGCATGCAGCCAGCCAGGAGAGGCGGCAGGGATGCTGCAGCTGGAGCATGCTCTGCCAGGAGCTGCTGCACCAAAACGATTGCTTACAGAGGGTGCCTTGGCTGATTGTTGACCCTTTTATATAGACCCATTCTTTTGAATAATGTGCATGAGTTACATGTACATCTGCCTCTGTATGTGAAGCTTGTTTATGCTTTGGCTGGTTCAAAATAGGGACTGGGTGCTTAAATATTTATTTTCAAAAGAAGTGGTCCCGTTGCCTCCATGGATTGGGATGTCATCTACCTGTTGTTGTTGAGTATGGATGGGTTGCTTGCGGGTGGGTGGCACGCTCCCAAAGCAGAGCTCCAGGGAGAGGACAGATCCAGTGCCGAGGGAAGGGCCAGGTCCACCCAGTGTTCTGGGCATCAGCCACATCCCGCAGCTCCTCCTTCCCTCTGCCATCCATTTTTCCCTGCGCACTGCAGTGCATAGTAGTCCACCTGTTGAGTGGTCTGAGTGTTTAAAAAGTATTTTTTTGTTGTTGTTTGCAGGGTTGGGTTTTTTAAAATCTGGTCCTGTGTGCACCTCGCTGATGGTGTGTCCGCATGCACCCTTGTCCAAGCGCAGCTGGAAGGGCAATGAACTGTAGAGAGGAGTGGGTGCATGGGGCACAGGCAGCAGCTCCCAGCACTGCCCCTGCACCTAAAAACTGCTCTTGGAGCTGCAAAACAGAGTGAGAGCATTTGGTCACCCACTTTACGTGCATCTTGTGGTACCGAATTAGCACCATGACATACGTGGTGCTTTGGCTACACAGAAACTGTTACATCATTTCTCATGAGGTGTCGCTGAAAACCTGGTTTGCATTTGAATTGCGCCTATTATTTTTGGAATTTTTTCATTTAGAGCTCCTCAGGTGAATAGTGCTGCATAAGTGCTAAGTGTTATTATTTATTAGTCACATATATTCTGTAATTACTTTGCAAATATGATCATTATATTTGAAGTTACAGAGTACTTCAAACATTAATTGCCACATAACTTGCAGATTTCATATCTGATACACAAACCTAATCATCAGTCATTAAGTATTAAAGAAGAGAGCACTGGAAATATATTAAATTACTTCAGATCACTGATTAAACCTAATCCTTGGAAATTCCTAAAAGCCTATTGAGGCACTGAGATTCACTTCCAAGTGACCATTGGGAATTTAGGCCTAAAACGCAGCCGAATGCCTTAATTCTCAGGGATATCACAATTCTCTGACCCCGCAAAATGCTCCTTTTCTGGAGTCCTGCCCCAGCCATAGCTGAGTCTTACTTTAGTTCTCTTTGTGGCTGGCTTTGTGGCTATGCTTTCTCCTCAAGCAGGCAGCATCTTCATCTATACAACTGCACATACTGTAATACTCAAGACAATAGTGAAGGAGAAATGGCAGAAATGATGCAGGAGATCAGCGGCAGGCTGCAAGGGGCTCAGACCCGAATCTCACGCTTCCCGGGCCAGCACCTCACTGACCTGTACCGTGCTTTCTCCCATGGTATTTGATTAATTCTTGCATTGATGCTTGGATGATAAAGCATGCTGTATTCTGTTAGCTGGGAAAACGGGCAAACCTAGTTTCGGCGACCCGGGCAGTGGTGTTCCCCCCATCCCATGCTCCTGATTTCCTACATTCCCTCCCCTTCGCAGCGAGTCCCTTCGCGGTGCAGCCTGCAGAGCAGAGGAGAGGATGCGAAACTTGGGGATGCTGGGCCCGTTCCACGCTACCCCGGCATCTCCGGGCTGGCATTCAGCAGTGGCAGCATGCAGCTCCAGGGAGGCGTTGGGTGCTGGATGGCTCCCCAGCGTCTGTCATTGTGCTTGACGCTGCGCTCCCTTCCAGAGCGGTGGGCTGGAGTGACAAGACAAAGACACAGGCAGCGTGTGAAATCTCTCTCCTGCCTTTTTCAGACTCGCTGAAAATTTCTCCCTGCCTTCTCTGTGGTCACCGTGACATCTCCTTGGCGAGGACTTGCCCACGCCTGTGCTAAAACTGGTGGCGACGCTTGTGTTCCCAGGCATGGTCCCAGTCACAGAGGGGAGGAGAAATGAAGAAACTCTGTCCTTTCCCTGAGTACTCCAAGGTTAATTAAGAGTTAGAAACTATATTTTAAAGCCGTGCGGTTATTTCATGACCATATTTAGGAAAACAGCATTTTAAACTAGCTTTATACTATTTCGCCATAGGTAAAATATCTCTAGTTGGGAGCTGTTACACTCAACAATCTATATCAAACGTTATAAAAATAACGGCATATGTGTGTATATACATAGATTTCAAAGTATTAAACATGGGCGTTTGTGCATGTTTGTGTGCTTGAGGAGAGAGGAAGTGTGTGAATGTGGGAGATGCTGTTGAAGTCCTTCTCCAGCCCTTCTGAGACCCCTCTCTGAGTGATGGGACTTGGTTTTCCTCCTCCTGCAGTAGCAACCCGCGAGATTTCCACTGCCCAGCCCCTGGACCCCAGTGCCAGGGGATTTGCCACAGCATCCCTAAGCCTGGCAGGATGGGACAGGGCAGCCTGATTGTGGAGAAGGAAGAGTCTGCCTGGGGTTTTCTGAGGCTGCTGCCCGTAAACCTTCCTTGGATGAAGCAGGGATTGGCACCTGTGTCAAGGACACGGGAAGGTTCCCAGTCATTAGCTTCGTGGGAAGGCAGCTTTCCAGTGAGCCAGTTCATTAGTTGTAGCAGTATCTATTTATCTGGTATTGCTGAAGAAGATCTTTATAGTCTTGAAGCAATGTTCTTTTACTTCCTGGTGTTCGCGTGCTCCTCTCTACTGTTGTAGTTTCTGGAGCTCTCCTCTTTTTACCTAAAGCAGATTAATGACGTTGTTTATTTGTGGTTTTTTTCTGTTGGGTTTGTGTTTGGCAGTCATGAATTCTCTGTCTAATCCACATTCACTTTGGACCACCAAGCAATGGGGAAGTCCTTCTCTCTCCTGCCTCCTGACCTCCTGCTATCCTCAGTGCAGGCAGGACTGCGGTGCCAGTAAGACTGGTGCTAGCTTGTGTTCCTCTGCTGGAGTGCCGTGATGCATTGTTATTATTTATTTACTTGAGTGCCCTAAGTTTTTCAGCCCTGTGTTGTGCTCAACAGTGCTTGTGCACAAAATGGAAAGACGGTCCCGGGCCCAGGGCTTATGCTAGGAAAGCTATGACATTACTGGGAGGACTTCCGCTTAGCAAGTGGAAGTTATGAGCTATATTCCATGCCTCTTTAAATGTTAAGACATAAAGATAAGACAACAACATAAGATTTAGAGGGTTGTTTTATAATAAGCACAATGAACAGATTAGATGCTGGTGTGACATGGCTTTGTGGGCTCCAAAGGAGCTGATTTACTCCAGCCCAGGTTATATAGTTGGAGAAAGCGGTCAGTAGTGGTTAGATCAGAGCACCGGAAATAAAGCTCCCTGTGCTTTTTCGCGCCCAGCCACGACTGAATTGCCGTGAGATTTGTGCAAGACTGTCACCCTACAGCTACCTCACCGCGAGCCTGACTCTCCACACCTTGCAGTGTAGTGCTTGTGATGACTTAACTCATGAAAGGCAAGAGCAAAGCTGATTTATGCCCATTTTGCACACATCAACAAAAGGATATAATGGCATTTAAATATTATGGCTTAAATCCAACTCCTTGGTATATAGTTGAGCGTTTTGGGGATGGGGAGGGGTGGATCTACCACGCCTTAGGATGCTGTGCAAACCCCCAGCATGTCTGCTTTGGGATGCGGCAAAAGAGTTCGTGCAGGGGTTTAAACATACAAAAGCAACATGAATCAGATATTCATAAATAAATAAAATACAATCTTAAGTCTGAGCGGGAGAAAAGCAGAATTTTTAATTGCTGCAGATTGCAATCCACTCAGTATTTTAACTGTATAAAAGGCACAAGTAATCATTCACAAATTATCCGAGCAAACAGTTAAGGCCTTCGGTTTTTGTTACTGAAGTTGGCAGCAAAACCCTCAGTTTCATTGGGGAAATAATCAAGTTTCCACTTTTGACTTCCTCTCTCTGACAATCAGTATTAACAGCTCAGAGAAGGCAAAGATCCTTGTTTAGGCCTTAACTCACTGAGAAATGTACTTTAAAATATTATTTAAAGAAACAGTATGTTTAGTATGCATTTAATTTATCTTTTTTATTGTTTTGGCTTTTTTAAGGATTTATGTGCAAAATAGAATTCAGTTACATTCACTTCTGAGTAACTGATATTTTGGATTAATGTGACATGCAAAAATCTTTCATAAAAAAGTAAATTTCAAATAAATGGAAGAAAATTATTGTAAAAATACCAAACCAGTCCTGCAATATTATTTTTTTTTTTATTTTGGTAGGCAAGTTTGTTTGGGAGGCAAACTTATTCGGAATGTATTGTTTCCCAAGGAAGTGTTAAGTACCTTTTTCTTTATAATAATAAATAGTGTCCTTATTATGTGGATAGCAATATTCTTCAGCAGCACTGTCCCAAAGAGCGCCCAGTGCCGCACCGCAGGCCGTGGCGTGTGTATGAGGGCGGTGACTCTCCCCGCTTTCACAGAGCAGTGTCAAGACCCAACCCATCTCTATGTACCCAAGCAAGACCCACATACGAATGATTCCAACCAAGGAGCGAGCGCAGGCTGAGCCCGCTGGCCAGGACACCTCTCCCAGATGTGCCATTTGAGCCACCTCTACAGCTACCTGCTGCTACAGTGGTAGAGCCAGTTTGGATGGGTCCTGGGTCAAAGATAGACTGGTATCTTCCCTCTCCCATGGAAATTTCGAAGGAGTTTTCTTTCCATCCTCGTCATGGCTCTTTCGGATGTATTTCAGTGATAACTTTTTCATTCTGCAGACGACACACTGACACAGAGCAGGTTTCATTGCCAGAGGAAATGCCAACAGGGAGACAAGCTGACACCCACAGGCCACTGCTGAAAGAAATTGGCATCTGGGTCTTGCAGCTGCCAAACCTTCTCTACGAGTGGCCACAGCAATCAGATCCAGTGATGTAGCAAACCGAGGAGGAGGAGGAGGCGAAGGGCATGTGGTGCACAATCAATGCAGCAATCAAAGGGAAGAGGCCATGCCAGCTGGTTACTACGCTTCCATCCCCGTGCCAAAAGCACAAAATAATATTTAAAGAAAACATCAACAAAAGGCCGGCAGCTTGCGTGGCCCATCACAGTGAGAGCAAAGGGTGAGGAGGTGGGCCATGTGTGCGAGGCTGCGCTGCTGCGGCAAGGGGGCTCCGGGGCCCCTTTACGCCCTGTGCCAGCTCTTTTCAGGCTTCGGCACCGCTCAGAGAACTGCTGCTACTTTTAAAAGTACAGGTTGTGCCAGGAAAAAAGTCGAGATCTAGATGACTGCATGGCTGAGAGCATGGATATTGCAGCAGTGGTTGTAGTAGTGGAGACGGTTAATAGCATAAGGCTGGCTATATAGTACAGATGTCAAGAGACACTGGCTGCTTTTAACGGGCAGGCCAATGCATAACAAACATTTGAATGTGTCAAAATGGGGAAAAAAATCCTATCATCCACCATATGAATTGTTTTACTATGTTGACCATTCTCTGTAGCTCTTTTGAAAATGTATTTTTTGATGGGGAAATGCAAAAGTGAAGTGGATAGAAGAAAAAAACACATACTCTCTAATGATCTCATTGCAGAGAACAGCCATCTACCATGATGGTCTGCAATTACCTTCACAGACCCTCACCTTGCCAAACTTTGTGTCTGCTCTGGCCAAATAATAAAAAGTAGTCTGAAAGGACCTGGAGAGGTCATCAAGTACACCCTCATACCCAGCACAGCATTGATTCATGTCTAAGTTGTACTGTACAGCAACTGGGGACAGTGCAGGTGTTTCATCTATTATTGAAAAGGATCTGGAGCACTTGTAGCCATTGTAAAAATAATAAATAATAACAATTTTGAAAAGGTATGTTCTCAGACGATAGCTTTAGAAGGTCTGCATCACAAGATGCAGCAAAAGGACGGTGCAAAGATGCATTTGGACACTCATCCTGGAATAAGTGCAGTTGACTTGTAGTTTTGTTGTGTTTAAGGAAGTAGCATGCAAAGTTTTACTGGCTTAATGGCAGTTCCCTCCGTGTTAGGCTGTGCTGTACAAACAGCATGGCCCGTGAGTGTAGTAAAGTTGGTACATGTGTTGGTATTTAATGAAAGATATTTACTTAAAGTAAACTTTTGATTGTGCTGATGAATATATGGCAAACATTGAAAGCAGTGCCAGTTACGTTTTTACATATCAAAGAGGGGTTAGTGGTGCATGTTTGATTTTTGTAGCTATACCCAGTAGAAACACAGCACAGCAGGGAGCTAGGCTACAAAAGCCAGATTTTCTTCTTCGCTTGTTTCTCGTTTCCACAGCCTGCTAACATTGCCTGCTGCAGTCAGCACAGACCTGGGACACTCCTGCTTTCTCCCTGAGTGACAGCACTGACTTGGCTAAGTCTCCGAGCTGGTATTCAGGCAATGAGGTGTTTTGCACTACTTGCACATGTGTAGGTACAAGCTAGGGCACCAGTCTTGGAGCTGTTGGTCCTAGGGGAGCAGTTCATTCGAAGGACCATTGCAGTGATCTTAGAGATTAGCAATACGAGTGGATTAAAATTCGGCTTGGCCTACAGATTGCTTTGCTATTGCTTTTACACTACAGCATAGGATACACCAAACCATATATTACAGCTCTGGAGTAATGAATTTATTATTTACGTGCTTGGACGGTGCCAAATGCAAATTTGCCCAGCTGATTGTACAAAAGGAGGCCTTTTTGCACAAACCAAATACAAATGCTCTTCTTCCTATCGGTATGAAACGAGAAGAATGACCACCATTTCATGGAAAGCTTCATTATGGGCTTGCGGGGGCTCCAGAAAAGGCCATGGCAGCTTTGCTGCTGATTTATGTGGAGCAGAACAGAAACCCTGTTGGAGCCAATGGTAGAAATGAGCTTTAGTTTTAAGAAAGACTGCAAACAAACAGATGTTGTGTTGCACGTTAATACATGGCCAATGATCATACTACATGAACGTATCACGTAAAGAGAAAATTTTCTTGTAATTAGGCACAAAATCCACTATTTTTCTAGTGAAAAAAGGTACTATTTTTGCAAAGAGTTACCTTGTTTGCTGACATTACTTCTAGAAGATTCACTGATAAAAATCTGTCTGTAAGTACAGGACAGATACAGCAAATTTGATCATTTTCTGTTTTAACATTCTTGGAATGTTTCTACTATTTATTTAGAGGAAACTCCAAGATTCAACCTGATTTTTCTGATTTTGCACTCCTGAGTCTTTTTCATCTTTCTTTTTCTTCTTCTTCTTCTTCTTCTTCTTCTTCTTCTTCTTCTTCTTCTTCTTCTTTTAAATTAGGAAAAAGTTTTAGATAGTGAGCAGTAATTTCTCAGGGCAGTGCACATGAAATTATACATATTACTGCTCCGTATTAATAAAGGTCTGTATCACATTCTACTCCTTGCAGGAGGAGAGTCCTGGTCTGGTGGTTGCCTTCATCGGCAAAACATCTCCACACTACTAAAGCCTCTTCTGTATTGCCCTATCACACTAGTGTTTTCTCTGGAGGACTTGTTACTGCTCTCATCTCCATGGCTGACTGCAAGCAAAGCTCAGTAACGCTGCATTTTGAAGCCATCGAGCAGCTTGTGTCTCTGCTGCACAGAAGATCAAGAACTCATGTGTCTTGAGCAACGTGATTTTTATGTCGTGGTTTAACCCCAGGCAGCAACACAGCACCACGCAGCCGCTCACTCGCTCCCCCCCCACCCAGTGGGATGGGGGAGAGAATCGGAAAAAAAG
>JAVKLA010000074.1:82686682-82722724 GCA_034782735.1 Sagittarius serpentarius
ATACCACACTGAAAACACAGCACTGTACCAGCTACTAGGAAGACAATTAACTCTATCCCAGCCAAAACCAGGACACTAAGGCTCTTTTTTCTTTTCATGTGGGCTACAAGTCACTTGTACTGCACACAATAGCAGAATTGTCCCAGGCATTTGAAAGCAGGTATGTCCTATATGCTAAGTCTATCAAGGAGGAAGAGCTGTTTTCCTCTTAGCTGACACCTCTCAGTTCTCTCTTCCTCTTGCACAAATACTTCCTTTGATGCCACATGGAGCATGGAGCCTTCCTTCTTCCTGATCAAGTCTCTGTTGGTGTTTTCCCAGCCTGAGTGCTCTGAGTGTCTGCCCCAGCTTGCGCTGTCCTGGGCACTTCAGCTCCTTGAGACAAGGGTTTGTTCTTTGCCATCACCTCTTGCCTTTTCTGCAGTTTTTGCCATGTCTGGACATGGTGACTTAAAAACCTCTCCTTGATCTTTGCTTCGCGCTTCTCACTGTCTATTTGCTGATACCTGGGTTTCTTACGTCTCTTCTCATGTATCTTAATTAACTCACCTCAGAACTCCGTCGTCTTTGGCCACTCTTTAGGTCCAAGCAGGACCCTGCGCACCCTTGAGCTGCATTCCTTTCATGCTTTTTACCTCCGGCTTGTTTAGAGCCTTGTTGGTGGATCGGACTGGATTTCACAGCGAATTCTTCTGTCAAAGTTGCTTGACATTGTAGATGAAAAATTTGTGGAATTAAAAGATAATTGTCTTTGGGGAAACACCTTCAAAGAGGTATTGCACATACCTGTAATTTGTTTATTCAGTACTAAATCTATCACATTTCTCTTGCAGTTTCTTGGACTTGGTTTGCTCCTGAATCTACTGTTGGATACTTCAGTAGGCTGTGAAATTTTGCAAAATGCAGGCATCATTTATTTCCTTTGTTCCTGTCTCTGAATTTGCCCATGGCACTTTCCAGCACAATTTCTGTCATTCCCAGTCTGAACGTCCCCTTTGCTCATTGCTACAAAGCATCCTGCTGGAGGAGGCTGCGCAGGTGTTCCTGCTGGGAGTCATAAACTCATTCACTTTCCTCCTCCTCAGCATCTGCCATGGGACCACTGGCCCATGATGGGGTTAAACTGATGACCTCTGGAGGGGACATAGCTCCTTTTAAAGCCCAGCCCAGGCCCTACCTCTTTTCTGGGACCTCTCCAAAAGGTACCTGTTGTTAGTGTCTTCTCTGACAGGGGCTATGGAAAATCTTTGTGTGATAACAACTTCCATCTTCACTAATCTCAGACAGTTATCTGTTGGTAGACAGAAGCTAAAAATTTTTGTAGTCATCACTGTTAGAAGAAATGATGCACCTCATAGATCAGTAAACTCCCTGACAGCCCTTTAATTCTGGATAACCACATTATTAGCTTTCTACATCTCCTTTTTGATATTTTCTGTGTGTTTCTTGCCTATATTTCAGTAATGCATGAGTATAATTTTCTCTGATTTTAGGCATCATAGCCCTTAGCTCTCTACCACTGTCAATGGTTATGGTGCTTTACAAGAAAATTTAGACCAGCAGGGTTACTATGAAAAACAAATGTAAAAATAAAGCCAGTCTCCAGTATCTTAGAAACTGGTAAGTGCCATTTGATGATGAATTAAAAAATTATCGTTATCACAATAAAATGGAAAAAAGTCCTCTAAGAAAATTATTTTTAGCAATGCTTGGGATCTGGACTTCTCTCATTTATACATCGCTGAAATTGTCCTCAGTATTGTAAATAATAAGAATAAAGGTAACAGGAGTGCATATTTTGCATATGCATTTTGGGTTTGACTTTGGGTTTTCAGTTGATACTTACCATTTTGGTTTCAGAAAATGTGTTAATATATATACTGTTATCAGATGATTTCTTCTGAATAAGTAACTCCAGCTGTTTCAGCTGATGCTTTGGAAGTTGTTGCCTCATTGCTGCTCTGTTAAGATGTTTCCAGCTTTGACAAACTGCCCAAACTAGCTGCAGATTCTATGCACTACCCTTTTTATATTTTCAATGTCACTTTTAACAGGCAAGCGGCCCATGACAAACAACTGCAAACAGTGTGCCAGCCGTAATGCAGATACTCTATATGCATATGACCCTTATCTTTTATAGCATAAACTATGTTTGCACCATTGCCTGAGATGGGAACACAAAGGCAGAGCTAAAAGAGAGCTAACCCACCTGTCAAAGTGTTTCTGTCGCTATTCCAGAGAGTTTACGACAGCCTGGCCATTTTCAGAGCCGTGGTGCAGACGGCTGTACTCCCTGCAAATGCCTGTTTTGGAGGGGTGGGAGCAGCATCTATCTTCCCAATCACCCACTCTTCTGTCGTACAAAGCCCCGAATGCAGCAGCAGCGTAGTCTGGAAGGAAACAGCATCAGAAGTAACTGGAAGGATTCTTCTTGGAGTGTCTTCTTCCCTGTCCACTGTGCCCAGTATGAACCACAGTAGATTTCACCATTCTCAGAATTCTGTATTGTAGGTGAGAAATCATCCCTTTTGCCCAAGAAACTAATTTTGAGCAAATAGTTTGCTATTAATTTATTTTTCTCCAGACTAGTAAACTGTCTTCTTGTATCCTGGGTAAAGTCCTTCAGCACAGAGCAATGTATTAATCTAACTGTGCACCTATGGGTTGTCCTGCCATGCTGGGACATCTTATTCTTTTTGATACGGTGTTGTGTACCTGGGAAACACATCCCACAACTTTTGATGCTACATATTTTGTCAAGAGAATTCTAGTATATCTTGTGGAAGGAAATGTGCAGTTTCAAGAAAGGTTGAGATGTACAATATTGTCAGCATAAGGATGCAACCACAGATCTCTGGAAACTCATTCATTCTGGTATCCAACTAGCAATTCACTGATTTTTTTCCTGCTAAAAATGATTAGCTTCCCTCCTCAGCCTCCCCTTCAGCACTCAGAAACTCAGAGTCCTAGATCTTCAATACCAGGTAAGCAACCCCAGAAGTCCTTCTAAGCTGGCTCCTGCCACCCACCACTCGTGGGTCCTTTCTGTATGCACCAGCCTCCCCTCCTGCCTTTTTTGACTCTTTCACCTTGAAGCCTGAAGGAAGGAGCAGGCAGGGAGGGAGTCTGTGCCCCCTTTCCCTCTGCGGGGCGGGGGAAGAGGAGGCAGCTGTATGCCTCTGAAGGAGTGTCAGGCATGGCCTTAAGACCATGGTATCCCATGGGAGAAGGTGGCCTTAGGAAAGCAGTGGTCTGAAGCTCTGGCTGAACAAAGACCTCTTAATTTGTAAATTCTTTTTTATTAGGAAAATAAGCTGGTTATTCATGCCAAGTACCTCTTTGGTCCAGTCCCACTTATTTATAATTAATGATGAGTAAGTTCTGTTTCCTTGAATACAGTAGAGGGGTGTCCCCCATCTGATCTGTACTTAGTGATGTATTTTTACAGGCTGAAAGAGTTGGGGTTGTTCAGCCTGGAGAAGAAAAGGCTCTGGGGAGATCTTAGAGCGACCTTCCAGTACCTAAAGGGGGCCTATAAGAAAGATGGGGAAAAGCTTTTTAGCAGGGCCTGTAGCGACAGGACTAGGGGAAATGGCATTAAATAAAAGAGGGCAGATTTAGATTGGATATAAGGAAGAAACCTTTTACAGTGAGGGTGGTAAAACCCTGGCCCAGGTTGCCCAGAGCGGTGGTAGAAGCCCCATCCCTGGGAACGTCCCAGGCCAGGCTGGACGGGGCTCTGAGCAGCCTGACCCAGTGGAAGGGGTCCCTGCTCACCGCAGCGGGGTTGGACCAGATGGCCTTTGGTGGTCCCTTCCAGCCCAGGCCATTCTGTGATTCTATGATTCTATGATTTTGCGGCTTGGTCTGGGGCCTTTTTCTCTGGCTCTTGGGCAGGCAGTGCTTTGGGCAGCGGAGGCAGGTTAACGCAGGCAGACCTTCGCTCTGACCCAGCACGGCTGCCCCTGTGTTTCTGCAGTACGTTAGGCATCTTGTCACTGATGAAAGTCCGATATAATGAGAAAATGCCAGTTTCTTATCTTTGCCAAGGTGAGACAAGCTGAGAGAGTCAGCCGAGAGGATCTCACGCAGGGTCGTCCTCCCGCAGCTGCTGCTGCCTGTGCCTTGGTGCAGTTCCAGAGACCTGGACATTTCCTTTAGCCACCGAAGGACCATCATCACCTCTTCTTCCTTCCTGCACCCCTTCTACAGCAATGAATTTGGCCATACTGCATCACCCTAAAGACTATGCTGTGCAAAGTTAAACCACAATTCGTGGCCAGGAGTGATGGCTGCAAGCCTGCGGGGTGCTTTGGATGGGAGAAGGCTGGTGTCCTCTCCTGCAAAACCTCTTCCATCCAGCACGCTGCCGAGCCATCCTGGCTGGCTGGCATGGGGTCCAGTGTGGGCAGGCGCAGGCAGGGAGCAGGTTTCTGCGGGCAGCCACCTGTTAGTCCTGCGATTAAGAGCAAGGGAAAAGTTGGGGAGCTGAGGAGCCTCTCATCATTGCAAATGATGCTGAGTGCTGCACGCTGCTCTCGCTGCAAAGGCAAGTAATTTTCAGTGCGGCGGAGAGCGAGCTGAGGCCGTACCATAAACCACAAGGATGCGGAGAGAGCCGGAGCCCCAAGCAGCCCATATCGGCTCTTGAATATTTCATGGGTCGCACAAGCCGTTTGGAGTACAGATATCTGCAATACTCCCTTTTCCGCAGCTCCTTTCTGAAGCCTGCTATCCTCTCCCACCAATGCTGCTTTTCATTTGTCAGGAATGATTACCCTTCCTTTTTGTTAATAACAGAGCTGAAATGCCCAGACCAGTGCTTGGGTTTATAAGCTTCCTCGGCAACATCGTCAGTGATGTCAGCTCAGAGTATGCTAATTAATCTATGGTCCCTCTTCTGGCTGTTTCTGCAGTAACAGAGCAAAAATAATTTTAGGTTATGTATCAAGACTGCCTGTTGTTTATTTTTTATTGGCTTTCTCTCTGTATGGCACAATTAAAAAAAAAATAGGCTTTGCTTTCAGGGTAGGGGCCAGACTCCGGCGTGGTGTAAGGCAGCACTGCTCCAGCTGTCGGCTGTCTGCGGAGCCAGCCCGGGATGGCACCTCTGCTCCCCGGAGAGCCGTGGGCAGCCCCCGGGGTCGGGATGCTGAGGATGTGACAGGGTGAGGGTGTGGGGTTTCGGGGCGCTCGGAGCCACAGCTGCCCAGGAGCCCCCCAGTGTCAGCGGGGACCCCAGGGCCGTCCCACCAGCCCGGCACCCACGGCGTCGCAGGGGTCTCCCCGGGGCTCCTGGGGCAGCTGCAGCCCGGGGCCGGCGCAGGCTGTGTTTGCAGCCCAGGCTCCTCTCCAGCACCTGCAGTTTCCCACTTTATTTTCCCTTTTGGCTTCTGAGTTTTTCCAGGCTTGGTGAGCTTTTCAAAGCGATTAACGCTTCCTTCCCCTGTTCCCATATTTTTTTGCTGGAGAAGGAGGAAGGTTCCCGAGTACCCTGTACCCGCAGGGAAGCCTCGCTCGCGCTGGGATTACCCAGATCCAGTTTGAACTGCTGGGATATGCAAACTGGATAACCCCTGAGGTTCCCGCCAAGCCATCTACCAGCCTGTGACTTAGTAGTAGTAATCTTTACTAATATTTGCAATAGAAACAGCATTTCGCTGAGATTAGCAAACTTCGCAGTGGCTTATTTGCAGCTTTTGAATTTGTAAATGAAGGAAAGGGTTGGGAAAAGGGGACTGGGGATGATATACAGGAAAATCTAGTTATGAGAATTTATCCTCTTCATTAAAAGCTACTAAGATCTTCATCTCTGGTATTTAATGTACCAAATTCAATATTCTGAACATAGTTTGCATATAAAAATAGCAATATCATATTTTTAAAAATGGAAGGGGGGAGGGAAAGTTTTAACTAAGCCACACACTTTAATAGCTTTTTTTTTTCATAAATCCAAGCTCTGGGAAATATTTGTCAGGCAAGAATAAACTCTTTGCAATAACTGAAGGTTTTTGTCCCATTTTTCTTCCCATGAAAGCTGTATTTTCCTTCTACATGAAGCAAGATGCCCTGAGAAGTAAAAATTATGAATCTTTAGGAAAAGGAAAAGATCTGTTGCCCTTAGTAGAAAGAGAGCCTTGAGAACCCTGGGTTTATAAATGAAGAAAATGCATGAATAATAAAAACCACACCACCTAAAATCTAATTAATTTGAGTGAGTCGATAAGTTTCTGTTTCTGTATGCTGGTAACAGAAGAGGAAGAGGGAAAAAAAAGAGGGACGTGAGACTTGCCGTTTATCTCCTTCTCATTCAACTACTTATAAAAATCTGGAACAATTGTCTATACAATGCACAGTAAATAGAAATATGTCCTTTATTTATTGTGAGTTTCCTCTAAACTACTTCAACTCCTAATCTCCTTATGTGTATCCACATATTTGCCCGTCAGGAAATTTCAGGAATCGCTCTGGTTGTGGAAGGCAGCTGATGGCCTCCGGCAGCCTCGGGCAGCCCCAGCTCCGGCTTCCCAGGGGGAAAACTCCTGCCTTGGGTACGGGCGTGGGAACTGAGCGAAATGCCAGCGCAGGTGGTGGCAGGGTGGGGGACGTGGGCTGGGAGAAGGCGAGCTGTGCTGTGCCGTGCTGTGCCGTGTCGTGCCATGGCTGAGCCACGACTGTGGCAAACCATGGCCATGCCATGCCGTGGCCGTGCCAAACTGTGGCCATGCTGTTCCATGGCTGTGCTGTCACCTTTCTGTGGCCATGCTGTGACCATACCATGGCTACACCATGCCATTGCTGTGCCATGGCTGTGCCATGCCATGGCCGTGCCACGGGCCACATCACGCCAATGTCGTGCCAGGGCCATGCCATGCCGTGCCTCTGCTGTGGCGGTGCCATGCCATGTTCATGGCCATGTAGTGCCTATGCTGTGGCCTCGCTATGCCACGGGTGTGCTGTGGCTGTGCCGTGGCCATGCTATGGCCATGCTATATCCACGCGGTGCCATGGCCATGCCATACTGTGGCCATGCCATGCCGCGGCCATGCCCACATGGAGGCCCTGTGCACAGTTGGGGTGTCACTGCTAGCACCCCAAGTACCCCTATGCCACGGTCCCTTGCTGTCCCACATTTCTTCCTGAGATGGTTTCTTCTGCTGGGAAACAGCGATACCCACCGAGATGCTCTTTTGCCCAGACAGGCAGACCTGAATACTTCAGGCAGCTGCCAGCCCCTCCATCTTAAATGTCTCCTAAAGTGGCACCGAGCTGATCTGATGTCGTTTACCCCAGTGTAAATCCCAGGCGAGTGCGCTGAGGTCACAGTTCCCCCAGCTTTATGGGGTTGGTGAAAGCAAAGCATGGCCTGGCAAGTTTAAAGATACCCATTTTTCATTTATATATTTGCATTTAGCTCTTGAGCACTGCAGAATGACTTACCGGCATGTAACGGAGAGACTAATCCTGTGCGAGATCTCTGCTATCACCTGAACACGATATTTTAAAAACATTCCAAGGAAAGTCATTTTCATATCGTCAAATTACAGGAAATTTCTCATGAAACTCCTTTGCTGAATGAAGGGCTGACGCCTGCACGCAGCAGCCTAGTCGCAGGCGCTGGGCTGTGCTGGAGGAGCCGTTGCTGTAGCGGGGAGCATGGCAGGAGCGTGGGGGGGACGGGGAGGCTGCCTGGCGTGCAGCGGCTGCCGTGCTCTCGCTGCCATCGCCGCCATCGCCACCGGTACCTCCGCGCCGCAACCAGCCCTAACACCTGGTTCGGTCCGCAGTGACAGCTCAGCGCCTCGACAGCGGTAACAATTTAGAAGCGGGATGCTAAACAAGATATATACACGATGTCAAATATTGGCTGCACACATCTAAGCCAATCACTTCTAAATAAATTAACCATGGCATTGCCTAATACGATCCACCTGCTTTCTTCCTCGTGTTGTTCCAGACCCTACCTGAACCCCCCTTTGATTAAATGTCAAAAGCTTGCCTTGTGCCTGCAGATTTCACTGAAGGCGGATAACAGAAAGGTTCCTCCTGTGACTCCATAAAACTGAAATAAATTCCACTGGCATCTTGTAAATTTTTATTTTCTACAATGACTGCAGGCCCCATCTGCGACCCAGCTGTTATTAGAAGGGAAAGCGTTGGCCCTTCTGCATTACAAAACAGCATAGAACAGTAATTGCCAGTGGAAGAGATTAAGTGTAGACACTAAAAATGTTTACTCGCAATGAATATGCATAACGATGGGTAGGAAACAGCACTGGAAGATTAAAAAGAGAGAAGGGTTTGTTTACAAGGCTGGGAAAAAAAAAGAGGGGAATGTCAGTTGGCCCCAAGCCTGAAATAGGAACGAAAAACCTTTGGGCAAGGCATTAGGGAGAAAAACAGATGGTTTGTGAACCTTTTATTAGATAGAAAAATCATTAATCAAGCCCAGGCTGGAAATGGCAGGGTTTTTGGTAGTTCATATTTTAGTTTATTTTTTCTTAAAGTGACAGTGTGCTATTTTGTTGACAGTCAGCGGTATGGAGCCCCTTTCCATAGGAGAGACAGCCACTTTAGCATGCAGCATTGGGAGCACGTCTAACTTTAGGTCCGTGCTAGCACCAAGCTGTTCTGCAGAGGAAATCCCTCAGTAGGGTTTCACATTTCAGCACCTGTTTTGCCCGTATAGCGAAGCAATTAAAAAAAGAAAAAAGAAAAGAAGAAGGGGGAAAAATCGCAGCCTGGTTTATTTTTTCATGGTCGCGTCGTTCCAACTTGGGGGGGGGAGAGAAATGTAGGGCACGAAAACTTCTGCAGCCAGGCTCATGCATAAAGAGCCATTTAGGAGTGCTTGTCAATACATGCACCCTCCATCATGTCCCTGTTTCCCTTTATTCTGTTGCTAGAAGACTAAAAATAATTGAGTTTGCTGCATTCAAATAACGGTGAGCCAAATGGAAAGCGGGAAAGTGGTCTGGCAACCTGGTCACCTGCGGTCCTGGCTGGGGGTGTCCTGTGCGTGCCAAATGATGCCACCTTACAGTGCCTGAATACGGGGCTTTGTTCGTTTGTTTCTCCCCGTTTCCATTTCCATCAGCATCAGCCTCAAAGCAGGGCATTTCTTTTGCATTAATAGCTCAAGGCACGTCAGCCTCCCTTTCCCCCCAGCCTCTCATTAACCTTAAGTGTTGTCTTGTGCAGTCATTGCTATTTGTGAAACAAGCAGGTCGTCTCCCGCTCACAACCCTGTGGATCTGCTTTTCTCCTGCCTGCGCCGGGGAGCTGGGCGAGCCCATGCCTGCTGCCCCGTGCCCCCGCTGCACCCCTGAGCAGCCCGGCGTGGGGTAGCATGTGTGTGTGCATGCGTACGTGTGCGTGTGTGCGTGTGCATGCATAGGTGTGCGTGTGTGCATGCGTATTTGTGTGCATGAGTATGTGTGCATGTGCACGCAGGCATGTGCCTGAGTATGTGTGGATGTGCACACGCGTGTGCACGCGTGTGCATGCATATGCATGTGTGTGCAGGCAGGAGAGACTCCCCGAGTAGCTGGCACAGGGCGCTGAGCATGCCGTACCACAGAGGGAGCCACTGAGGTCTGGGTTTTACCTTGGGGACCCCTCTGTGCCTGGGGGTCCCCTCTGTGCCTGGCACTGCATCATGAGGATGGATGCGGGGTAACAGGAGCAGTGTTTCTCTCTCCTGCCCCAACGTGGGCCTGAAACCGAGGGCAGGGGGATATGGGGCAGAGGGACACATCCCTGAAGACAGAGTAGGGTGTTAATGTTGGGTCAGCAGATGGACACCTAAAGTCCACCCAGAACTTGCCCCCGAGCTGTGCCTCCTCTGCCCTCGTCCCCCTGAGCATCTCGGGTGCCCCCAAGCAAGTGGAGGCAGCAGGGCAGCACCCAGCCCCTCACCGGGGTTGCCCCGTGCCTCCTGTCTCCTTGAGTGGACCCGTCTTCAGCATGGCTTTCTGGGGTGAATAATTCCTAATTCATGTATTCTTGTATATAAGTTACTAGGAACGAGAGGAGGTAAATTAAAAAGAATTAAAAATTGTCCAATCTGTAAATGATGTAGATCCTTCTACATGTTCAGCTATACTTGACGGCCATGAAAGCCAGTTTAAAAATCTACAAACCGTCTTTCAAAATTTCTTGTTTCCAACTGCGTTCTTGTCAGTAGATGTGGTCAGTCGGTGCAGACACGCATGCACACCCACACACATGTGCACGCAATGACAAAAGCCACTCTGAACGTACCCCAGGCAAACTCATTTGCAAATGGCAGAGCGCAAACACAGTGTCTGTTGGGAAGAGCCCATGCGAGGGACGGCCGGGTTTCCTTCCCGCCCTGCATTCCTGAGTGAGCACCACAACAACATCCACTTCACAGGCTTGCTCCTGAGAGGTGGGATGAACCATTGTATGGACCATTACAACTTTTAATTTTATTTAATTTTAATTTTAATTTAAAATTAGGGCCAAATTGTGTCTGTTCCTTGCCTTGTACAGGTGTAAATATGCCGATTTTAGTTGAACTGGTTTTGAATACCTTGGAGCAGCAGCAAAATCAGACTCCTGGTTTTCAATTTCTGATCTCACTTGTGGTGTTATAAATCTGGGGCAAATCTGCAGACTCCCATGGAGTTACCTGGCATTTGCATTTACATAACCGAGATTGTAATTTGGTCTGGTAGCGTTTAAGAAATTAAAAAATAATAAGCTGGAAACCTCATCTTTATCAAAACATCAACACAAATAAGAGTTACAAAAGATGACATTAAGAATGAACCATAAAATATTTAACAGTAAACTCAAGACCGAAAATAAAGCCAATATCCTTCTTTTGGGAATAAAGGGGAATGGTTTCTTTTTCCAATGTCTTTTATACCACAGAGGAGCTGCCCACACATTTCCTAATTCTTAGACTAATAACTCTGAGATGAACTTCCTAAAACATATGAGCTTCATCAGAGCCGGGGGAGGGAGGGGGGAGAGAACGAGGGGGAAGTACAAAATGATCTTTGTAAGAAATAGTAGCTGGGATTGCTAGCGTTGCATATGTTACAGCACATCATTAATAACAGTGATCAAAAGAAAAAGAACATCTTAGCAGCTGCATCAAATTATTATAGAAATTGGAATTTTCAAATGAGCTCAGAGTTAAAAAAAAGAGGAAAAAAAAAGAAAGAAGAAGGAAAAAAAGGGGCACCATGCACTGGAGGTCAGGTCACTTTGCAGAGCTACAGGATAATCCCTAAAGGTATTGAAAGGGCTGAGATGAAAAACAAATTTTTCTTCCTATTATGGTCTTTGCAATATTACTAGACAAAATGTGTGTGTGGGGAGGAAATCTGAATCTTTTTAGAGCAGCGTATGCAGACATTTAATGGAGCGGGCCTTGGGCAGCCCCAGGGAGGGAGCAGGGCCAGGCTTGGGGCGAATGGCCCCTGCCATTGCCGCGCACCCCAGCCCCGCTGTGTGGACCTCTCCACCTCTGCTGCAAAACCAACTCTAAATTGTGGAATGGGAGCCAGCCCCCAGCGTGACCCCGCCCCCCGGGTCGGCGGGGGCGAGGTGTCCCCCCCACTGCCTCCACCCGGGGAGCGGTCCCACTCCTGCAGCATCACTGCTCATGCACCAGGACGGCCCTTCAACTCTGACATGAAGCTCCGAAACCTTAGTTCCAGAGGGCATGTTGTTGCAGCTCGGGGCTGGGACAAAGCCACGAAGCCACGAAGAAAAGCCATTTGCAGGCTCTGTCCCCAGGCAGCAGCCTGGCCCCTCGCCTCGGTCCCCATCCTGCGGCTCCAAGTAGGCCGCTGAGGGCTTCCAGGAGGCTGGGGAGAAAAGGCTGCTCATCTCTCCAAGGATAAATCGCTCTTCCTCTGATAAAAATTGGTGCGCATCCATGGATTTTATATCCCCCCTGTGAAAAAATAGTGGGAGGGATGCTATGGCTCGCTCTGGGAACACATCCGAAGTTCGTCTTCTACCACAATGAATGTTTTATATCAGCATTGCGCAAAGGCACAGAGCCCATCCAAGTTCAGCCCTCCCGATTCTTGCAGGGCACCTGAAAAATTCAATTCATGAAGAGATAAAGCCTTTCTGGGGAGCTGCACATCCCGAGAGTGGCTCGCCACTGCTGTGGGACCGAGCACAGCCCTGCCTGCCCTCACCGCGGCTCCCCTGGCACCACGCACGGCCGTCCCCTGTCCCCACCGTCCCTGAGGCACGGCCCCAGCCAACACTGCCCTGCTACCTCCTGCCTTTCCTCCTCGCTCCCCTCCAGCCTCTCCTTCCCCCATACCCAGCTGTGTTTGGAAGCCGGGGTTTGGGGCGCAGTCCCCCAGCCAGCCGCAGCCTGCCCTGCCACCCCACGCAGTGTCCTGAACACCTTCCGATGGCCCCGTAGGACACGGGGGTCTTACTGCAGTTTGCACAGAGGGATTCCTTGTACGTCAGGTGGTTTTACCCAAACCACGGGTGAAGAAGCGTGCTTTCCATCTGTCCAGGCAGGGAAGAGTTTCAGGATCCCTGTCCCATCGGGCACAACCGCAGAGGGGCTTGGGCTCACCAGTGCCCCATCGGTGGATGGTTTTGGAGAAATAAATGTGTCCTGACGGGGGGAAACTGATGGCTGCATAACCTTCAGGGCCTGATCCCCCTCAGCTTTCACCAGCTTTTGGAAATTAATTGGTAGGTTTACCCATGTCAGTGGGACTCGCTGTAGAGAGAACCAGTGCTCAGCAGGAGCAAAAGGTGATGCGAAGAAACTCTTTAAAGATTCAGGTTTGATCTCGAAATAAAAGCCTTTCTTAAAAATGCATTCCCAAGCACCCTCCCTTTCTTTTAAAGCAATGTTTTTATAATTTGAACCAGTTATGAAGGCTCCAGTTACACATCTGCCTTCTGCATGTGATGTTGCAGTCCATCTTAGCCAGCAGTAAAAGTACAGGTGTTTCAGTTTTAAAGTAACCATTTTAAAAATAAACTTTGAATGGGGCCTCAGATTATTATTTTTTATAGCTGGCCACATTCCCGCCGCAGCGCGTCAGCGCAAGGGTTAAGCAGCAGAGAAGGACCGCTCGTGACTTCATTGCTCTTCCATCTGGTGGGAACCCTGAAAACCATTTGTAAATTAATTTTTTACTTTGAATGCATGCTGCCGCATACAGTCATCACTGGATCCTGCACAGACAGCTTGCACTGCTGCTTCAACATGTCTCCAGCGACAAGCTCAGCTCCTACTGATTTTGAAGGCAGGAGAATAAAATCATTAAGTATGTATGTCCATTCTGCCTGCATGCTTTCTCCCCATACTTTATGCCATAATTATCATCACATTAGTTTGGTAAATAATGTTGACACATGGTTCCAGAACAGCTGTAGAGTGTCCATCTGACACCCACACAATCAGAAGTTCAGCTCCTCAAAAAAAAGGACAGATTGAGCCTCCCATTTCTTCGTCTACGCTTCCTCCTTCCCCCTTCGAAGGCTTGTGCCGATGACGCGGTATCCCTGCTAGCCCTGTCACAGATGAGGAAATCTATTATTTCCTATTAAATCCCTTCAAATAATCCATTCATCTGATCTTTGAGAAATGCAAAGTGCTCATTAATCATACAACTGGTGAGCACTGATTTACAGATTAATCTAATTAGACCTCATTTGTTTCAGGTGAAAGCAGCTATATTAACAACCGCTGCCCAGTGCACAAAGCCCCGCACATGTGGCTTGATGTAGAAGTCAGGATCAATTACAAGATTGACTTTGCGGAGCTTGCGCTGCTCTAGTTGAGGGTCTGTCAACATTTCCATTACAAATTCAAACACTGCTTTTAAAGGATTTATTACTCAGCCATAACATTGGGTTGACTCTTGGCATCCAAGATCTAAGGCGGGGATCGCGGGATATTTAGCAAAACCACTCAACCTATTTCAAGGCCCGGGAGGGGGCAGGGGAAGGTTGAATCAGTGGGGCTGTTTCATCTGGTTTGGAGCTTTGAAGAAAGGCTTTGTTTTATGAATGTAGATTTTGTTGAATTAATTTCTGGAATTAAGTCTTTGCCGTGAATGGAAAAAGCGGAATGACTAATTCCTGCCTTGACCACCCTTCCTCTGCCACCCCCAGTGCCCCAGAGCTGCTCCTTCCCACCCTCCCCTAGCCCAGCAGGACCATGGGAATGGGTCCGTGCTCCCCATGCACCCCAAAATGGCCATTTGCCCCCTCCAAAGCCAAGCTCCCCTCTTTCCCAGCACAGGGGGAGACCCTGCCTTCCCCCAAAGGCAGTACTCTGGGGTTGGGACATCCCAGGGCACCCATCCCAGGGCACCCCACTCACTCTGCGGGGCGGTTTGCTGGGGGGGGACCCTGAGCTGCCCCGCTTTTGGCTGCTGAGCTCTGAGCGCTCCTGCGTGGCTCCCAGTGTTATTATGTCAAAGATGGTAAATGCAAAGAGCCCATTTAATCTCCAGTGTCAGCTTACTCCGTTGATTTGCTGAACTCTCGTGCAGTCGGATATCTGGTGTAACCGGGGAGCCGGCTCTCCTCCCTGGAAAATACCGTGGTTCCCCAGGTGAATGGAACAGGGGCCTGAATGAACTTGGTGGTTAAGCCTGTTGTTATTTGTTCTAGGAAAAAAAAAAAAAGGTATGAATGATACTTCCAAATGAGCAATTTATATTTTTAGCCAGAAATTGCCCTTTTAGTTTAACAGATGTATGCTTTGCACTAACCACTAGATTAGAGTGGAAACCTATGCGTTTAACTGACAAGGCAAAAAATGTTAAGCCTGCTTGTGGGATGCAGAGTAAAAACCTGCTAGGAAAAAAACCAACAGAAATGCTTCCTATTTATTTTCATCAGCATCTAGGTAAATACAATGTAATGGGAATATTTAAAGACCTATAATCTTATTTACATTCTAAGCATGAATACAGTTCCCAGTACATTGCAGACATCTGTCAGACAAACAGACAAGACTCTGCAAAGATATTTAAAATGCTCTTCTCTTAAACAGCTAGGAAGCTGTTTGGGGATTTTGGCAGGATAGCTGGGATATGACATGTCTTTTTTTCTTTTTTTTTTCATTTCTTCTTTTTTTTCCTCCGTAGCAAATGATTTCTTCGGCTCCTTACAAGCAAGCTTAAGAAATTCTGTTTGATAGGGTATTTACTATGAAAATTGAAGTGATAACTCACGGACCGATCTAATTTGTCAGGCATTTTCACTTTGAGGGCTCTTCTCTGCCCATGCCTACTTCAGGTATATTTTAAAGATTTTTCTTCCCCCTCCCATTTAAATACAAAAATAGCATGGCACAGGTCAGTCACGTCAAATAACATAAAACAAGTTTAAGTGTTTCTATTTAATCTGACGCACCCTGAAGGGCAAATGGAGGGATTATCAAGTACAGGATAAAATTGCCTTTCCACGGCCTCTTTCATACCCCAGCTATCCCTGACGCTTTACAAAGCAGCGCCTCAGATAATGACAGTGCGGTAGCTGTTCCAGCAAATGCAGCAACCCCTGTGCGCTTGGTGATGCTCGGGTGGCCTTGGGCTTGTGCTGGGTGCTGTGCAGAGCAGATGGGCAGGGATGCGGCTCCCCTGCTTTCGGTGTGGTGGAGACCTAACCAGCACCACGCTATGTTATGTTTAGCAGGGACCAAGGACAAACGCAGCCCTTTGCCCTGCTCCGAGCGTACCCCTGGTGCCCCTTCCTCATTCAGCGTAGACCCTTTTCTTTCGAGACAAGTTTTAAAACCCAGCCCCAGCCATTGCTGCCAGGTGATGCGGAGATGTCTGGCCCCCAGCCCAGCAGGCAGGGACGCAGCTTCCTCCCCAGCGCTTCCCCAGGGGCTTCGTCTTCGCGCGGCCTTCTACTTCACTCCACAGAGCTGCGTTATTAGCTGCGGTTTCATTTGCAGGCATCCCTTCAGCAGAGATGGTTTGGGGCTGCTGCGGCTGCGCCCACCCGAGGAGCTGTATGGGAGCCAGGGGAGCCGGGAGGGATTGGCCTCAGCCGCTGCCGGGGGACTTTTGTTCCCACTGCATTTACCTTCTGCGTGGCACACAAAAGCATCTCCTCTCCGCCGGGAGGACCGCGGGCCCCGGGTGGGATCGCATCGCTTTTTTCCCTGTTGTGTTTCTTTTCACTAGGGCAGCCTGAGTAAATAACTCCTCTTTTACCACTGTTGCTATGTGCTTCTTGCTGCTGCTCAGGCCGCTCTGATGGCTACCGAGCAGATCATGCTTCATTTGATCTGCAATTAAATGACAGCCAGGGGAAGCGGATAGCAGCACATGGGAGCAAACCTCACATGGATGCCGGGAAGCTCAGTCCGGGCAGGGTAGGCAGCACGGCTCCCAGACGGGGCGGATGGGCACCCTTTCCCCATGGCACAGACCCGCCTGCATCTGCTGCCTGTCCTCCCTGGCTTCTGGGGTGGCAGCGAGGGACGGCAGACCTGCCAACGTGGTGCTCAGTCGTCTGCACCAGCCCACTCCAGCCCAGCGCGGCGAGTGCCCGCACGGCCCTCGCCTGCTCGCTCCGACCTCATAAGGACATCATGCTGTTGGTCCCGTGCTGCCCCGTGTCATTTTGCTAAAGATAATGATTTCGCTGTGTTCCCTGAGATCTCTCCGAGCCTGTTTTCAGCTGCTCGACACAATATTGCTGCATAATTTGGAGTGTCTCCTCTTCATTTTTTGGATGCGAGACTTAGCAACAGAGAAAGGTGCTAAAGAGAGACAAAACTTGTGTGGGTGGCTGGAGATTAGCCATTTGGAAATCTATCCTTTTCTTTGTACCACAAGCTGTTTGCGTGTTTCCACTCCAAATTGCTATACTTGGGTGCTAGCGCGCCGGTGCAGACGCCTCGCGCTGAGCCTGAGGCTTTGCTTAGGTGCAAGGTGGCGAAGAGCACGCTTGATGCCGGTGTTCCCGCTGCAGGCAGCCAGGAGGGCTCCCGCTGCTGCCCGTGCTCCTGCCCGCTGGGTCACACCGCAGCAGCCACCGCCGGCTTTGTTGCCTCTGTCCTGTCCCCTTGCTGGAGCGTTTGCCGGCTGCCCACCACGCCGTGCCATGCCTGACTGCACGGTGGAGGTGGGACATCTCCAAACGGGTCTCCTCGCAGCTGAGCTCCCCGCGGGATGGCCACCGGCACGTCTCCGCACGCCCCTCCGCGCCCAAGGCCATTACGGAACTCACAGCTGCACCAGCTCGTTAGGCGGGTGCGCGGCATCGTCCCCGGCACGCTGTCCCGGTGAGCATCCCTCGCCGGGGGATGGTGTTTGCCGCTGGCGGTGCTGCGGTGGGAGGGACCGCTCTACCCCCACCTGAGTTAGGGTTAACGCTGTGGCATGCACGTTTAAAATTCCTGTCTTCCACTTACGAACCTCATTGGTATGAAATCCAGAACTCCTCTTATTAAACACCGTTAAATATTCTCTTCATTTCCAAAGACAAATATGAACAGAAACACAACCAAACATGTACTGTATTAAAATCATTGATTCACAATATTTAAATTTCCAGCTAGCCTCCAATTAGCAGGCTTTCCAATATTTGAACAGAAGACCATTTTAATGCAATTACAAACACATTTTAGGCATCTAAATTTTTTGCATAATTAGTTCCCTATTAAACTATTTATGTAGCCCTTTTTCCATCAGAAACAGAGAAAGCAGAACAATTTTATTCCTTACTGTTACAATAATTAACTATGCAAGTAGAACAGCATATTAATAGAGTATAATTTGTTTACATTTAAAAGAAAATTGTGTTAGATTAGCATAGCAAAAGACTATTTCCATATCCAGGCAGTAATATGCAGGCCTAATAGCAATTTACAGTGTAGTTAAAGAATATTATTAATAAAGTAATACAGTGTAATTCTGTTTGCCCCCACCATATTTCACAATGTCCTTAATTACAGCTAATTCCATCGAGACTAATTTGGGTGTTATTAAGCGGTAGACACAAGAATCTTAAATACAACCTTTGTTTGAAGTTACAAAGTTACCGGGGAGCCCGTTCCCACGGCAGAACGTGGATGCGCCGCGCGCCGAGCCGGGGAGACCGCTCTTCCCAGCAGGAAGGGCCGATGCCGGAGGACGGGCGGCCGAGGCACCGGGAGAGCCCCGGCAAGCAGCCGCGGGTGGCTGGAGCAGGGGCTGGGCCGCGGGGCAGAGCCTGTCGCGCCGAGCTTGCCTGGCGCGGTGGGGCAGCAGCTGGAGGTGGGCACGGCTTCTGGGCTCACGAGCAAAGCCCTTGTCGCATCCCCGGAGCCACGGGCTGGATCCTGGCCTCTGCCGCAAGCCAAAGATCGGGCGGTTTGAGCCAAGGATTTGGCATCGTGTTTTTCCATGGGCCAGACCCAGCCTGGCGCAGTACGAGGGCACCTGCCCTCTGCCCCCTCCGCCACGGCCCCAGCACCTCCTCCTCCGCTGACCCTGGCTGCACGATGTGCTGACAAATCCGCTCCGGCGATGACGTTTCTTGCACCTAATTCCACCCATTTTTATGGCCACTTTCCAAGGCATGAGTGACGCAGCCGACCAAGGCGTCACCCTGAGCTCCAAGCAAAGGCGAGCCTGGGAGCCGGGAGGGAGGTCGCCCCGGGCAGCTCCTCCTGCCACCGCTCACACATGTGGGGCTGTGCCTGGGTATCACTGGGGCTTTCAGGGTTGGTTTGGGGCTTTTTTTGTTTCTTTTATGCAGAGCATTTCAGTTCCCGGAGGAGCTCCCCTGGGTGTTTAATTAGGTGAGGTGAGTTTAGCATGGGCGTTGCAAGAGGCAGTCCAGCTCATTAGGGGAGCGTTGGCTAATCTGCCTTCTAATTCTGTCTAGGTCCCTAAGAGCAAGAGCTGGAGGAGGACAAAAGCCTCCTGATAGGTTATATTGGTTTGATCATGAGTCTTTTGTTACTGTTCTCGTGGTGTTTTAATTTGTATTTTTTCCTGCTCAAACTCTCCCAGTGCTGTCCCATGCCCCCACTGCCGGGACGAGCCTGCCGGGGGTCTCACCGGCTCTGCCCTGTTGCCGGGCCGGGCCGGGCCAAGCCATCATTTCCCCTCACTGCAGTCTCCATGTCACTGGTTCAGCAGTCCCAACTTTCTCAGGAATTCTCTCAGATTCTTCATGATAAGATTTGTGATCCTATAAACAGGGGAGGCATAAGCGAGTAACCAGTTTTCCGCCTCTCCCATGAAGTCAACAGAATTATAGGGAGAAACATTTCCTTTGAGCATGATTTTTGCCCAGAGAAGGTTATTCCTTCCATGGGCAATCAAGATGTTTTCTATTCCTGTATTTAGATGCACATCAATGCACTGGATTAAATTTCTCCACATGCCAGTATGCCCCAGCATATGTTTTCAAGGCACAGAATACACATCCTATCATGCTAAAATGATTTGTGACAAAATCACACAAAACCCAAGTAAGTGATTTTTTAATTGTGCTCTTGAAAACAATTACACTTGTTCTCTTCTGTCACTGGCAAGGCTGCCAGGGACACCCCTACCTTTGGGCTGGGGACACCTGAGCTGGCAGCTCCTGCTGACAGCGACCAGGGAAGGGTTACGCCATGGGATGCCCTCTGCTTTGCTGAGGTCAAAGTAAAAGGGGTTTTCCCCTCTTTGTGGGACCTTTTCAACTGCTAGTCATCATTTCAAGGGGCTGATATGCTGCTGTTGGTCGTTTACAATTTGTGGAGGCAGCTTTCAGCGAGGCGATGTTCCCTCCGTGGCGATGGGCCATGGGCAGATCGAGCGGCCGGGAATGCCAAGCGTCGGACGAAAGGCTATTTTAAAATATTGCTTTTAGCTGTGTGTTAAGGGGCACAGTTGCTGGCTCAGTTCTGAGAGGTAAAAGCAAGCATGGAAGTGCGAGCCGTACCACATCCTCCTTTTGGTCCTTGCTCCCCTGGGAAGGGGATGGGCGCTGCGGAACGCCCTGGCCTTTGCTGCCCCTTGGGCACCAGGAGAGTCCTTCAGCTCCGGCTCTTTCATGCAGACTGTCAACTGTGCCACAGAGAAGGGCTCTAGGGCAGTAGCAGGTACAGTGAGTTTTACCTATGCAAAAGTAATTGATTTTAGTAACCTAAAAAGACACGACTAATGCTCTGCAAGTTAGGGTTATTCCGCAAATATATTGAGTCATCCAAACTATCCAGATAAATGACCTTTGTTTTAACACAAGTGCCAAACTCCCATTCAAATGCTGGATAATCCAAAGTTCTGATTAACTCTTCGTATCAGAACTGCAGCTATCCACACCCCATTTCTCTCAACATCACTTTTAAACAGGTTTCTTTTTTTCTTTTTTTTTATTTTTTAAATTATTATCTTGCTTTCTGTAGAATTTGCCAAGTAGCACTCAGAAGTGTTCATTTCAATCCAGGACCGAAGAGACCACTGGTAAGCACGGTTCTGCAATAGTTTGCTCCACCAAAAATTAAAAAAAGAAAGAAAAAAAGAAAAAAAAGAAAAGAGGAGATAAAGAGAGAAATCATAGCTGTATCTTCATATCCTGCAGATGGCTAATATTCATATGTAACTGTCAAGCATATCACAATGCCAAGCTAAAAAGCAGAGTGCATCAGCTTGTTCTTGCATCTGAGCCATTAAACCCAATGGGTCTCACGCAGAAGGATCGCAGGCTGTACCCGGAGCTGGCAGGCTCGCGGCTCAGCCGGTTCCAACAGCTCTGAGCCTTCAGAAAATGGGAAAAGTCTACGCCGCCACGAGCCGGAGGGAGCGAGTGGTTCCTGGTCTGGGTGCACAGAGCTGTCACGAGTATTTGCTCTAGGAAGTGGAAAAATGAGAAGACTGGAAGAGCTTCGATCCATACCTGCCTCCAACTTTAGGACATCCGAAATGCTACTGCATTTTTTTCAACCTCCTCTCCCTACAGCACATGACCCAGGGGATTTTAATTTGCCTCAACCTCTGCTTTGTTTTACTTCTCACCTTTCCTTTGGTCCCTTTTACGATCAATGACCTCTCTGCCTTTCCAAAATAGTAATTGTGAAATGAGAACGGGGCCTGTCAGAGAGCAGGAAGACAAAAGTAGAGGAAGAAAATCAGGCAAAACTTCATTTATTTAGGGGAAGTGTGATGCCCCTTTAAAAAGGGCGATGACTTCGTGTATGCAGCTCAGAATCTTAGTAACTTTTTATTGCATCCATCCCAGGCTGCAAAGCCCTGCTTAACATTTAGTTGCTTCCCGCTCCCACGCCCTCCCCCCTATTGAGCCTCCTGTGTGTGGTTCACACTGATGAGGGTGGCAAACGAGCCGGGTCTGTGATCGGGCGCTGAACTGCACCCTCCAGCCCGGCCCGTGACGCCGCTGACTGTCCCTTGGCCACTTCTCCAGCCCTTGTAGGTGTGTCCAAACAATTTCAATTTCTGTTGAAATGCAGCGCCACAAAACGCTAGTGCAAAGGCTTGACTGCAGTACTGGGAAATGGTTCCTCGCTCTTCTGGGGAAAGGATGCTGTTCCCAGCCTTCGCTTCCTCAGTATGTTTTCAAAAAGTCTTAATATGGTCTTTAGTGTCTATTTCTGGACTAGTGCTCCACACTCTCTATTGTACGTCTCCTCCATGGAGAAAAAGCACACGGTAACCAACACACTGTCATCCTGGCTGCAGCAGGCGCCATGCCCGACAGGGAGAACGGGGCAGAGTAGGGCGCTGCATGAACAACAGGGTCGTGGCAGCATCAGCACCAAGGGATTTTGGTACTGGCTGGTATAGGGCACATTTCAAGTCACGGTATTATGGTGCTATCAGCATATTGCTCATTTGCAGAGCCAACATTTCCCGCAGCTAGCGGTGCCTGGTTGCAGACCCATCTCTCACCCCTCGCTGGTAGCTGCCAGCTTTTGCAGAAGCCCAACACCATCCTTCTCCAGTAAATGCGCCTAACAATGAAATTGTAATAGCACTCCAAACAATAGGCTCAATTTTCTTTTTTTTTTTTGCTTTTAATAGCGCCCTGTGCTGCATACACCCAGCACAAAAGCCCCCTTTGTGTAAGCTCTGGCAGGATCCCTGCCTGCAGCCAGGAGCTGGGAGGGTGCGTGGCTGCCTGCGCCGGCTGCCGGACGGACCCTCGGCCGCCCAGACGCGCCGGTGCCCGACGGCAGTTTGCACTACCTGCTCCCCATGCTAGCGTCCAGAGCAGAAGCTCATTGCCCAAAGCAAAGGCAGGGTGCTGCCCTCGCCCCCTGCGCTGCCCGCGCTCCCTGGGGTGCTCAGCAGCGTCGTGCTCCTCGGCTGGGGAGACGCAGCCTGCGAGCTCAGGTTTACAGCCTTCGTAATTGCAAGAGTGTAAGAGTTAATGAGCAAAAGGAAGAGCTAATGTCTGTTTCTTGTCTTTCACAGAACCGAAATGATATTCATAGCTTGGGTTTGAGAGTAATGTATCTGGATTTAAAAAAGGGAGACTAGGAAAAAAAACCCAGCAAACTCACCTTAGCTGGTTTTTCTCTTAGCAATACCAGATTCTTAGGCTATTTTATGCTTTTTTCTGGGTATACAGATACTTAGAGTACGTATTGAAAAAGTTGATTTTTCTCTTGTTTATCCGTATGGTTGACCCGGTATCCTCCAGCCAGTCCTGCTTTCACAAGTCAACAGCTATTTCCCCACCAGAATTCCTTGGCCAATTTTTTTTTTTTCTTCACAGCTATTTTAGAACATGCCCAATTTCTCTGAATGAGCGAGGTGCTCCTCAAATGCAATTTTTTGGGAAGAGCTTTGCGGATGTTTCTGTCTGGCACAACACAGCGCAGGCTGTTGTGAGCTTGGGGGAATGAGCCTGGATGTGGGACGCACGTCCGTCTGCAGCCCTGACCCCGGCAGCACCCGCCGGCTGCCCTGCTCTCGTCAGAAGCAGCGCAACAAGTATTCCCAAAGGCATGGAATTGCTGTTAAGGACTTTCAAGAAAACCCCCCAAATGTTTCCGCCTTGGAGAAACACATATCTGGTTTTGTTTTTTTCATTAGTCAAAATGACTTCTATGGCTTGGGTTTTCTTTTTACAGGGAGAGAAATACTGGAAGGACTGGGTAAGTATTGCCCCTTTACATTCAGGTTACATTACTAAGACATTTCTAAATAATGCGTGCCAATTGACGTGGTACTTCAGCCATGTATTTTGCCACTGTCTTGTGGGCTCAAAAATTGAATCACCTTTGAGTAATCTGATACATCTTTAATTAGCATTGCTGCTTAATGCAACAGCACACTAACATGACAACGCCTCTTCTCTGGCGAGAGGAGATCTAAAGATGTATTTAGTCCACATCTTTCTCTTTTCTTTTCTTGATGAATCACACCATTTCTTTTCTTTATAAATACATAGGTGTGATTCAAACCTTGCCTCAAAAGGCAGAACTACTGCAAATAGCCACTGCTCTACCAGGTGCTAAAGCATATTATGAAAGCCACGGAATATGTCATGAAAGAGTAATTTGACATAAGCTTAGGACTCCTAAAGACCTTTCTGATGGCCACAGATAAAAAATCCTACACAAGTAACAGCAGTGAGGGCTTAAAGACCCAATCCTGCAAAAAGCAGGTGCCCGCAGATAAGGATACTGCCTGGAGGGGCTGTGCTGAAGCGATGCTCTGGCACCTCTACCAAAGACAGGCAGGTTACAAATCCTTCCTGCCTCCTCCTCTTACCCACCCGACGTGACGCTGCTGCTACACCAAGTTACTCTCTTCTTCTGTGCTGCTCCAGAAATATGGATAAAACCGGACTGAGGCTGGACTCTGTAGAAGTCAGTGGTGTGTTAGGCAGAGCCTCTGGAATGCATCAAGGCGCTTAGAGAAAATCCGTTGTTTATGCAAAGCATTGTATCTTGCTCTGCTTTTTGTGGGACATAGACTATAGGTCCTACCTTACTCAAAATCATCTTTGGGAATATTATTTTGGCATGGTCTTGCAGCAGAGGAATAAGGAGGGGTGGGGTGGGGCGGCGAGCACTCGGAGGGAAGTTTGTTTCCCGCTGTACGGTAGCCAGAAAAGCAGGTGATTCCCCAGGCACTGGCTTGCTATGAAGAAAATTAATAATTAATGCCGCAGAATAATTAATGCTGCGGTGGTTAAAAGCACTTCTGTTGCGTGCGGCACTGCGGCTGTCCGGGGAGGGGGACTTCTCCGCAGCGATTCCAGCCCGCAGTGCCTGACCGCAGGGCGAGCGGCCCTGGGGAGGCGAAGCCGCGGCCCCCCCAGGGGCACGGTGCCGGCTGCCGCGCCCCCCCGCCTGCGGCACAGCCCGGCACTGGCTGGGGCGCAGCCCTGCCGTGGGACGATGGCTTGTCCTGTGCACGGCCGTGGGAGCGTCGTGGGGCACGTGGGTCTGAACGGAGGAGGTTTTCTCGCTTCCCCCTCTCCTCTCTAGCCCCACGGTTTGGCTGTTGTTTCCTATGATTTGGGGGTCTGTGGCTTGTGATTTCTCTGCAGGGCTGGAGCCCAGCTGACCTGTCCCCCAAAGCGACGTGCTTCCCCCCATGGAAAACGGCGACCTGAGCGGGATCCGCACGGTCCCACTGCTTGGGTGAGCATCCTGGTGGCCGCAGGCGGGCGTCAGCTGTGGGAGCCCAGCGCCCGGCACGTGGCACCTTCCCTGCTGCTGGCTGCCACAAAGGCCACCAAGAAAGGTGAAAAAGAGGAAACAGCCAGGGAGCTTGCTGCCATGCCACCCCGGTCATGCCCCTGCACGCCCAGCAATCTGATCAGCATCCCGTACACCAACCCCGCTCAGCATCCCGTACAACATCCCCATCCCCAAACGGCCTCCCCACGCAGCCTCCCTGACACCACCATCCCATCCAGCCTCCCTGCCCAGCACCCCATACAGCCTCCCACACGTACACCGTCCCGCGCAGCCCCTCCTGTAACCTGGACCCAGCGTGGTGAGGGTCCGGGAAGGGCACGTCGTGCTGCTCAGAGGGGAAGATGCTCTGACGCCATACCCCTGCGGAAGGCTCCCTGCCTGCATGAGCGAAAAGCCTAAGTGCATTGTCACCCTCCTGTCGCATTCGGCATTTTCAAATAATTTGTCTGCTTCCTTCCCTGCCTGTAGAAGGCTTTTGTGGATGCCGGCATTACAAGTTTCTTATATCTCCTTCTTCTTTTTTTTCTCCAAGAGATGCTTTGAGATACGCTGATTCCTCCCAGTGCCAGTTAAAATGTGCCTCTGGCAGCAGCACTTCCCCAGTGACATTTTCAAATGCCTCAGGAAGAGTAACCGCGCCGACTGTCAGATTTCAGCGAGTGGACGGCATCAGCAGTACAACAGAACATCTTTTATTCCCAATAAAGATGTGTAAAATTATCAAGCTGAAGTTAATCTGTAGGTTGGAAATACTCGTCCCAAGTAACAGGATAGTTTACAACCCGTCTCTACTTTTGACATGCTGATATCCTCAAATAGCAACAATAAAGCTTCTGCCTTCTTTCAAGATATTTGTCATCTTTTGATCTTAAGCCAGAAAAAATTGAATTCTGGGAGATCAAAACTCCAAAACTGATAGCTTATATCCTCAGCAAGTGCTTATCAAGCGTAATCCAGAAAGATGGCACATTTCAAAAGTGACAATGAATAAAGTTCAGCTCACTGAAAAAAAGTAAACAAACTTCAAACAGAAGTGGCGTGAGCAGCCCATGAATTTCCTTCTGATACTATGCTGAGCAACGGCCCTTTTCTATTAGTCTGACCTGCAGGAATTTTAAATGAAATTAAGGCTGTAAAAGCTGAATAACATATTGTTTCAAAGAGAAAATACCAAGTTAAATATTTGATAAATATTTTATAAACTCCATCCCACTGTGCTCCGGCAGCAGCCCCTGCCCGCCTGCTGCCCTGCCTCTCTCTGCAAACAGCAGAATTTCCTATTCGACGGCCAGGTTGGAAATCATTATATTTTTAAGCCCAACCCCCTGGCTAAATCTGCTCCTTCCCCTCCCTACGAGGGAAGAACCCCATGCTAAATCCCCGATTTTGCAACCCAAGGAAAGCCAAGCTCCCCCGGCACGCCATGCCACGCGTCCTCGGAGAGGCACGGTGCCCTTCGGCCGGCCCGGGGCGTGCGGCACCCAGCACCCAGGCACAGGGAGATTTTCTGCGGCTCTCGAGGCGCGGGAGTGCAGAGTTAATCCTGCCCCGCCAGCTCCTGCCTCTGACAGCTTCGTCCCCTTGGCCTTGGGGATCCAGATGCTGGGAATTGTCTGGGACCCAGCTCATCACAGCTCTTAAAGTTAGGGCAGACATCTTCGAGTCGCTCAATGCCCCACGCAGGCAGGCGGGCAGGGAAGTAATCACACCAGCGGGCAGGAATAATCCCCGCTCCTGCCGCGGACAGTGTCTGAGCTGCAGCACCTGCCCTGGCTGCTGGAAAATCAGCCTGTCGGGTGCCCCTCACTGCAGCGTGGGGCTGGGGCCCAGCCAGGGCGGGGGCAACGGCACAATCAGCGGGAGATAAACTGCTCGTGAGCACCAGCCTTTGCGCCCGTAAGCCTGGGTGCTGCTGAGAAAGCGGCGTTCCCAGCGCCTGACCTGTAAATACGTCCCTCAGCCGGCTGGAAGGTGGCACCTTGCATGGCTGGGGCGGGAGTCACCCGTCTGGCCAGGACGTCCCAGGGCGCGGGCTGGCACCCCCCTGCTGCCTGGGGGGAAGCCTCCGGGTGCCACCCGTGGAGGCGCACACCCACGCGTGCACGCGCACCCATGTACACACCCACGCAAGCACGCACACACGTCCGCGCACCCCCACGCACCCGCGTGCGCGCTCAGGGCCACCCCAAGAACCCCCCCCCCGCCCCGCCGTGCTCCTGACTACCCCACCGCGTTGGGGAGCGGGGCGTCCGGAGGCGAGGGGGCCGGTGAACAAGGGCTGCGGGAGAAGCCGGGCTGGGAGGGCTCGGGGCCACCCTGGGAGGCGAGCGGGGGCTTCGCCCACGCGAGGCGAGCAGGGAGGGGCAAGAAGTCCTGGGCGTGAGCCTCCCCCGAGCTCACCCTGCCCACGCTGCAGCCCCTCCGCCTGCGCCCCAGCCCCGCTCTGCCCGTCTCCAGACCCCCACTGCTGCCGGCGCGCTGGCGAGCCCGACGCCAGCAGCAATCGCCGACGATTTTTCTTGTGCTGACCCCGGTGTTGGAATACAGCTCAGCCCTGCAGAGCGCGAAAAAAAATAACCTGGGAAAATGATATTAAAAAAAAAATCTAAGAATTCTTGAAAAGCTTTTTATCAGCACTAAGGCTACGAGGCAGGCAGAGGAAAACAAAGTCAGCAGTGGTTGTAAATTGTCTGGAAACCATAAATTAAAATTAAAGAGTTCAAATATGATATAAAATCATTTAATCTGGATGATTTATGCTCGTTCTCAGATGCAATTATTTACTAACGCTTCTGTTTATTGCTCTTTTGACTTTTTTAATTACTGTATTCCAAAAATTCAATTACCGAGTGTAGTATATATTTCAAGCAATAGTATTGTAAATAAAAAGAGAACCAATTAATAATGTGCTTAGTCTAGCAAAGCTAAATCAAGTGTAATACAAAATGCCTGGAAACTTGATCAAGGGTTGAAAACTAACAGAGAAGACCCCGTCTCGCGGCAGGCGAGGGCTGCACAGCCGCCCGCCGGGGACGCGGTGGCGGGGGCAGAGCCCAGGTGGTGCTTTGCTGGGTGAGCGCTCCCCGCCTGGGGCCGGGGCCCATTATTGGGGTTTCTGGTCTCGGTTTCCACCGGGGCGTTCCATGTTGGTGTCCCCCGGTCGGGTCCGCTCGCTCTGGTTTTGTGCTGTTAAAAACTATGATGGGAGACAGGGGCTGCCGACTGGCAGCGGGAGGCAGGTCTCCACTTAAATTCGGGCATGTTTTCATAATAAATATTTTGTCCTTTCGTCTTGTTCTGTCAACAGACATTGACATTACTAGAAAAATCAATTTCTAGTCACCTTAGGAAGATGGTTCAACAAATATCTGGGCTGAGACCTTTGCTTGTAAATGATATTTACCTTCTCTCTCCGTAAGTACACACATGCGCTAGTACAGCAGAGATGCTGTGCGAAACGCTATAGATGAATACAAGCCGTGTGATGCGGCATTACCCTAAAAGAAAAGCTTGACATAATACTTTAAAATGGGAAGAATGTATTTTTTCCACAGCTGCGTTCACAGAAATGGCTGAATTTACTTTTGGGGGGGGGGGGAACCCAAACCCCAAAAGTCACCTGGAGACTGCCAGGCAGCAGGAAACTTGGCAAAGCCAGAAGCAGCTGAAAACAGGATTTTTTGGTTGGCAGTGCCAGGCAGCTGCAAGGACAGGGAGTGCTCGCCCCAGCCCCGGCTTTGCCATCTACTTCAGCCATAGACGTTTCCCCCAGTTCCTGCTTTGAATAGCTATATTACTGAGCGACAAACCTGACCAAATTTCCAAAGCCTCCCTCTGAGAATCCTCTCTCTGAGAAGGTATTTTTGGCAGGAGGTGCACGCGTGTTCACAGGCACCAGGGTTTTCGGGGACCTTGCTAGCCCTGTCTCTCCCCGGGATGCAGGGTGGCAGGGCTGGAGCCCCCAGGTCGCTCCTTTCTGCAGCCCCCTTTCCCCTAAAAATGAATTAAAAAATGTTTACTGCCATGCACAGAGCTAATTTCTTCTTCTGCATCTTGTTCCCAGTAAATCTATCAGCTCACAGCCTCGCAGCTCCAGTATTTCACGTGTTACATCATTGTACGAGAAGTAGTGATTTGTGAAACGCGATAGCAGCTCTGTCTGTAAAGGCTGCAGCTCACATAAAATTGTGGAGTTTTAAAAGCAATAAGTAAAACTTCAACCAGAACAGACGAAAGCACTCTCCAAATCCTCTTCTGTCCTCAGGAAAAAAAGGGAAAAAAAAAAGAAAAAAAAGCCTTATAAACTGGAATTGATTCTTGTAAAACCTTCATAAAAAATAAATCCAAACGTTTAGAAACATCTGTTGTGAAGCACAAGATTTCTTTGACTGAGTTCAGCCTCAGCGATCTGCGAGGGGTTGCATCCTATCATAAAGAGGAGCTCTCTGAGCGGTGTTCTCCGCGCGTCGTAGTGCTGGTCGCAGGCTGTCTCCGGTGCTGCAGAGGAGGCAGCTGCACTCTTCCCATCTCGTCTCTTAATACAGGTTTGTATTTTAGAAGGACTTGCCCGGGCACCTCGGAGGCACACGGGGCCACAGCTCGGCAGGGTGCTGGGCGAGGTGGGACCCTCCCGGCTGGGCGACGCTGCAGCCCTGTGGGAGAAGGGACCCAGAAGCTGGGGGGGACAAAACCAACACATCCCACTCCCCTTTGAAATCTCTTGGTCAGGTGCAGCAAAACACGGTTGGTGTTTCTGTTCCTGGCAAGCCTAGGCTGCGGGCAAGCCAACGCTCAGCTGCCCGGGCAGTATCCCGCGATCGCAACCTTCCTGCTGGATTCTGGGCTCAACCTCATTTGAAATACTAGTTAGGACTAATTGCTAAATTATAAATAATTGGAGTCGTTTAACAGAATAGCTTGTCCGCAATGAATCTGTTGAGCTAAGGTACGTGCAGGGGTGGGTAAACCCCACGTTCAGCCTTTCTGCCGGCACAAATCGCTGTCGGCTGACCAGCGAGAAGGACAGAATAGTGCAAGGTCCTGGCGGCGGCTGCCCAAGGTGGGGTGGGGGTCCCCGCTTCCCCCAGTGGGACTCTGATCTGGTGCAGCATTGGGAGCCCCCTTGGGATTTGCCCCCTAAGCCAGGGAGCTCTGCTGAAACCCCATGCTGTAAGGAGCGGAGCTGGGGCTGGTATCAGAGCCCCCGCTCCTGCGCCCCGTCTCCTTCACATTGCTCCGGCTGCTTCTCCCCCCGCCTCCCACCCAGGGGGATGGGGTGCAGGATGGTTTCCCAGGCCCTCAGCATTTTGTGGGGGCCTTTGCCTCTGATACTCAGCCGTGCCAGGTGCCCGAATCCCTCAGTTCTCTACCCAGCGCTGCTGGGTCTGCGGGGCGTCAGGCTGGGGAGCATGGGGCATTTCCGTACCTCCTATTTATTAATGGGAGTCATATGGCTAAATCCCAGCGTGCCGAGCTGCGCGATTCCCACCGCATATCCATATGGTCGTGAGGACTCCAGTACGCCGTGTGTCTGAAGGTACTGAATGGCTTAATTAGAATATTAAACTGATTTACAGTTCCTAAATAATAGGTATCATTAAGCTAACTCTGCTCAAAAAGGGTTTTGACACGTGTACACTTCTAGCGATAACATATGGAGCAAAATCCTCAGCAGTCAGCAAAGAGGCACAGCAGCAGCTTCGAGCTGGACATCAAAGCGCTTTAAGATGTATGGATGCGGGAGAGCAAAGTGACCCAAGGTGAAGGGCATCTTGCAGAGCACAGAACCTCAGGTGCTTGCTGCCTGCGCATTCCGTACGGACAAGAGAAGGGCTGGCTGAAGGGCAGCGGCCAGTTCGGGTGGGCCGCAGGGCTGAGCGCTTGGGCTCCCGAGCGGACCGGCTGCAATGGGCTCGCGCTGGTCCGCGCCAAGCAGAAGACGAGGCCCGCCCAGGCAGGTTTGGCACAGGGCAGCGACGGGCGGGGTGGGGGCTGACGGGGAGCGCAAACAACATCGTTTGCTGAATTTCCCCTTCCCCTGCAGTTTCTCCCCAGATTTGCTCACTTCTACTCGGAGTCCCACTGTGGCTCGGAAATATTTTCAAATTTTTGATGCGTCAGAAGATGGGAAGGAAGGGTTTTTTGGGTTTTTTTTTAACATTTCAGCATGAAATCCAGATCAAATTGTAAAGGTTTAGCTCCTCATGCAGTACAAGCCCCTAAGGGGTGTTTGCACCAAGGCTGAGGGAAACCATGTTGGTCTCCTTCTGCACTTTGGGTAGAAAAGAGAGGAGCAAGCAGAGGTCAGACGTGGCCCTGTGCACCAGGCCTTGATGCAGAGCGCCGAGAAGATACGTGGGGCCCCATCTTTGATGAGAAAGTTTAAAATGGGAGCTCTGTATTTGCATGTTGTGCCCTGTAAAACAAAGCGCTGCCAAGGAGGAAAACAGAGAAAGGGAATTTTTTAACAGCAGGTCGAGGATGTCTAAAGGAGGGGGGTGTGGGGGGGTGGTAGTGTAGAATTTTCTTTGTGTTTATATGAAAACCGTTCCAGATGGTGATTTAGAGGAATTTACGCCCAGGCCAGACGCAGGCTGGTCAGCCTAGACTTGTTTCTGCTGCGGGATAGACGCAAAAACTTGTCGTACGAAAGAAGCCCCCGAATGAAGGATTTCATTACAAAAAGTTATTATCAGCTGAATAGTAAACGTGCTACCTGGCCAGAAGAAAGTATTAAAACGTATTTACACTTGAAAAGAAGTAATTAGTAGTAGTTCAATCACTACAGAATGTGCCACGCCAAGACAGAGGAATGAGTGTAAATAGAGACAAGAGAGATTCATTATTAAATTAAAGTCACTTAATTACTGCAAATGTTAAATATGCAGTTTTCTGGCATTTAAATGATATTTTTCACCAAAATTAAAAAGAATTGTCCACTCTGAATTCCCGCTTCTTAGGCAGCATGTAAATGTCAGTCCTAAATTAAAGTTAACTAGGATCGGTGTCTGCTATACCTTTTAAAAAAAAAAAAAAGATTTAATTAGAATCAATAAACCACTTTTTATTGAAGTTTCCAACGTGTTCTGTTATTCTAAACATACAGAGAGCCGCTAACGTGAAGCCTTCAAAGATTTTAACAGGTTTGGGTCAAAGGGGAGCCGCGAGCGGCAGCACCTGGGCGAGGAGCCCCCGGCAGCCCCCAGCACCCCGGCAGCCCCCCGGCACCCAGCGCCCCGCCGGGCTCGGCCGCCCTCCTCCTGCCAGGGGCCCCGGGCTGGTCCCCCCGGGAGCGGGGGAAGGCGGTAAGTGGGGCCAGGCCCTCGGCGGGGTGAAGCCCATAAAGCCGCGCTGATTTACACCAGATGAGCATCGCATCCCCGCTCCTTTTTTCTTGCTGTGTGTTTTTGGATGGGCTCCATTCAAGCTGTGAGGTAAGCACGCTGCCTCTTTACTTTCAATTAAACCCACTATTTTTAACTTAAATACATCCTCCCAGCTCCTCGGAGTGTTTTCATAAAAAGAAATCAAAACATATCTGCCCATGCTTTCAGTTAAAAATGATGAAAAGCCCTCTACTCCGCAAATGTGTATGTATTATTACGGCTTTGATTAAACGGTCTACCCCTGCTCAGAAACCCCTTTCTCCCTCGCTGTTTCGCTAACTGGAGGTGCGCCGTGTGCCGTGTGCCCTCCAGGGCAGCAGAGCCGCCCGCGCTCCTCCCCAGGCCCCCCTTTAAGCAGCGACTCACCTACTCACGCTGACATCTCGACTTAGCAGCTTTTTCGTGTTGCCAGTTTAATTTATTTTTTTTTTTAAAAAATCATCTCTGTCAGCCACACGACTACCGTACTCATAATCGCCGCTGCGTGGAAGTGATTATATTAGAGGCCTTTTTACAGTGCATGCACTCAGATCAAGATGTAATATGCATTTCATATCCCCTGACTCCCTGTCCTAAAATAGAGACAAAACATTCTGTAATGTCAGATTGCTTTGAATTAGTTTTAATTTGATTAGAAATATCCCACAAGGCTACCCGAGTACATAGAGATTATGTATAATTAATGCCGTGATCAATTAGATCTGAATTGTTAGTCCATCAAGAAGCAATAACATGGGCTCTGATTTTCAAAGAGTTTTCCCTTAATCCTCTTGTTCTAGGGCTCTTTATGATGAGATACAAAAGCTCCTAAATTAGGACAACACGATATTGCACACATTTGGAAAAAATAAAAAAAAATCCCTCTCCGTATTATTTACGAGCCCGTAAGGGAGATGCCGGGCCGGCTCCGGCCCAGGGCTGAGCAAGCCAGCCCTAGCTCCTTGCAAGGGGAGCTGCACCCACGCACAGCCCCACCGAAACTCCTCCTCCGCTCGCCGTTAATTCTCTGGCGCCGTCCCCCCAGTGCGACTCCAGAGTATTTGCCGCGGAGTAAAATTCAGTTCCCTTCCTTTCCATCAGGATTTGGTGCTTGCAGCCCGATACGGCTTTGCCGGGTGCCACGCTGGCTCCCAGCACTGCCGCCCCATCGATGGCAGGGCTGGACCTGCGCTGGGCATCGCCCCCCGCCGCGCCTCGCGCCGCCCGCCCGAGCTGCGGCTCAGAGAAAGCTGGGACAGAAAGCTGGTTCTGAGTGGTGGGACACGTCCCCAGCCAGCCTAAGGGTACGGGCAAGGAAGGGGCTCAGGTGGGTCCGAGAGTGCAGGGCGAGGAAAGGTCCATGCATGGCAGTGGGCGATGAGGACATCCCCCCCCGCCCCGGTTCGCGCCGGTGAACCCGCACGCTGAGCTGCCGGCAGCACGCCGGTCACGGGTCCAGGCTGGTGAGCGGGTACGCTGTTGGGTAACGCGGCCACCCGCAGCATCCTCACGGGAGGGTGCTACACTCACGGGAGGGTGCTACGCTCACGCTGGCATGACCAAGCGCCCACCGAGGTGTCCGTCTGTCCCTTCCGCGCCTGCCGCTCCCCAGCCCTTCCCGGGCTGCCACACAGCTGCTCGCGGGTGAGAGTCGGTGCCTCGCGCCTTACCGGAGGCAAACGAACGCCCGGCAATGGTTAAGGAAGCGCTGCAGGTACCAAGGCACCACGGGCTGGCAAGGCGAGCCGACGGCAGGCACGATTTATAAATGCGAAAAGATGATCGATTTGAATCAAAGTTTGTATGCGATTAATCCCATCGGCTGCTTTCGCAGCACTTGCAGGAAATTACCGTGCTTTGTTGCTGCGCTCTACTGTGCAGAGGCGCCGTTTCTAGGCATGGGCCTACCAGCCGGACCAGGGCAAGCACCGGCAGCCGCCCCCTCGCCCTCGCGGCTGCCTCCCCGAGCGTCCCCGGGCCGGGCAGGGCGCCGGCACGCAGCCGGCACGCCCAGGCGGCTGCATTTTACCGGCGCGGCAGGAATATTTCATCCTGGATTCACAGATGGTGAAGGAAGCCCACACCTGGTCTCCGCCGGGATTTCAACCCGTGACCTCGGCGAGGTGCGAGGAGAAGGTGTCGGCGCCCTTCCGCGGCTGCCGCGCGAGGGCCGAGGGGCAGGATCGCCTTTGGAAGCCGTGGCAAAGTTGCATGCTTAAAAATGCACGTCAAGGTGGGAATTGTCTTCCAGCGTACTACACGAAAAGCCCGTAAATAATTCATAGAAATTTATTATTCAATGAGTAATTCCTACAAAAGCTAAAATCAGGCAGCTGAAGCCCTGAGGAATGTTTTCCTCCGAACCGCTACACATGTCAGTCTGCAAGCCGAGGTATGAATATTTTAAGTACAACTTTTTTTTCCCTTTTTAACTGACTGTATGTGTCACCAAAGGTCACAGCCAGAACTAGCCCAAACTCTCCGTTTACACTCTGTGAGAAAGGGTAGCACTTTGACACTTGCTCCCGGCTGGAAAAAAATGTACGAATGTGTTTAAAATTTCTCAGGAAATGGGATTTCCCCACCTATTCCTATTTTTGGACTCTCTGATCTCTTTTTCAGAATTTCACCTCAGATGTTTTAAATTCTCGAAGCTGATATATGTGTCGTTTATCCTAGGTTATTGATCTCGGTAGCGGAGCGTGTGTCAGCTCTGGCTGTGTTAACGGTTCCTCTCCAACTATGAATTTGCAAAACCAACAATGTGTATTTGGGGGCGGGGGGGGTTTGGCATTTTGTGAAGAGCAAATAAGACTCTGCGATATGGCGTAATCAAATGTGGATTCTCAAATAAAATCATAAATCAGGCTTTCAAATAATTTTACAATAACGCAAAGTACTTTGTTTTTGAGAGGATAAAATGTTTCAATTGATACTTAACTGCAAGTTTTCTTAACGATAAATAAGCAGGATGAAAATACCAAAATATTTCAGCATTACCCTTTATCCTATTCTGACATAATAAGCAGCAATATGTCATACCGTTAAGGTAACAGGAAGATAAAATGAAAACATTATAAAAAATCAAACTGTTTGAAATAGCTAATGAAAAGTTTGAATGCACTTTCTTTGTTTCGAAACATTTTTCTGTGTAATTTCTTTCCGGCCGAGTGTGATACGGTCTGTTGACAAAACCGGGTTTTTTCAAACATCTTTTTCCTGCGAGAAATTGTTTTAGTAGACACTTTCCCGACCAGCCCCATTCACAATGTGTCGTGCACTGAGAGCTTACTTAAAATAGGAAATAAAATATTTCACTTGAGGCTTTTGAAGTTTGCAGCTGGTTTAAAAATACATTTTTGCGGTGTAATATTAGTCGCTGTCAGCTGCACCGCCTGAAAGCCCCTTTTTGTTCAGTTATTGGGTAACGAATGGCCAGGGAGGGGTCAAGCCCCCCTCGGCACGCCGCCGGTGCCCTCGGCTGCCCCCGGCCGCCCCGGCCCGTGCCCCGCCCCCGCACGGTGCCGCCCTGGCTCCCGGGTGCCCGCCGAAACCGCCCCCGCAGCCCCCAAAGGCCTTTCGCCTCCCAGGCAGTTCTCCCCCTTTTTTTTGTTTATTTGCTTCTTTATTGTAGTTGTTTCGGTGATTAGGGTGACACGCGCAAGCGGTTATTTAAGCAAGCGTTTCCTGGCGATGTGTTTTTCCACTTTTTTTCGGTTTTCTTTCAAAAGCAGCAAGAGACCCAGAGCAGCCACTCTGTGCCGGGGCAGCACGGCGGCGGTGACCACGGCACGGCCGGGGCAGACCCCGCAGGAGGAGCGTGCCCGGCAGTCACCGCGTGCTCTGCCACCGCCGGGGTTCCCCCAGACCGCAGGACGGGTCAGCTCGCGTGTTGCACCGCTTCTCCCGGGCCGCCTCTGCCTTTCGTTTCACCGGCGCTTCTCTTGGTTTGCTGCCATGCCCCGGGCAGGCTGCAGGCCCTGCGAGGGTGGCTCTGCCCTGGGGAGGCACAGGCGCCCCCGTCGTCCGCTGGCA
>JAVKLA010000074.1:82722824-82774760 GCA_034782735.1 Sagittarius serpentarius
CTGGGCGCGGGAGGTGGGCGCGGGCGACGCTGCGCCTTCGCCCCGCGCGGCGGCACGGCGGTGTTTCCCCGCGGCGGCGAGGCGGTGCGTGGCACACGTCCTGGGGCAAAGCTAGCCCCAGGGGGCATCTCGCTCTGCATTTCTTATTAGGTCAGCTGCGAGATGTGCTGTCGTACACGACTGTTACTGGCAGCAACAGCGCGGCTTGCTCCAGGAAAGGCCCTGAGGTTGCAAGCCCGGGCGGAGGGGAACCTCCCGAGGTGATGGCGGCCCTGGCCCAGGCACCCGGTAATGGATGCTCTGAAAGCAACAGCAGGAGTGTTGCTAATGTAAAAACTTATGGTTTTTATCCCTGGAGGAGATCGGGGTTTCCACGCGGTAGAGGTGGAGGAGCTCCTGTCTCCGGAGGACTCTCAGTGCAAGAAGCGAGCAGTGCCAGGGACTGGGGGGCTCAGCAGGGGACTCGCTATTCCCCTCCCTGCCCTGCTCTTGGTCTCCTTTTTCTTCCTTTTCTTCTCGTCCCTTCTTGTCCCCGCACGGTCCCGTCACAGGTGGCACCACCTCTTACCGCAGCGTTGGTGCAGAGGAAGCCGAGACCTCGACTGGCAGCAGCGCTCTCTTAAGACATGGTGAAAGGCGTTTGACTAATTACGCCAAGTAGTCTTGCTATTTTATGGCCTCCTCCAGACATTTTTGCTAACTTCTGTCACCTTTTCCGCTTCCGAGCACTTGTCCGGGTCCTGCATACGCTGCAAGTGCTCCCGCCGCCACGCAGAGATGCGCAAACCCAGCACGATCAATCGTCCTCCAAGGTCGGCTGCTCCCACTGGCCCCAGGTTGCCGCTCCGGGGAGATGCCCGCTCCTCCACCTTCTTGCACAAGGGTCCTTCGCACTCTGGAAATGGGGATCACCTGGTGAAAGGACTCACTGAAGTGGATGAAGCTGTAATAGGGCAATTAGTGGACAATCCGACTCCTGCTCGTACAAAGAGCTGGCATCTGTGACGAAGAGGTTTCTCTAATTGCTAATTGAAGAGTTGAAAGACACCTTGGAATGAGCTTTGGTCAAGCCCCACATGTGGGCACCGGCTGTGCAGGAATAGGCGCCCGAACCCCCTGTCAATGCTCCGGGTAATTCCCTTCGGGGGGGGGGGGAACCTTCCAGGCACACACACACGCACACGCAGAGCCACTTTTCATTATTTTGTGTCACTCATTTCTCATTTGTTGCTATGCATATTGTGCCATTATAACAGGAAATTACATTTGCATCTTGTGTGGCACAAGCATGTTGTGAATATCATAAAAACACATATGGTCATAAATGGTTTAAAAAAAAGGCGATAAAACTGACATTTAGAAAACAGCTTTTGAAAAGAGAAAACATGTTCGTAGAGCTTTTGTACATCTCTTCCATGTGCAAAATTCTGTGCTCTCATTTTAGAAGCTTTTTCGGCAAACTTCTTAATTTTTTTCTATGTATTAGTTTCAATGTTTTAGAAATTTTACTTTGCATTTTGAGCTCGAACATCCTAAAATCTCACAGAAAAAATCTGAATGAGTCTACCGAGTCTTTCCTAATTGTGTGTTGAAAGCAGAGTTCCCGTTTTCTGTGTGCTTGCCTGGCGCGTGACGGATTTTGTTCAGGGGTAGATAGATTCGATCGCAGCTTTAAGTGAAACTCTTTAATTTTGAATAATTTTGAAGTATAGTTCAACGAAGCTATGATATTTTTGTGTGCTTAGAAACGGGGTTTCAGCCATTCAGACATTGGCAGGTTAGTCATGGAAGTTGGGTTTGGTCCGAACTCCCCTGCATTCAGCCGGTACCCGGCTGCAGAGCTGGGGGAGGATTGGTTCACATCAGCATCGTTTTATACCAGACTTCTGGAACAGCAGAAGTCTGTGTACCTCATAAGATCTTAACTTTAAATAAGAAAAGAAAAAAAAACCACCTAACTAGGAAAAGATTTTCATTACAGGTCAGAGGTCCTGAATTAAAAAGCAGAACGACTTTTCAGCAGAGAAAGGAGCGTACAGAAAAGCTGTCCTCTCCGAACGTACTCACTTAGGTTTTAGCTATCGCATTATACTCCCGAACTTTTGTCGGGGTTAGCCGTCTTGCTCTGGCGGCGGCGAAGCCATGCCACGTCTCCACGCGCGGGTGGTGCTGGGGCTGCCAGCCCTGCTGGGCCCCCGCCGCTCCCCGCGCGATGACGCCGCGCTGAGCGGGGCTGCCTCGCCGCGGGCCTGCCTGGCCCCCGGGGTTCGGTTTTGCAAGGTCCAGGTACATAATCATTTTCTTGGAGTTGGCTGCGCCGTCAGTCAGCTGTGGCGCTTGGTCCAACTTAGTGTCTCAGGAAAGATTTCTGCTAGTCATTGCTCTGTGCTCACAGCAGGGAATTCATTCTAATTTTCCAGGGCTGTAAACTGCAAACCTTTTATCTGTAGCCTTTAACACGATCTGTGACAAGCAGATCTGATGTTAGCATGCTATGCTATAAATCCTCCTGAAATGTTCCTTTACACAGAAATTATGGTACTGATTCATGATCCAAATACGGATTTTCAGTGTGGGTCTTGCCAAGTCGCCATCGCTGCCTTCTGCTTGAAATGATCATGAGAACTGTCTACCAAGCAAACGAGCTCTGCATCAGAGGAGGAGGAAGTCTTACAAGCGGCACCAAATCTTCTGTTTTTCTAACCAGTCATCAGAGAGGATTTCACTACCATGCAGCTGTGTACTTTTCTGGCAAACTCTCTGTGTGAAGATATTCAGAGAAGCTTGGATTTGCATACCGTTCAATGCAAAGAAGTTTAATTTGCCTGTTTTCTATAGGGTTTGTGCAAATTGGAAGCGGGCATCTGTCCTTCACATGTTGTCCCTCTGCGGGGCCCTCCATCCCCTGTGTGCCGGCAGGGTCGGGGTGCCGTCCCCGCAGTGTCCCCGCACCGGCCCCGCTCAGGGATTCCCGTTGTGCTCCCAGGCTTAGCACGTGAGGGCTGTGTAACACGCAGCCCCGTGTTTCTGGCAGTCGTTCCCAGCCGGTGGGTTTTATCCAGCAGCAAAAGGACGGCTGGGGCCGGCCATGGGAGATGGGAAGGGCAACGGTCTCGGCAGCCGGGGAAACCCGAGCGGTGAAACTGCAAGCCTGCCTTTCCCCCGGGGAGCGCTCCCCAAGCCAGCCCGCCTTTGCTCGCTCCTGGCTTGCTTTAATCACACCAGCGAAGGCTAATTAACATCCCCTCCGCGGCCGGGCTTCGCCATCCGGGTCCTGCAGGCGCATGAACGGGCCCGTCTCTCTCCTGCCAGGCCTGCGGCGCTGATTTACGCCAGCAGTGGATCTGACCTTTCTCCGGCTTCGTACCCCTTGTTTCCACAAGCTCCTCAGCTGGAGCAAGGAATTTCTGCTCTTTCACTTCGGTTTTAACCTGAGCCGTTTCAAGTTCATGGTCGATGCCCCACGTCGCCCCCCTCCTGCGTTAAGAATTACCGGGGAAAGGTGAATACCTCTGTGGTTCCCACTTCTGGTTTCCCCATCCGTGTGCAGGCCGCGGAGGAGCCGCGCAGCCGGGGCGAAGGACGCTCTCCGCCCCCCGCCGCCTCCCCGGCCCCGCACCAGTCCCTCCCCGGCGAGCATCTGGCCCGGCGGTGTGCCGCTGGCTGAGACGCAGACAGACATGGAAAAGACGGGGCGTCTGCAGTTGGGTTTCTGAATCCGCCACAGCCAGGCACTGGCTGACAAAAGTTGTGCCTTGCAGAAGCACAAGGTAACAGAAGAAAGAAATGTCCCTCCCTGTGCCAGCTGCCTGTTTATCGGCGGCTCCCAGCCCGGTGTAATTCTTCCCCCTAGTTTTCAGTCATGGAACAGTTGACATTAAAGCAAGTCCCTTCTGCTACTGCAGAGCCTCCCGCCTCAGAGAAACCCCCTCGCCCCGACGTGCCCGCGCCGCGCGGCCTTTTAGTTTGTCAGGGTGAAAAAGAGCTGGCGAAGGACGCGAAGGAGAGGAGGAAGGATGGAGGCCGGGGTGGAGGCCAGCCGGTGGGGAGGCCTCCACCGCCTGACGTGACACAGATGTCCCCCACAGCTACGTGCAAGCCATCAACTTCTCTGTGACTCATTTCTTCATCCGCTGAATGGAGGCAATTGTTGCATTTCCATAAAGCAAATAAAATCAGCGAACGCCCACTATGCGGCCTCCTCCCCGTCTCCCACGCAGCGCCTCCCGGTCCTCTCCTTTCCGTGCAGTACGGCTCAGCGCTGACACCCGCCATCCCTGTGACGTCCCCGAAAGCACAGCACCCTTCCACGGCCCTCTCCCGCCAGACCCTTGTACAGGGCTGCAGGGAGCGGGAGGAGGAGGAGGAGGAGGAGGAGGAGGGGGAGGAAAAAGAGTTCAGAGCTCGGGCAGGAGCCCTGGGGAAAAACACAGGGTTACCACTGCTCAAGAAAACAAGACTGCATCGCAACGTGTGAATTGGATGTAAGGCAGAACTGCACCACTTTTAGCCTTCTGCAGCAAAACCGGAATCAGGATTTACGTCCTAATACGTACAAGAGGTGCCGCTCAGAGGTCAGCCGTGCCTCCCTGTCTTTGCCACTACACCATTTCCACCGTTCGGTCTGATTTCTGATTCCACATTCTCTTTTAATATGAATATGAACATTTTGTACTTCCTGAATTTAGATAGGTGTCATATTTGTTGCTGAGCACCCGTAATTTTTGGAAGAGTGTTTGTACTGAAAATGGAAACCTGTCATTTCCCTGCAACTCCCTTCTACATTTAATTACATCAGCTATTGTATCTGAATGTTTCACATCTCCTCTGTTAAATTATGATAATGTTGCTCAGATTAAAACTAACATGCATATCAAAAAAATCTATAACCGCATACAATTTTCCCCATTCTTTTTAAAATTTCAGCAGGCGCTGATCTCTCAATGGATTTGTACCTTCGATCATAATAAACCATCAAAAATAGGGGAACGATACAGAAAGTTGAATATTAAGTCCCCACTTTAGCAAATCACCTTTATTCACCCTCTCCCGAGAAATCTAGGAACTGGAAGCAGCGATATTTTGCAGCAAAACGTACAGTATCTGAAAACTGGCATAGATGAAGTGGGAGAGAGAAAGAGCGAGACCTGTGGACAGGACAGAAGTGTCCCACCACCGACCCAGCCCAGAGGCAGGGGCTGCCCCTGCCCACGGCAGCCCTGCCACCGCCAGCTTTGCCAGAGACGCTACCAGGTTAAAAACAAATAAAGAGGCAAATTAAAACCTTTTGGAACCTCTCATGGAGGGGTTTGCATCCTATCATTTATGACAGTTTACCAAAGCTGAGATGCGACCCTTGGTATCTTTTTCCTGAAGCACGTTTTATGAAGACCTGAATATTGCTCACTCTGGTGTGTATGCTTTGAAAATGAGGTATAAAAAAAGTACCAATCTTAATCATATGTTATCTCCAGTGAACACATGATCTGTATTTCCAGGGAGCCAAGGTTTATTACAAATCATTTCAAGGTTCATAAAGAGCCTGTCCTTGCTGTTATTGATCATCCATCTTTCAATCATCCCCAATTAAAAAAAAAAAAGGGTCTTCCCGTGCAAAGTAGGGTTTCCTCACACAACGGAAGGTTTCTGCCTTAAAAAGCTAATTATTCATCGCGAAAATAGGAGATTGGGTCTTGGCCTGGGACCAGCAGCCGGGCAGGGGCCAGTCCCACAGGTCTGGGGACAGGAGCTGGAGACAACCTGCCGGTAGCTGCAGCCGCGGCGCGGCTTCGGGCTCCGGCAGCCAGCAGAGGTGACGGATCCCAGTTTCTCTATTAGAACAAAAAGCACCTTCAAAAGCATAATCCCTGCATCTGCAGAAAACCGAGGGCAATACCCTCCTGCTCTGCCCGCACAGCTCTGCCTGTGCGCGGAGGGGTCCAGGCGACGGAGGCAGGTCTGCAGGTCGGGACCACCCCAAAGCAAGCAGTCTGAACCATCTTCCATGGAAAAAACCAAATGAAATGTAGCGCTGCTTTCATGTTCTGTCCTGTGATCTTTACTGACACATCCTGACAACAGTTAGCTGCTCTTCAGGCTTCACCGGGAAAACGTCCGTAAATATTGGCTCACGCGGTTCCCGAGCACAAACTCTAAACCACGAGTTTCCAGAAAAGTCCCCAAACGTTTTCCTAAAAGAAGAAATCCACAGTTCCAGTGAGACGCTGGCTGCATGAGTCATATGGTGGCGTTTCTCTTTCCTGACGGGGTGCTTTATGTAACCCCCCCGGCTCAGCGCGGGTCTGGAGCTGCGCGCTCGCCTTGCCCACTTGCTCCCTGCCCTGGCTGTGGGCCGGGGGGCGCGGGGGCTCGGCGAGGCGGGGGACCTGCCCTTCGCAGCCCCGCGCTGCCCGCACCCCCCCCAGCTGTCATTTGCGAGGGCCCTGCCCGAAAGCTATCGGCAGAGGCTCACCGAGGTGTTTGCGTGGCGAGCGCGTGCAGCAAGCATTTCGCCTGTCAGGTTTTTTCTGTAACTGGGGACCAGTTTAACGGGGCAGACATCCCAGCGCGGATGCCCCGCTCAGCATTGCTGCCTGCTGCAAGAGGCGACTCCGGGTCGTGCCGCTGCGGGGACACCCAGCCCCCCAGCCCCGAGTCCCCCCCCCCCGACGCTGCACGGAGCTCCCTTTCTCAGCACTTCCCAGTCTCGCTGGAAACCCCGCATTTGGCAGAAACGGCGTCTTTTTGTAGAAGTAGGCTTTGCCACAGAAAGTCTCCTTCCCCTCCAGCTGAGGAAGGCCTGGCAGAGCCGGTGGCCCCAGGGAGGCTCGGCGGGCACGGGGTGAACTCGGCTCCTGACCCGTTTCCCATCAAGAGTAAGAGGAAATTCCACTGAAACCAGTTTTCTTTGAGTTTTTCTCAGCTGTGCCACAAAGCTGAATCTGTCTCCCCGACGCTAATAAAGCAGAACTCTCCAGCCACCCTCCCCACTTCACCCTCAGTTTTTTTTAAGAATTTAAAATTGACGCTGCATGACTAAATCCAGCCCTGGGCCTGAAGCCAAATGTGCAGCGAGACCCTTGCGTGCGGAGCCCTGCGCTGAAGAACGCGCCTGAAATCCAGCAGCAGCATCTTCCCAGAGAGTCGCGAGAATTAAGAGATTGCTGGGAAGGTAGCGGCATTGGCCAGGTGCGCGTAGGGCGTCAGGTAATCAAATAGCACGGGCTGCATTTAGGCGAGCAGCGGGTCCACCTCCACAAGCGGAGCTGGGAGGGATTCATTGCAGTCGGCAGATGTCGGAGGGGGCCGCGGAGTTCGATGGAGATGCCCGGGGGTGAGGTGGCGGGCTGGGGGGAGATGCTCCGCTGGAAGGGGATGCTGTGCTCTGAGGGGAAAAGCAACCAAACGGAGCGGGAGCGAGGGCTTGCTGTGGGCTGGAGGACACAGCTGTGTCCCTTGGAAGGAACAGAGGCGTTTGTCCTCTCGTGTATTAATAGAAGTTTTCTGTTTTAAATAACAAACGCAGTAATCAACTTAGGTAACTAAACGGATTCTGTTTTGTTTTTCAAATGCCCTGGAAATTGGATCTAAAACAAAGATCCAACAAGGAAGATGAATCATCTGATCAACAAATAAAGCTTTAACCCGCCCTTCAGCGTGCGTGCCTGAGGCTCGTGTTCACCGCAAACCCCCGGCCACGTGGAGCCCACCCCGCTGTCTGCAAACCCCAGTCGTGCTGCAGACCAAGAGCTGCTCTCGGGTCCTGTGTCTCTTCCCGCTGAGGCAGAAGCAAGATGTTAGCAGGGCTGGACTACGGTACGCTAAACCCCTGGGAGGGACACCGAAGCCAGGTCTTCTTCCATCTCCCAGAGCCTGGGACCAGGAGGAATTTAAATGATGTGGGCTTTGCCAGGAACTTCTAATATTAGCATAACAGGGCAGCTCACTACTTAGTAATAGCGGCATAAATATTTATTAAAATAAATACAAAATTAATAAGGAACACTGTGCTTTAAAAAAAAACCTCACAGTGGCCACACCTGGAAGGTGCCACAGCAGCAGCCGGGCAGGCAGCACGTGAGCGGCTGGAGAGGACCCAGCTCTGCCGGGAAGGGGAAGAGGACAGCCTTCCGCAGAAACACGCAGGGGCTGGCCAGAAATTCGGAGCGACAAGCTCCCTGGCTGAGGCACAGGCTTAGGGCTTGACCCTTCCTCCATCCAAGCTTTGCCCGGTGTAAGACCCAGCACGTCGCAAGTGCGATGAACAGAGGAGAAGACCCCCCCTCCCCGGGAGCCCCCCCGCCAGGGCGGGAGCCCCAGGACGTGTGGGTGCTCCCAGAGCGGGGGGAAGCAGGGAGCAAAGCCCCGCGGGGAAAAGCCCAGGGGAGCAGGGGCAAGGAGGGCTGCAGCAGAAGCACCTGGTACTGCAGGGTGGGCTGTTGGAGGGCCTCATTTCCAGGGGCGGATGGCGTGCCCTGCGGGAAGGACCTGTCCGTGGGAAGGAGCGACCGGTGATGCCTGTGAGCTGACTAGGAACGCCGCTGACTGCGGGGGGGGGGGCAACTTGCTCATGGCAAAGCAAACGACCTACAGGGAAAGGATCAGTTGGGCCAGAAGTTAAGTCATTCGTAAGTATTCTTCGAGGAAGGGTAACGCCAAGGCTCACCGTGAGAGACGATGCACTGTGGTCCCACAACACAGACCATGGCACGGGAACCCATCTCACCCGTGGAGCTGGGTCTGCAGCTCAGGAAACTGTGACTACAGTTCCTGCTTCATGAGGATTTCTAGCCCGGATCAAGGTGGCTAAAGCATGCCAGGGTAAAAGGGATGCTAGGATGAAAGACTCCTCCGTGCCCTTCTCCTCTGCCCTTGCCGAAGCCAGCCCTCGGCCGCCGCGCTGTCTCGGCTGGCAGCAGCAGCCGTGGGCTCGCAGCAGCGTCGGGCGCTGCCGACACAAGTAAGAGAAACAGAGCCCCGTCCCTGATGCACAGACATATCCATTTTTAAAAACGGGCCTTCTGTGCTCCTTTTTTTTCAGCTGTGTCTCTCCAAACTAAGCGAAAGATGTTCTCGGCTTAGTGGGATTAAAAAACAAAGTACGGTAGAAGTATTCTGGCAGTCAAGGCGGCGTTTAACTAAAATTGTCTGCCACAGGCACATCTGAAATTAAGTTAGGATTTAATGGCAAACAAAACCAGAAAATGGATCTGAAAAAACCAAAAAAACCCACCCAACCACCCCAAACCCCATCATTTTCCTAGTGCTGCAAATGGATTGAAAGAGAACCAGGTCCCCACGGCCACACGGTAGCGCGCAGGGCAGCCATGCAGGGCAGGCAGATGCGGACGAGGACGGGAACTCTCCCTTCCAACCCGAGGAGCGGCAGCCCGACCGTGGGCAGGAGGAGGATGGAGATATGCTACTCAAAAGCTGCTCCTGGGCTGTTTGCATGCCAGTGCTGTCCGCTCATTAAGTTACTGGTAGCTTTTTCTGCTGTTCATAAGCAAAAGTCTCTCGATTGCTGTTCCAGAATTTGAAATTGGAATCAGAGAAACAGAAATGGGATGAAAATGAGATGAGGGAAAAAAAAAAAAAAGAGAGAAATGGTGCTTTGGAAGCCTGTTCAAGCCTATAATCTCCTGTGATGTTTGTACTGAGAGAACAAATCCACGCTCCGTTCCAGGCTTGGGGGAGCGGGGAGGGAAATATCCGCGCCCCCCCCGCCCGCCCCCGGGTCTGGTGGCACAGGCTGCCTGCGGCTGCAGCGGCCGGTGCCGGGCTCTCGGCAGTGCCCCGCCAAGCAGGGCTGAACAGGCAGGTCCGATCCCCCGGGAAGGCCGGAGGGGCTGCGGCAGAGGTGCCCGGTGGGTGGGAGCGGGAGCCTTCCTTCCCAGGGAGCAAAACCCAGGCCGGCAGCAAAGGCTTCGCGCGGAGCTAACTTGCACAGCCCGTTTATGCTTCCCCAGAAAGCTGGGGTAGGTACTGTAAATGTGGCTTCAATTAATTGTTGGGCAAAAGAAAAAAAAAAAAAAAAAAAAAGACCAGAATTTAGTATTCATTCTGAAACCAAAGTTCATTTGCTTGCTAGAAATTATAGCAATACGATGCATCACCGGAAAACTGTGGAATTCCTTGCAGTTCAAGCCATGCGATTGCGAAGCCCCCGGCAGAGGAGACACGGAGCTGGGCTTGCACGCCCACGCCGAAGGGGAGGCAGCGGGGCTCTGCCCTTCCACCGCCGGGTCCCCGCGCGACCAGGGGCTGCTGTCACACTTCTTAAACTGTCCTTGGGAAAAGGCGGAGGAGAACGCTCTTCCACGTAAAAATCAAACTGCACCGAAAGTGCTTTCCCTGTACGTGGGAAAGCGATGCCTTTAGAGGCAGGCATCCATAGATGTGAAGAAGTTGTTCAGACAGTTAATGTGATACTCGTGGAAGATTATAACGTTTTCATTGAGGGACGGCGAATTCCTGTTGTGGTTTGTTCTTTTCCAGAGAAATACTGTTTTTATATGGTTTCTCAGGAACTTCTTTTGGACATCTGCACCATTGTACTTTTCCAGCTATCCACCAAATGCCTTCTTATTTTTTTAAGCACAGCGAGAAAATACTTAATCAGACACATGCTGACAGGCAGATTTGTTTTATCTTCATCGGGAAAACCCAGTGGAAGCAGCGTTCCCTGGGATGGCCGGGGTTCGGGAAGGGGACGGAAGCGGAGGGAGCAGAGGCTCCGTCCCGGACTGATGCTAACAATGCTCTTTCAGAGGCTCATAATGAACCCATTGAGAACACCCAGTTATTTGGAAAAATCCCGAACTGTGAGAAATATGCGCATGTTGCAGTTGAGTCACAAGTTGGCACGAGTGACACCAGCACATATTTTTTTTTTAAGTGTACTTTTCTTTTATAGATTCAGAGACAAGGGACCATTATCATCCTTTAATTTAATCTAAGCCCCAGAATAGCTGCATCCAGCACAGCCCTGCTGCTGCTGAGCTAGAGAAACTCTTTCAGAAGGATATCTGTCTTGATTTTAAGACTTCAAGGGACAGGCTTTCTATTGTAGTTCTTGCTAGATGCTTCCAATGGCTGAATTTTCATCCCTGTTGAAAATTTGTACCAAAACCTGCTTATCTCTAGCCTGAAATTATTTGGCTGCAACTTCCACCATGGATCCGGTACCTTCCTGCCTGCAGGTTTAAGAGATCCATTCCAATCTGTTCTTTGGCAGGTATGTTAAAGCCCCTGGTTTCTCATACCTTTTCCTGTCCTCTTTGTTAAATTCACAGGTTTTCCTTACGAAATTTAGCTATGAATATGCAGGGTCTGAAGAAGGGCTTGCGCTCCTCGAAGCGCGTCTGGTTTTTGTCAACCGTAAGAGACACTACCTATCCCTTGAACCTTTCCTTGGCTGTACGACATCCAATGCCTTGGGCGGATTGCATTTTTACTAGAAAAAGCGGTTTATTTCCAAAGGATGTGAAACCACACCATTTTTTGAGCAGCAGTCATGAAAAGAAGCAAAGGAAAAGGAATATGCTTTTGCTTTTTTCTCAATATCCGGACCTTACCCATTTTTAATATTCAACTCTGTGGCCAAATACATCCTTTGGTATAACTGCACCAACATCTTGCCCTCCGCAGGGCAGCACAGGATCAGACCCGCCTTCTCCGTGACAGACGCAGGCCCCTCGTGCCGATACCGCGGCCGAGGCGGTCCAGGATTTCCCAGGCAGTGCCTGGGAATACTTTTATTACTGAAACCTAAGCTCTGTAAAAAATCAATTTTCTTGTACCCACCTGAACACTGTCAACAATTACTATCTGCTAATATCAGGCTGCCTCATATGAGCTGTACGTGGAGAAAAGGAGTAGGTGCACTGTAATTATTATAGCAGCGGTTTGATTGCACCTGCAGGACTTACTGAGATTGTATCAGCGCCTTCACTGTTTGACCATTTTCAGCTGGTCAAAATTCCCCTCGCAGCCTGGCGGTCCGGTGGCACCGGCTGCGCCCCCGGGGTGGGCGCATCCCCCGGGCCGCCGGTGCCCACAGGTGCCACTGGGTCCAGCCTCAGAAGAATCAAATCCCGTCCTCGCGCAGGTCCTGCCCGACCACGGATGAGTCCATCTGGACCAGAGAGGAGAAGAAAAGGCTCTACCCAAAGCACCCTCGGGCACTGGGTGGTCCAGGGGTCCTGCACCCCACGGCTCCCCTGGCTTTCCTGCCCCTAACCTGCCAGCATCGCCGGCGGGTTTGGCAGCTCCCCTCCAGGCTGTCTGATCCCATGAGGATGCAAGCAGGGACGTGATCCCACACTCGACAGAAAAGTTCCCTTTTTTGCATTTTACTTTCTGTAAAGGAAATTTGGGAGGTGCCAGCGTGGCGAACGCCCCTCGACGTGCCTCTGCCCTCCTGGTCTGGCTCGCAGGCCGGGCGTCGAGCGGCGAATCCTCCACTTCCCGCAAGCGTCTAAATTTGCTGCTTTCCGTCTGCCGAGAAGCGCTGGGCTCGGCGAGCGTGGGGGAACGCGCGCTGCAGGGCGGCGGTGACCTGCCAATGCATTGTTGTGGAAGCGCTGATCGGATCAGGCACAGATGGGCGACACAGAGCTGTCATAATCAGCCTGGATTTGAAAATGTTATAATTGGGATGGTAAACAAGTTCACAAGGACCCTATTGAGGCAAGGGATTGCCATGGTAACAGACCAGAAAAGTCTGGGAGCGAGGAAGGTCTCGATAAGTGGGGGCAGTGGGAGGGAAGGCGCGGGGGGTGCTGGGGGGTGCCCCCGGCAGGCAGCAGAGCCGGCCGTGGGACGTGGCTCTGCCCCGGCGTGCCACCCAACCCGCTCGCCTTGCCCCGCTCTCTGGAGAGACGCCGTTGATCCGAGCATTGGGCTTTCCCAGGCGAAGGGCACAGGAATGACATCCCTGGGGTTGCAGCCTGCGGGTGACGCTTGGGAGTAGCCTGCAGAGCGTGTTGGATGTCTTCTGCTCGCGGACCGCCCATGGGAAAATTGCGTTTCTGCAGCAGGGTCCTTTGCGGCGCTTCCCTGCTTCCAGCGGGACTTGAGCTCTCTGGCCCATCTTCCCACCCGGGGACAGCGTGGAGAGCAAACCCCGGCCGCCCTGCTGGCTCCGGCAGCCCGCCCCTCCTGCGCGCGCCGCTTCCCAGAGTTTTAGGGTGAGAAGCTGGACGGGAAGAAGCAAGAAGGAAAGTAAAAAGCTCCGTAATGATACGAAGCTTAGCAACTCCTTATTTACTCCAAAATAGTATTTTTTTTAAACCTGATTTTGTTAATCAGCTATTTGTCCTTAATAGGGTAATACTTTTCATTCCAAGATGAATGCAGCAATTTTCCTCACTATAGTAAAACAATAAAATTATTTTATAGGCAAAAAGAAATGTTAAGGGCCCACTGGCACTGAAACCCTATTAACAAATCTTTTTTAAGTGGCAGGCTTGCAGCTTGAGTAAATGGACAGAAGAAGGAGTTGCACATCTTCAGATAATCAGGAGTTGAATTCGGCCATCAGTCTGTTGAGTTGGGGCAGACTTCTGTGAAGACCTGGTCTTTCTTCCTTTCATGGCTAAAATGGAAAAAAAAAAGCGCGTTTTATTCTCCAGGGTTACTTCAGACAGCAAAGATATGGTTGGGAAGCAAACCTCTGTTTTCAAAAGCACATGTAATAAAATAAAGGGAAAAAGGTGCTTTTGGGGTAAGAGACTCCGATTAGGCGGTTACGTGAGGTACCGAAGCTGCATATCCGCCTGGTTGTTGGACCTACGCTGTTTGCAGAGACGTGTGTGTAACAGCCAGGTGCGCCTGGACCAGGAGGAAAGAGCCTCCTTATCATCCTCATCAAGAGAAATAAATAAACAAGCAAGGCAAACATCGGACCTACAATAAGGTTCTTTGCTGTAGAGGGTAGCAGTGACAAATAATTCTGTAGTTTATCAGAACTGCAATATAATATATGGCTACTTAATGCACTAAGGGTCATTGAAATGGAGCTGGAGAGAAAACCAACTTTTTACAGGTACTTTTTGCAGTCATGTAGTCAAATACATCCTTCACGGCACTTCTGCTGCCCCCGTGGAATATTGTTCCATTATCTGATATTCCCATCTGAACTTCTTTTTAGAGCAAATTTAATTATTACGTAAAAAGTTTAATTATAGTAATAATGAGAAAATAGCAACAGCAAAGAAGGAGAAGAAGGACGTGAAACTGAGTGCGTTCCTGACCAGAAAAAAGTTTGAAACCTTAAAGAAGTGCTTAAATACTGCCTTTATGTGGGTGGCACCGAGCAAAAGGAAAGGAGAGCCTGACTCCCGGGCACGCTCTGCCGTTGCTCACTTGCTGGAACACCACCAGAGCTAATGAGCACTCCCAGATATCTGACCCTCTGGGATAAGATGTCTCCGAGGACTTACACAGCTTATTTGGGGAGAGGCCCTCGAAATACATCCGCTTTCATCCTGGAAATAAATGAATTTCAGTTCGGAACGGTTAGACTTTTCCAAAAGTGGAGAGCAAACACATGTGGGCACATTGTTATTTAGCAAAAGACTGCAAGCCCAGATTTTTCCATCGCTATCATAACTGCACGGCAGCACTATTTATCATTTTTCCAGTTGCTGCATTCTGTTCCAATCACAATGAATTGCTAGGAAAGATCTTTGACAATAACTAGCCACTAAGACCTATGAGACTTCATTTATTATGGCATAATATACACATTACCTAACTTGTGTTGGACCATATGGAGAGCTCTCTGTTGAATTTGGCGTAGTTACTGGGGTGAAACAAGGATGAATTTTGTTCCTCATCCTCTTCAATTATGCCATAGATTGGATCATGCAGCAAACTCCAACAGATCATCTGGGCATAGCAATCAGCCCCGAGGACCACATCACTGATTTAGTCTGTGCCAATAAACACAGCACTCTGCGCGAAAACACTGACGGGAGCGCGAGCGGCGCCGAACAGCCCTGATCCCTGGAGCAAATCAATAGGGCTTAACACTTACCTAAAGCTGAGGTCTTCTCTGCAAATGGGAACAGTCTTTTCAGTCTGTCACTTGAAGGCAGAAAAAGGCTTTGGGAAGATCGTGCTCGTCTCTGAGCTTATAGAGAAGACGGGTGATAAGATCAAAACTTATGTAAACCAAGGTCAGTTCAATCACCGCATTTGAAACTGCAGGGAATTTAGCTGCAAAGCTCAGCTCTGCAGGGATAAATCCTTTGATGGCACAATGTGAGGTGTAAATAAGCTATACGGTTATCCGATCTCTGCCTTTATGCATATGCATGCTCTCATGTACATTCTTTCATTTCCCTATAAATACACGTGTGTGTCTGTGTCTGTGTGGGTGTATGCGCATATATACATATACCCGCATACGTGTACATATATGTGACGGGACATAGGGAAAAATTTTATGTAAGATCGATTTCTTTTGGATCTTACAGATTGCCGTCACTAACCCAGGAAGTTAAGAAACCTGGTCTTGCCATAATTCCCGTGGAGATGATTTTCTTTTAAGAGGCATCGAGATGCCCAGCACCACCCAGAAGTACTCGGCAGTCTCCAGGATTGAACTGCAATGGTCCCAGTGCCTGGATACTGTGTGCCACATTTACATCCAAATTGCTGTGCCTGTATTTGACTCTACCCCAAAACCTCCCTGATAAATAGGCTCTATTTAACTAAAATCCCCTTTTTGGTATATAAGGACTAATAGAACATGACATTTATTATTCAAAAGAGGTGGCAAGCGAATCAAGACATTGATTCAGTGTGAATACGCAGAATATGATCCCTGCTCTTGCCTTGGTGCCGCACGCTCTCTCAGACATAAATAATAGAACGGTTCCCATTCCCATTCCATTATCGCTAATAATGAGTTATGGGTAAAGCCTACCACGTCCCTCGAAAAAGGCAAGATACAGCTATGCTTATGGTTGATTATTAGAGGATAAAATAAAAAGATTGATGCCCAAAAAAAAGTCTAATTAGTGTTAGTCTATTGGAGAGGAAGCTGAGCATGCTGCTCTAGCACTGCCAAATGAAATTAAGGCCCAATTATTGATAAATGAAGAGTGGTTTGTGCTGGAGTCTGGCCTGGAGTCGAGGAAATACATCTGTCATTTGGCCTGCACAGAAGTCATTCATGTGTGACATAGCATCCTGTGCATTTATCATGCATCTGTAGATTTTTGTTTTAATTCAGTTAGCTGTCTAACTAGATTCGGTGCTGGATGCCTCGCATGTAGTCAGAATTTGGACTGACAGATGCAATTCAAGTCTGAAATGGTGTGTGACACGACTAGCTATCCTGCATATTAATTATTATTGAAACCATTGTGGCCAAAACCTATACACTAATGGTCTATTTTGTTATCTGCTTTTGTGGCTTTTGCATGTAACAATTGCCTGGTGGCTGCGGGGCGGGTAAGAGACAAACCAGATCACTGGACCATTGTTGTTGAGCGCCCTTGCTATTACCAGGGAAATTGGAAGCAGAGGCGTTTGAAATGATGCAATGCAAGTCCCTCATTTTACCATCCTGTAAAGTCTACAAATTCTATAAATGAGATAAGTGGGGTCAGGAGCTGAGCCATGGGATACACTTTTCATAAGACGTAAATTGGTGAAATAGTTTATTAATTCCATTGTCAAATGCAAATGGAAAACAAACATTTGTTAAGATGATAAAATTGCAGCGCCGGCGCGATTGTTCTGATGCCAGTTCGGTGCAGTCAGCTGTGAGGCTTATTTATCCTGTCGCACTAAAGTTTGATTTAAAGTTCATGTAATTTCATCATCATATTGTGGGGAGAATTGAAAATAAATGTCACCTTCAAGCGGAGAGAGCTAATGGAGTTTTTCAGAAGTTCTGAGAAAACATGACGCGAGGCGGCGGCTGAGGAGGCCTCCGCCCGGCCCGCCTCGGCGTGGCAGCCTCTGGGGCCCGCTTTTTCCTTGACCGCTTCCTTCCCTTTCCCTGACCACGTGGCTCTGGTACCAGCGCCTGAACCTGACAAAACCTTCTCACGTGCTTTTTCCCCCTTGCTCCTGTCCGCGCGGGCTAAGCCGACAGGACTTAACCGCGCCCAGCGTTGTTCCAGGGGACGGGGGAAGCTTTGCCGCGCGTCGCACGTTCAGCGCGTCCGATGGACCGCCCTCTCCCAGCGGAAGGCTGCCCAGCATCTCACCAAGGGAGGGTTGATTTTTTAAGAGGGCTTCTGCGCGGTCCTCCCCAGGAGGCTGAGCAACGCCCGCGGGACAGCAGCGTTACCTGCTGCCATCGCCTTGCTGGGCTCCGGCGCCTGCGGGCCCCGCAGAGCGACTGAGCTCAGCCGCGCAGTGTGGGTGCTCCGAGAGTTCCTCCCCAGGCACTCGCTCCGTCCGCCGGCTCCAGGCACACACCTACGGGCTGTGCGAGCGCCCGTGGCCAAAGCTATCGGCATCAGAGGTGCCAAAATACCTTCTGAGGATCTGGGGCTTGGGTGCTGATCTGCTTGGCACTGCGACACGCGGGGATCACTCCTTTAAAAGTCAGTTTTCTAGACAGGGACCTGATAGGTCCCTGGAAACTAGGCTGCTCGCTGTCACAGGTGTCAGTGCTTTTCTGAAGGACCCGGTGAGAGCTTCGCCGTATCTTTTAATACCCAAACATTTTTGGAAATCTGCCCCAATTCTAAGTAGGGCAGGAAAAGTCTTATAATCTGAAAGAGCTGCAAATCGTTTCTCTGGGCAAGGAGTAACGTTTCCAAAGGCACCATACGATTCATATACCTCCGTCCTGTTTAGGCAAGGCTGCAGCTTGGATCCCAGCTTCACACGCGGGCTTGTCCGTGCTCACCACGGACCATCACCGCACCGCCGGGCTCCGCCGCGGCACCGGCCACGGCTCCCATGGACACACCCTGGGCATGGGCCACCGGTGCCAGGGCCAGGGCCCCCAAAGCGCCCTGCAAACGTCAGGGGCCGTTGGTCTGGGAATGACTCTGCCAGCAGAGATCAGTCCAAAGGTGATGAAGCACCTAAATCTCCTTTCAATACTTAAAGGGGGCTTATAAGAAAGGTGGGGATGGACTTTTTAGTAGGGCCTGTAGTGACAGGGTGAGGGGTAACGGTTTTAAACTCGAAGAGGGTAGATTTAGACTAGAAATAAGGAAGAAATGTTTTAAGCTGAGGGCGGTGAAACACCGGCCCAGGTTGCCCAGAGCGGTGGTAGAAGCCCCGTCCCTGGGAACGTCCCAGGCCAGGCTGGATGGGGCTCTGAGCAGCCTGACCCAGCGGAAGGGGTCCCTGCTCACCGCAGGGGGGTTGGACCAGATGGTCTTTGAAGGACCCTTCCAACCCAAACCGTTCTGTGATTCTGCGATAAACCCCTTTCATTGCAGAGTGAGGTGCTCAGTGCTGGGTCTGTGGTGGGGTGCCTCCGTCGGGACAGTTGGATTTAACTCCGATTTGGTGCTACAGCACGTAAACGTTTCACTTCCCTTCAAAATAATCCAATTCATTCTTCACAGTTAAGACTCTTGCAAATGAGATACTAATAGAATTTGCTGCCTTGGATTTACAACATTTCAATCTGTATTAGAGAAGCTGAAAACGAAAGAAAAAAAAAGATCCTTTCTGGAACGTGTTTCTCCTTGTGACGTTTATCTGGGTTCCTCTGAAATGGAGATCATGTCACTAGCTGCTATTTTATGTATACTTCACAAACCGAGCAATACCATGCCTCCAATATAGGCTAAATTTCAAATATTAAAAATAACAATGAAATATAATTCCACTTACTCATCCTAACTCGATTTGGGGCCGCCAACATAAGCCGGCTGCCATATGGAGATTTGTTAGCCACTTCTGCTCAGTGACGCAGCGTTTCGGCGGGGCAGGAGGCGGCGGATGGGCGGCAGCCCCCCATGCAGCCAGCTCCTCGGTCATCTCCTGCGGCCACCCCCGGGTCTCACCCTTCCCCATCGCTCGCTGCATCCCCATGCACAGTCTCTGCTGCCTCCAGCAGTCCAGGACAATTTTTATCAATTTTTATCAATATTATCTTTACTTTTTCTTTGGCACAGCACTAGCCACCTTCCCGGACACTGCTGCTGAGAGCGCCCACCCCTGTGCCCCTCCGCACCCGCTCGCCCCAGAGCACGGCCAAGCGAAGGGCAGGACGTGGTCCCGCTTACAGAGGGGTGCCGGGGATGCGGAGCAGCGCCATGGGGTGCAGAGCTCGTGCCACGGGAGAGGAGCAGAGCTGGGAGCAGGCCCGAGCCCGCCGCGCCTCTGCCTCCCCAGGGCACCCCTTGGAGACAGAGGGTCTGTGCCCACGCAAAGCACCCGGTTTCAATCCCGCCCTGATGGTTCAGATATGCATTTGACACCCGGGTGATGTAAGGACCGAGCAGAATCCAGCCTGACTCTGCAGAAGAGCCCAGCTAACCTTGTTTGTCCCCGCCGTGCTGTTCCACCTGCGCTGTGACCCTGTAACTTTCACAGAAAAGCAATTTTTGCTGCCAACGACAGTTTTGTGTTTGCAAAAGAATATGCAAAGCAGCACTAAGTAGAGAATGACATTTTCTCCCTCACGGAGAGACAGATTTCCTTGCGCTAGCTTTATGCATAGCTCTAGCTGCATTGCGTCACTCGCACCGAGCGGTGGGGCTGGTTCGGCACAGCCACGGAGGGTGCTGTCACCCGCCGGCACACAGGGGCCCTGGCTTCTCCCAGCCCTTGAGATGGCCTTCTTGCAGGAGGACGCTGGTGTGGACCCAGCAGCTCGTGGACGTACTTCAGGCGTGGACAGGTCCTTCCACGAAGCTACAGATCTGCGCCTCCGCTGCAAGCATCGTCCCAGCGGTGTTTGCAGAGCTAACGTGCTGGGCTTTCCCCGCGGGAGCCGCTGGGCTCCTCACCGCCCGGCTGCAGCACGGCAGAGCAGGGCATTACCCATAACTGGCGTCACTGCGGTTTGCTGCTGAAAGCAGGCAGCCCACGAGCAGGCAGCCCACGAGCAGGCAGCCCGGGCAGCTCCTTGCAGCTTTGCGGCCCCGGCGGAGCAGCAGGGCAGGCTGCGCAGGCGGAGGGTGCCGGTGCCCGCCGGGAGCACGCAAGGTGATCTGCTGCTGCGGCGGGGACCTTCCTCTGGGCAGGGAGTCACACGTTACTGGGGATGGCCGGGGAACTTCTGGCATCACCAGGAGCCTCCTTTACAGCTGGGCCCATGCGAGCACTGCGCTTGGTCGCCAGAAATGCGAGAGGTGCTGAGCTCCCCTTCACATCCCAGGCACCCCCCTCCTCCGGGCACTGGCCGTTAAACAAGGGCAAGGCTGTAACGAGGGCATGGAAAATAAGGTGACAGATACCTAAGCCCGATGCTGGCTGGACGCGCACCCTGACTGACCACCACGGTCCTTACCCCGTGTGCCCCAGCCGAAGGCACCTCTGGCCTCCAGGCTGAAGTCTGGTGCCACCGAGAAGACGTGAGGAGTAACTTCAGCCCCAGTTTGGTAAGGAGCTTTTCCAAAAGCAAGTTCCTAAATCTGGTAAGGGCTCAGCGCTTCCCCGTTTGGGAGGAGGAGTCGGGGTTCATCCACGACGCCAGGAGGGCGCGGGAGGAGGAGAAGCCACCGTGTTCGAGAGACCACAGCGCAGGAGCGCTGCAGCCGCTCCTCACCGGGAGGAAGGGCAGAGGGAATGCCTCACCAGCACACGGAGGAAGATGCCTTGGCATCTGTGAAGTGTTGTCTGTTTCCCACGCTGTACTTATATAGTGCTTATAATGTATTGGTAAGTGCATACGCACGGCCTCGCTGGCTGCTTTGCTTTCTGCTGCTGGCACAGATACACATTTTAGTGCACGGACGCAGTGTGCTTTCACTGGAGCTGCATGAAAAGCCTTATGACACAAATCAAGCCGGAGAGGCTCCTTTGCTGTGCTGGCAGAAATGCAAAGTTCACCTTTCAGTAGACTGCCTCCTTTCTTCCTTCTTTTTTCCGAGCACCTTTGGGCGCAGCTACGTGCGCTTAGTGACACCACACGCGTGCAGGGAAGGGAAGAGCAGGTCAAGGGGAGGGTCCCGCTGCTGGATCCCCCCTCGGCGCATCTGGACCTCGCCCCTGCACCCACCATCCTCACCCATCCGGGGCTGGCAGAGCCTCTCCTAGCGCCTCTGCAGGGGGTGGTTTGCAAAGGGACCTACGGGATGGAGATGTCGCCGAAAGGCAATGGCAGTCAGCTACCAAACTGCCTGACCTGCTTTAGAAATCCCGGGTTTTATATTCACAGATACAGCCTTCAATTTGGCCTCTTTGGGTGAAAATGCAGCTCTGTGTGTTAAGGAAGCGGCTGCCACAGTATGGCTGAGCTCTCTTTCACAGAGACCTAATATACAGCATGGAATAAAAAGAGGAAAAATGTTTTTTCCTTTAAAAAAAGGCACATCAATAAAATTCTTACTTAAAAAAAAAAGAACACAACAACACACTCAAGGAAAATAAACCCTGGAAAGCTGAACTACAGAGACACAACAATAGCTGCAGGGCTGAGACCTTGTAAAGAAAGCTTGTGCCCGGAGTAGGGTTTTACAGTGAGTTCTAAACCACTTTAAAATGTCAAGTTTGGTTTTTGACGTGGTTACGTTTACCCCATAAAAATAAAGTGATTTGAAGACCCTTTGGGGCCCTGGAACAGCTCCCGCTCTTGCTATATAGACTGCACTTCACATGTTGGTTTAAGCTGCTTATTGCCTTTTATGATGCTCTGGTTATTAGGTTAGATCAGCAGCACTTCCATTAAAAACCTCTATTGATCATATGCAATACCTGAATGGTCGGTAGCTTTTATGTGAAGAGAATAAATGATATACTTGTTTCTAACCGTTAAACTATAGGGTTATCAAGGGACTGAATAACTGCCCTTAATATAGCAATTATTTTTGCAGGTACAGTACTTGGTAATGTTTAAGCATAATTACCTAGTAATCTGGTATTTACTACGTAACTGCAAAGTGTAATATTTGCACCTTGTAAAATAAAACAGGCATTTAAAAATATTTAATACTTTCTGGCTTTCCTTTGTGTCTCTGCCTGCATTTTCCCCACAATGCAGCGCTGCCGCATGTTTCCTTTCCCCCAAACCCCCGGGACCGGGACCGGGACCGGGACCGGGCTGAGCGATGGGGAGAGCCGGCAATGCCGGGGGCAGCATCCCACCCCGCTCCCGGCCGTGCCGCGTGGAAACCGGGCTGCTTGTTGGAGATGCAGCCGCCTAGCCGTAACGCCGATCCCCGTCATCCCCCGGCTCTGCGGCGGCAGAAAAGATTATTTTGGAGATTTCCATCCGCTGCCTGCCTCGGCGGCTGCCTTTCGCAGCGGGCAGGGGAAGGCTGGAGCTCCCTTCTGCCGAGGGATGCTCTGCAGAAGGATTGCTAAACTGCCGCGCGCTGTAATGTGTTATGACATAGATCAGCTGTTGTTTTCCAGTCTCAAAGGAAACCTTGTGGAATCTCATTCCTTTGACTGTATTAAATTATCTGCAAATGTTGTCCTTTAAACACAAACTCAAGGCCCTTTCGCTGGAACATTACACATGGATCACAGGAACGGTGAAATCTCTTTAAAGCTATTGTTTCTTTGGATATTTGGTTTACCTTTAGTTTTATAACAAAGTAAATTAATAAATGAAGGGTTAGGAGAATTGTTACTATAGCAATCCCCATGGTAACATAAAAAATGCCACAAATACTCATCTTCAGACTACAGCTCCTGGGAGAGCACAACTCGGAGTAAAACGCAGGAACGGCTCTTCATCTCCGCGATCCTAAATTTAGCCAAATTTCAGTTGTCTTTCAGATTACACTCAGGAAAAGTTAATGCTCTCAAATAAAGCAGAATAACTTGAATCTCCGTAGATCTCAAAAAAAAAAAAAAGAGACTTTTCTTACAAAATCCTAGTGAGCACGTTGCTTTAGAAAGTGTGTCTGGTTTGAAACCAGCTCTGCAATGGGGATGCTTCTTTTCCCGGTGAGGAACCAGCGCTGTCCTCGGCTCCTCTGGCACCCGCGGTGACTCTGCATGGGGTTTGCACAACCCCTCGGTTGTGAAAGAGCTTAGCAGAAGGTATTGCACCCGCGCTGGCACTGCGCCCACATTTTTCCCCAATCTCCTCATGTCTCTGCGGAATGAGAAGACACTGGAGCTATTCAACTCTTACCATGGGTCACCCTTCAAAAGGTGGAGGAATCAGCAAAAACAGGGCCCAAGTTCTGACCAGAGGGTGAAAGAAAAAGACACCTGTTGAAGGAGTACTCAGACTAAAAATTAATGAAAATAGATCTTGTGGGTTAAATCCTGATATTTTCCTCAAAAACCAGTGTTCCTGCTTTAGGAGAACTGCCCAATGAATTAAATACCATCAGCCTGAGTGAGGCGGAGCAACGGTGGTCCTGCCCGTGGCCTTCACGTGCCGCTCTGCTAAGAGGCACGCACCAAACTGGGCACTGGCCAGAGCAAACCCATGTCCACGGAGCTCGGCGAACTTCGTGCGCCTTTAAACCGGCAGCGGACAACTCTTTCTGAAGCAGCAAAGCAGTTAAGACTCCACCAAGCACTTTTAACTGAAATTCTGCAAATTACTACGCCAACCTGAATTTTCCAGCACTGAGACCCAGCCTGTCAGCTGCTTTTGGGGGTGATGGGGGAAATCCTGGAAGGAGCGACCCCGAAGCGGGTGGCTGCATCCCCGGCCAGGAGAGGCGGGGAGGAGCATCCTTTTACACTGAAAAACTGCGAAGAAGTCCGAGGGGCTGGTCCCAGTGGCCCAGGTGCACTCGAGGTGCTCCCCGAAGGTGGAGCTCCCCCAAAAGAGCAGCAAAATTTACTTTTCACGCACTACCTCCCAGTTTTCCCTGCGGAGAAGCTGAGGCCCTTCAACAGGGATTTGAACTTTTGGAGACAAGCTATGAAAATGCAGTTTCGTTCCTCCGCATGGGAAGAAAACACACGGCGCTTCCAGTTTACACTGTTAAATTTTTAAAGTAACACGCTGCTGGAGTGCTGCTATTTCAACCCAGATGACACGGTGTGGAGGTTAAACGTCGCTAGTAATACTGTATTACAGCAAGGTAGAAGTGGCAAATTAAAAGAATAAAATGAGCACTGGTGACTCCGCGCACAGAAACAAAGAGGAATGCAGCGGAGCGAGGGCGAGGGCTTTCTTTGCAGCTCTGCAACTGAAGTGTTCAAAGAGCAAAGTGAAGAGTGAGCTGCAAGGGTCAGATCTGGATAGCAGCCACATTCTGTGTCTCAGCATCCGTTCGGGGATAAATTTGGCTCTTAATCAGGGCTGACAATTAGGCCGTACAGTTAATATTTTTACAGCTGTTTTATTAATAACACATACAGAGCATCCAGCCAGGATTTGTTGGAGACACCTCAGGAAAATGAATGATGTAAATAACAGATGGATGCAGAATTTTCTTACAAACAGGCATAAAGATATTCCCATCTTGTTTAGAAGGAATTTAAATAGACAGATTGTAGATAAACAGGCAAACCGTAAAGAGGAGAGAGCGGGAATGGGAATTGATAAACTGCAAAGGCGCCTGGGAAGCCCATCGAACGTCGGGTTCCCAGCGTCCGCAGGGATGCGGATGTGCCCACCTGGAGCAGCCTGGCCGGGGGCACCGCGCAGCCGCAGGCGGCACGAGGACGGGGTCCCGCGGGCGCGCCCCCAGCCCCTCAAACCTCCGCGCACGCACCTGCTCCCACGGGTGCTGCCCGCACCCAGGCAGCATGGTTCTCCGACCGTCCCTGGACTGCGCCGCACGACCACAGCCTGCAGTCCTCCGGTTTCGTCCGGACCGCCCCGCATGAATTAACAGCGTTTGCTGCTGCTGCGGTGCGATAATAGAATTTACAGCATTTTTACTTTCCAAACACTTCAAACACTGTTGTGAGCCATGTTTTACGCTGTGTTTTTATCTCGCAGAGCCGGCGGCAGGCAGGGTCCAAAACCCCGAGGACATCGCAGCTCCGCGGCTGCCCAGGTCTCTGCATCCCTGCGCACGGGCGACCGGCCCAGGACAGCCGGCACGGCGCAGCACAGCTGCGGCCCCAGCAGCCTGGGCTGGGCTGGGCTGCCTTTCAAAGCCACCACCGATGCGGGGTCTTCCGCGCCAGGGAAATGCTACCAACAGACAGAAATCAAGGTTGCGCTGTGCCTTGCCTGCGCCTCCCGCTACCCAGCCAGCCTGGATTAGCTCTTGCAGGTAGGTCTCACCCGCGGCTCCCCAGCCTGGAAATGGTTATAATGAGGATAATTTCAACATCCTTGCAATGATTTCGCCTTTAAATTTTAACTCCACTATTACATGGGTTCACTTTTCTGAATCTCTTCAAATTTTTGTACACAGCAAGAAGAAGAGAGAAGGGAGCAGTGGATATAACGTAGTGAAGCTTTTGAAGTTTCGACAAGGTGCCTCGCCAGAGGCTGTCACAGGCAATGCCCAGCCAGGGCCTGACGGACTACGCTCCCGTAACAGCCATGTGTAGGGGCCATCAAAAAAAAAAAATCCGCAGATGGCATAGGTATTTCAATAGCTTCTTTTAGAACAACTGTAAATTCTGAAGCTTCAGGGCAGAGAAATATCACTCAAAGATCTGTCATTAAAACAAAGAAGAAAAGACTTTGTCTCCTTGGAGTTTTGCATAGCGGCACTGCGTAACTGCTTCCAGCACCCCGCGGCGTGCTCCAGGCCGCGCTCCCCGGCACGGCCGGCACACAGGGCGCCGGGGCTCGCGCTCCTGTTGAGAAACACGTCGTCACTCGAATGCTGGTAGCAAGCAGCGAAGCAGCCAGCCTGGGCAGAAAGAAGTCTTTTATATACGCAGATGTACAGTGCGTGCGTGCGTGTGTGTGTATGGGTACAGGTATTTGCAGAGATATAGTGCATTTATAAACGGGGGGGTGCTAACATATATATATGTGGTCGGCGTGGCAAGAGGCGGGCACAGGTTCAGGGGAAGCGCAGGGGCACGTCAGGGACAGGGGTGAGCCAGGAAAGGACTAAATCTCCCCACCCTGTGCCTTTGCCGCTGGAATAAGGGTCCCTGAGGAGGCAGAGCATCTTGGAGGGGACGCAGGGAGCGAGGGGCTGCCACTGTCACCTCTGACAAAGCCACCCCAAAGTCTGCTGCTCGAGCTTTCATTTGATAAGCAACCACTATCGCTGCAGCCAGCCTTGACCCAACAGGAGCAATTTTTCGGCAAAACCACGTGAGCCATAAGATGACTTGGGAGCGTGTGCTGCTCCCCTCTCCGGCAAGGACGGGAATTGGGCGCAGGCTTGGAGTTCAGCGCATGCGTAAGTGCTTTGCTGAGCTGTGGCTTTGATTAGCGCATTTCTTGGGGCAAACAGCTGCCAAATATTGTGTGTACAATATGAGATGATAAACATCACTAGTGTATGATACACTAATGCTTTGTGCATAAACGGTAAAACAAAATCATCTGGCACCGGTAGCCGGTGAATCATGCGGATTTGCAGTTGGATTTGTACATTGGGATTTTCTTTGGAGCTTTGCAAGCAGACCCGATGGTTAACAGCTGTAAATCATTGCCCCTGCTGAAGCCCGAGTTATCCGGTGCGCAATGCAGACTGAAGGGCACAAGGTATCGGCCATGGCCAACGGTGGACAGCAGTTCTGGGAAGGTCACTTCCATCGCACGGGGCTGCCGGTGCCTTTGAAGAGACCTTTGGCAGGGCTGCGCCCGGGGATGAGGCCACATTTCTGCCCGTCAGGCAGCCGAGCCCCGTAGCACCCCCAGGTCTGGCCAGGCACTGCCAGACCCACTCTCTGTGCCCCGGAGACGAGACCTGCCCAGGGTGGACGCCACGGATGGGGACTCCAGAGGTTTGTCACCTCCTCGGAGCTACTGGAGGTCCAGCAGCCATCGACAAATGTCCTCTTGTTCCGCTGAGAATGCGTGTGAAAAGAGGACACGTCTTGGGAGAAAAAAACTCCATAAACTTATTCCTGGCTTTTGCTGATAAAGATGAAGCATAGATAAATATTGCCTGTCACCTCCGTCTGGTGAGGTACGTGTCCTGTGCAGCTCACGTGCTCTGTGCGGGCCACTTCCAGGCCGAGAGCGAGCCAGAGAAAGTCCCTTCTCCCGTCTCCCTTCCCTGGGGCTGCCCGCGGAGCGGGCGAGCACTGCACAGCACCGGCTGCAGGACCAGCCACTGTATCAGACACCTCTGTCGGAAACCGGTTCTGCAGCGGGGGAAATAGTTCCTGCTGTCCCCATCTCGGCAGGATCCTTAGTGCAGGGCTTTGTCCCCAGGGTGCACAGGACGGACCCGGGATCCTGCGTGCAGTGGTGAAATGAACGCGGGCAGCAGAGAGGGTCTCTGCTCATGCCACTGCTTCATCCCGGCGAAGGGGCCCGTCCCTGCACGTCAGAGTTTTGCTGTAGAGAAGACCGGAGCAGTCTTCAGTGCAAGATCTGGGAAGAGGAAACACTGCAACAGTTTCTGAGAAATTAAATGAATGAAACCTGGAAGTTGCTCCCAGAGCCTTTAAGTCCTGGGCCCAGCAATTAAATCAACATATGTCCCGTTACAATGCTTATCAAGAGTCATCTTAAAGTTGATAGACTTTTTTCCCTGTTGCTGTTTTCCAAAGGCACCTGCAAAGACCCAGCCAGTGTAATGGTTAGGAAATTCCTTCTAGTTTTCAGGCTAACTTTATTCCGTGTCATTTATTGTTGTGCCAACATTTTCTTTTAATTTAACCATACCTATCCTTCCATAGCATTTAGCCCTGCTGCATTTACAGGCATATTCCCTCACCCAGTTTTCTCTCAGGAGAGAGGTTTTCCCCTCCTCTGCCCATCCTAGCTGGGCTTTGCCGCCTGCTCCTCTCTGACCTTACCCCTTCTGAGCACCAGGGCGCTCGCGGAGGCAGCCTGGCGTGCAGGGACGCCGCGGTGCCTCTCTCCTCTGCAGCAAGGGCAGCATCGCCTGTTTTCTCCAGCTTTCTCACAGGTCTTCGCAAGGCAGAGCATTTTCTCAGAGATGCGGCCTCTGGAGCCCTGGGATTAGACGAGAATTTCCGCTCTTATCTCTGGATAAAGGAAGTTTCCAGCCCTTGGCTTGGAAGGAGAGGCTGGAAAGCGTGCCTCGCTGTCCTCAACAACAGGTAAACAATCACTGCATGAGCTCAGAGCTGAAAAATACTGCTCTGAGTTTGGGAAAAAATCCAGAGCAAGCAAGTGCCAGAATAACTGCAGAAGGTGCAGGGTCCTCGCACTTGCTCGGCCGTCGGGGCTGCAGCACAGCAGGGCAGCAGCCGTCCCCGCCGCAGCTCCTGCTGCACGCACGCACGGGGAGTCGGGCTCTCGGCATTCCTGGACAAGCGCATTAGTCCTACGTACAAATACACTGGAAGAAGTTAAATGTCAGACAATGTTTTGTTTTCTAAGCATATAATTGCTATTATGAGTGGGAAAGGGTTATAGACAAAGGATAATAATTGTTTTGTCATAGTAACCCAGTATTGGACACGAGATTAAATATTCATCATTCCTTTGCTTTAAATATTTGTGCCAATAAGCGGCCTTAACTGGGCTGCCTCTCTCACCTGGGAGCAGTCCGAGTCGAAGGAGGGAGCAGAAATCGGGTATCTCCCAGCTTCCCACCAACGGCTGCCAAGCTCGAGAGGGAATCAGAGGAACCTCGAACTTGAGGTTACACACACAGGACCTCAGCTGGTGTGAGACCTGGAGGCTGCCTAAGTGAAGGGTTTAATAATAATTCACCCGATTTTTCTGACTCCCAGCTGGTTTACAGTCATCTGAGTTCAAATCTGAAATGCTACCATCCATCGCCGTATGTATCCGCCACCAAACACTGTGCCAGCAGCTGGGGAGCAGGGTTCGCTCTGATTCTTAATATTGATGATTTAAATTAAAAGTGGGAATGTACCTCTCTGTTTCATCTTCTCTCTGATGCCCACAGCACCATGAAAACCACAGTAATAGCCACATGATCCAAACTAAACCAGGGAGAAACAGAGAGCAGCACAGGAGATGTGGAAGGGCATCCTCGTATTGTAATAGGTCGTATACTGATACTGCGGCCCTGGTAGTACCATGATTCAAAATGAACGGGGTACTAAACCATACCCTAGGCATTAGGTGGGGTCCTTAACAGCACTGCTTTACCAGTCTCGTGCCCTGTGCAGCCTAGCTTCTGCGTTATAACAGCTTAAACAATATTGTCACGCTTGGCGATAATTTGATCAAATTTATATATGCATGTCTGTATATGTGTGTTTGTACATATGTATATAAAAACCACCAATGAAATAGCCTGATGAGACCACTCGTCATGACATAAGGAGTCCAGATCACAATTAATTCATCCTACAGCAAAGCTGGCTTTAGGAAAGAGCGATCACAAGGGCATGTGGTGACAGGACAAGGGGTAACGGCTTTAAACTGAAAGAGGGCAGATTTAGACGAGATGTGAGGAAGAAACTCTTCCCGGTGAGGGCGGCGAGGCGCCGGCCCAGGCTGCCCCGAGAGGCTGTGGGTGCCCCATCGCTGCAAGTGTCCAAGGCTGGACGGGGCTCTGAGCAGCCTGGTCTGGTGGAAGGTGTCCCTGCCCACGGCAGGGGGACTGGAACTTCATGGTCTTGAAGGTCCCTTCCAACCCAAACCGTTCTCTGATTCTATCGTTCTATGAATCACCGTGCGGGCCAGGCTGGGCAGCGCAGCGCAGCTCAGACCTTCTCACGGCGGCGCACCCTCTCGGAGCCCGGACAGCACCGCCGCAGCCGCCCTGTCCCTCGCCAGCTGGAGCCGAGGAGCCCAGGTGGATCACGCCTCGGACCGGCACGCCACGGGGAGCAGCGTCCCCACGCAGATGCTGCGCTGCTTCCAGCGTCGTGAAATCCGCAGGTACGTGCGCGTCGTATTCTCACCCAAGCACGCATTCGGCAGAGAAACACCATTCTAAATAGCAGGGGAGTCAGCAGAGTATAGAAATATACAAAAAGCAAACATAGTCAGGAGTTCTAGAAATCAAACTGTGATAAATATCAGCATAACAAGCCTCGTTTGGGAACACACCGTTCTCCCAGAGGAGACTGTCTGACTATCAGTGCCTTTAGAAACACACTTTCTCCAGGGCTCTGTACTGAGTGCAGGGTAAGATAAACACGAGTGTCTTTTCCCAGCCTGCTCATCTACAGGCATCTAAATTAAGAGATTGTGTTATCAGTGATAAAAGATCATTGAGGGTTCATTTCAGTTGGTTTGAAGGTTTTTAAGGAGAAGAATAAACAAACAGCAATTAGCACCATATTTAACATCTCTGACATTTTGTGCAGCCTATTTCTATCACTGGTAGAGGAAGATCTGCTCTAGCGACTTGCCGTATTTCAGCGCAACATTCTGCATCTGCCTCGTGAGACTTGCCGTGCAGGAGATGGCACCATCCCGCAGCGACAAGGCTACGTCACCTGTAGGCATTGACAGGGCAGCAGAGGCTCAGCACCGCTCTCGGGTTTGGAGCAGCTTTATCCAGAATTAGTGGACCCTCATAGTCCATTAAAGGAAAACCCTCCATTTTTGGTGCTGCAGCTGGAAGGAGCTAGCCCGGCACCAGCGAGGCTGCTCCAGCACTGTTGCTGCTCGCCCACCCTGGAGGCTCCACCGTCAGTCCTGGTGGCCACTCCTGCTCTGGTGGTCTACCAGATCAAAACGTTATATGCTGGCAGTGTAATTAAATTTTGTTAACTTTAAGCAACAGGCGTACAAGCTTCCTGAACTTCATCGAAGCCGCTTGCCGGGTACAACCGGCAGAGATGGAGCCGTACGACGGAGCGCCCGCCAGCAGTCCCTCCGCCAGGTAACGGGATAATCAGGCGTTTTAGCGCCGATAGTGATAGGATAAAAAGTAGAAGCAGACAGTCTATTGTGCTTAGCTTACTGATGTGCAGAGCTCTACAGTACAGACGTCTTAACACATAAATTTAACAATTATTATTGTGTTGCCCTTTTCCAAGAAAGGGTAAAGGAGATTTGTAGGAGCACTTAACACATGTAAATCCCCACCTCTTTAAACCAAAGCAGTGTGTTAAATGGGTCCATAAATATCATAAGTATTCTGTCCTTTTAGAAATCATACCTTTTTTTTTTTCTCCTTTCAATGCAATTAAACCCATGCCTTATTATAACACAACTCTTGGGAACCAGACATTTAAAAAACTCTAAACAGGTGTTTATTGAGAAAGACAATGATCTTCCTTGGGTTAAACGTAAGATGAAGTCAAAGGCAAAAGGCAGCCTGCGTAACACATGGTCCTGAATCACAATTTGGCTGTTGCTTTGCAAAACTAAGATCAAATCTCATCCAGCCACATCTCTCACCCACATGCGAGAGCTGAAATGTTCACCTGTGGCTTCTCTTTCTGCTTTCGAAGACTTTTGGCAACGAGGGTGGGATTTGCCCCGTTGCCTGGCTTCTGTCCTGCATGGTCACCTGCACTCCCGCTGCTGTCCTTGGGAGCACCCTTGGGGATCGCTCCCTTCATCCTGCGGTGGGTGCTGGATGGAGACCACCCAAACCTCGCCCCAAAGGACTGGTGTCACTCCACCGGCTGCAAACGGCATGGGGCAATTAGAACTGATTCATGTGCAGGAGGCGCCCAATGTTCAGTGAGACTGATCCCACCTCAGCTGTGTGCACCTAAAGTCAGGTCTTTTTCTTGCAATTAAGGCACATACTGTCTTGTCTTCAGTGGTTTCTGACATACTAACGGACACCGCCAACCCTTTACTAGTAGAAAAAGAATAAAGTTTTCACTAAGTTCGTGGCCAATTAAGTAGTCATTGCATTTACGGACAAGCCAGCTGGTGGTCCAGGGCGGAGGACACCACACAACCTCCCTGCCTGGGAGAGGACCCCAGTCTCCCCGTCCCAGACCATCCACCGCGGTGGCTGCTTCCTGAGGAAGACACCAACCTTTCCTGGGGCCGGTGAGCTCCCGGCGAGCTCCCAGCAAGGCCCCGGTGAGCTCCCCGCGAGCCCCCAGCCCGCAGGCTGCAGGAGAAGTCCTCGTGGGCCATTTCCACGCCGTGCACCACAGCTTGTTTCTCTAGCTGTTCCTTGCAGAATACCTTCAACACATTTATTATGACTGAAAGGTGCCTAATGTATAATTTATATGTCATGATTATTGCACAAAGCCCCAGTTGTAAATTAATGAGGTTGGACGGTACTTAAATCCTGTATTCTGGAGTTACGTTCACTCGCTGGCCTGCTCCTTTTATGATTCCTGTCATAACTCTGTGGTGTTGCATCACTGCCAATTTAACTACACTTTTACCAGTACGATGAATAAGGAAAAATGAAAATCACATTTGGCACTTTTAATCAGATAATTATTTTTAAGAAACTAGCAGGAATGTTAAATACGTTTTCCAGTTTTTTCCATCTGTTCCGGCTGACGTGCAAGACTGGTACTCTAATAACAAGGCAGATCTCATGAGCGTGCCTCATAATGAATATTTCAGGATTATTCGTGTACCAAGATATATATGTGGTATCTGTTTGCAGGACATCTGGCTGCAACATGTGCCTCGTTAAGTACACCTGTAAATCTGAGGTCAATGTCTAAACCTGTAAGGGTACAAATAAAGAGTTCAATGAATGGGATTATTAATGGTGCCAGGTGCTGGCGGTGCGGGCGCCGGGGTCTGCTCAGGCGTGGGCAAGGCTCCGGGTAATTGCCCTGGCTTCAGCAGCGCTGGTGTAGTGTGTCAGGAAGCAGGACCGGCGTTAATCGCTCCTAAAGCAGTTATGTATGAAATGTGTTTTCTCTGCAGCCTTAAAAATGCTTTATCCAACTGCACTTTGGTAAAATAATGAACTTCACGTAATTCTATAATATTTAACTTCGTTCGCACAAGCAAACTAAGCTGCACATTGTATAAAACAGCTTGAATGCTTGGTTAAGGTTCAAAGCCAGCTCAAATACTTTTTATTCTGGATGAAAAATTCACTTGCTTTTTTTCCCCTTGGCATGTTCCATTCTTGGACAAACTGAGTAAATACATAACGCAATCGAGCAAAGAGCAAGTGCTGGTGTGGGAGTATTCCCAGCCCCTGAGCACCAGCACGGAGGGGAATTTTCCTCTCTTTGAGTGACTTTCTCACAGCTTTTCCAATACGAGCTGTAAGCCAGCGTGGGACGGACAGCCAGGCGAAAAGTCAAGGAAAAAGGTCACATGCACCAACACGCCGTGGATTTTATAGCCAGCCCCAATGGAGAGCATAGCGACGTTATAAGGACAAACCCAAGGGGGGAAGCAGAATTGCCGAAAAGAGGAGAAACAATTACAGACATTTGTGAAAGTGTTATCTAAAGGCTAGATTTTCAGGGGTATAGGGATACCTGCACACGCAGTCATACCTCTCCCGGACTCTACAGCTCCCTCTGAAAGGGAGGGAGCTGTTCTCCTTTGCTGGGAATTACAGCACAGAGAAGGTGGTTTGTTATTTTTCTGAATTTGTTTCTTTGTTCGTTTAAGAAAACCGTTTCTGGAAAAAATCACTTTCTTTGCTAGTTCTACCCTTTCTCCTAAGTTCACAGGCAGAATTAATAAATAGCTCCTAAGACAGTTTCTCCCCTCCAGAGCTGTTGTCAGCCGCACCCCTTGTGCCCGTGCGCTTTTGAACACGGCACCTTACCCGTACCTTAAGTCTGAAAACAGCTGAAAACCTGGCGGAGCGCACTCTACCCTCTCGCTGAGAGCCGGGGGACTCGGGCACTTCAGCCCCCCTACCTTCTTCAGAAACTTCACCCTCTCCCTGGCCACGCGAAATTAAATCTGAACTGAAAGAGAAACTTCCCCTAATTATCAGGGAAAATCTCCTGAGATGGGAGTTCTGGGATTGCCATGTGTTGGGGAAGTCGAGGATGCCGTTACTCTTTTTTCCATCGAACAACGGAGCAAGGAAAAAGGGGTTGGACAGGCAGCACCCACGTTTTCAAGAAGGAGCAGCACCAGCACCAGCAGCAGCTTTGGTGAGGGCTCCGATTTGCCCAAGCCTGCCCAGTGTGTGCCGCGCCAGCTTTCTCAGAGCTGCCCCGCTTCACCACCTGGCACAACAGGGTTTTCCTAGAGGGTGGGTGATGGATTCCACAGGCCCTTGCATCTCCCACACCTTGCTTTCAGGAGGTCAGGCTCAGAGGCTTGGACAAGCTTCTGAAATGGCTGCGTTTCAGAAAGTTTTTAAATTTGCTTTTCCGCCAGCAAGAGGAGTCAGTACAACAAACTGGACTCGGAAGGGGGAACATCTCCTGTTTAATTTTGCAGTTGCTATAGTGATTGATTAAATTTAAAAAAACCCCCAACTTGTAAATTCAAAATCCTAATTGTACTGACAACAATCTAAATGTGGTTAGAACAGTGAGTCACACTCCAGATTATGTGTCTCAATAAGGTTTTAATTTAAATTTAACAAGGCAATTATTGTACAGTATGTTAATTCAGTATCATTTGATTAACAAAAACGTGTTGCTTGAGCTTTAACACCTATGGTATTTAGTTAGATCTATATCTATTGCATAGTTAAACCTCTCTGGCGTACTTGGTGCTAATAATTAACATACAATAAGCGTGCATATAAATGCATCTTTCTAGATTTGTTAAGGCAGCAGTTGGATATTTATTATACAGCAGGTGATTATTAAAAGCAAAGACTGTATATAGAGGTCCAATAACCATGTAGCAAATATGGGTACTGCATGTGTTTATATATACTGCCCTCTACATTTGTTTAATGTGTAATAAAAATCCTAGACACCTCAAACATATGTGAAGTTGAGGTATTTTATGCGGAACATCTAATTTGAAGTGCTACCGGAATTTATTTCTAAATGTTTCTTTTGGTCTCCGTCAGCAGGTAGGGTAAGCTTCCATGGGAGACGTTTGTATCCTCATCACTGCTAGCAGTCTGATTACCCGGCTTGCTAAAAAACACCAGACACCACCAGAATGAGAGCGGTCCAAGTGCTCGGCCCCTCTGTGAAATCAGTGCCAGAGAAAACACCCAAACCAAAAATGTTTATTGTCAAAGGAAATAAACCTCCCGATATTCCTAAGAGGTCCCTCCAAGACCCAAGACCCCAGACCAGCGCTGCTGTGACTCCTGATAGACGCTCGCTGGGCCTTCCCAAACGCTGCCAGTGCCAGGGATGCCGCAGCCTCCCAGGCGAGCTGCTTCTTGCTTTGTGCTCGCCACGGCCATCGTAGTCCTGACGGCCAGCAAAGCTCTCTCCCTGCATTTTAAGCCCATCCTTTCCAAGGACCTGCTACGAGCCTGCAAAACAGATTCTCTCCTTCACGGAGAAACCTCGTAGTCCTCAAGGGCTGCATCCCACGCGCCTTTTCTTTCCCTGTGCACCTAAGCAACTTCTCCTCAACCCAGATGCTCTTCATCCTGACTGCGCACAGTTGATTGTTCTTGCCGAAGTGTCCCTGCTGAACTGGTTTCCATCCGATTTCACACATTTTTTCTGTGCCGTATCTCATTTGCCAAACTGATGTAGTGCTGCAGCCCTGCCCCGCCCCGCCCCGCCGAAGGTGCGTGTTCACCACGCGGGCTGTGCCCCTGGCCTGAGCTCTGCAGACCCAGACCAGGACTGCCTCCGGCACAGCCTGGCTTTGCTGCTCCTCCCAGTCCCAGAAGGTGACGGGCAACAGCCCGGTAGCTGCCACGGCCAGGTCTAAATGCCCGAGGATGAGGTCCACCAGCTCCAGCAGCTTGGAACCTTTGCCAGCGTTCAAGCTGGTGGACGATCTTCCGTCCACGCAGAGCGTTTGAGCTCTGACAATGGCACAGGGAAAGTGCTGGGAGAAGTGCTCTAGCCTGGCTGGGTTTGGTGAAGACAACAGATTTCCCAGATGCCGTAGCGGAGGACACCCCCTCCAGACCTTTCTCTGCTTTCCTTTACAAAACTTTGAACACCAAAATTTTGAACACCAAAATTTTGCACCCAGCTGAAAACAAAAAAAAGTATGGGGAAGGATAACAAAAATATTTCATTTAATAACGAGTTCCATACTGCAGAGATGACTGTATGGCATTGTTTTGTTAATTTTCACATCTAATCCCATAAAAGCTTCTGTTTTTTAATATTGGAAGTTGCCAAGGAATTCAAGGCCTTCTTCCAGAAATTAAGTCAATACACAAAGTCTTGATAATGAGTTGTTGGTGACTCAGCTCTGAGACTTGGCGAGGGCGGGAGGAAGTTTTCTGAACTGGCTCTGATCCTTCCTCCCTGTGAGATCCCAGAGGGTCATAGTGACCAGCTGCATTGACCCAAAACCTGCGGGTTATCTGCGCGTCTCTATCTCCTTCCATAAACTATTTAACACATACGGAAAGCCGCATGAGAAGATTAGGAGCCATTGCGGAGCCGAGTGCCATCAGGACACAGACGACGTTCACGTCTCCATCTTCCTGACACGTACAAGCAGCACCACCTCAAAGCCGTCGCCGTGGCTATTCGAGACAGAAGCCCAGATGAAAAATGGGGCCATTCCTTTATAAAACCTTAAAGATAGGGATGATTTCATGGCAAACAGAGTGTTTTGACAAATGAAGCAGCACCACGACGCAATACCGGGCCACGTTTCCCATTACGGAGCAGCACCAACTCAATGCACGATCGATCCCGAAGCCCAAATGCCTTTCTCTGGGAGATGTCTCCTGCAGGCTGTAGGTGCCAAAGGGGACGGGCTCTGTGCTCTCACCCACCCCTGAGACCATTTTGCTCCTGTGCAAGGAGCCCAATGCGCCTCCGATAGGGACCAGCCGGACGAGGGACTGCCAGAGTACAAGCTGGGTTATTTGCATACGTGCAAAATAGGCAAGGGGTAAAACCAAGCAGAAAATCCTGCACGCAGATGCAAGACTTACCCCTCCACAGCTAAAAAACAGTTGTCATGGCACAGACAAGCCCAGGCGGGAAGGGACTCGTGGGGTCTGGCCTCACCTTCTGCGGCAAGCAGAGCCCTGGACCTAGGTATCCCTGCCCTGCTAAGCCCAGCCTTCAGCGTTGATGTATAATAATTTATTTTAAGCAAGAGCAACTTTTAAACTGCTGATTGATTTTAAGCCATTTTGGATGGATATTTATCTATAAATAAATGGCACTTCCTTTTAAATCCATATTGCCAAGCCTGTCTATAAATACGGTTGATCACTAAATCCCAGGCTTTTACCTTCGACACACATTTCAAAACTGATGGACTTTGGGGTGTTACACTGGACCACCCTCTTTCTAGAAAAAGGAAAAATAGCTAAAAACATGTGAGTGGTAACGGTTTACAGCACCACTGCGGAGTGCTAAAGCTGTTTTCCTATGAATATAGATTACATTTTTTTACATAGCAAGTAAACAGATGCATAAAGATGCATTATTTCATAAGCATAAAAAAACCTGCTGCAAGTATAGTGCTTTTAATTTGTTTTTATGATTACTTGTAATTAATTAGCATCAAAAGTAAATTATCAACATAGCTAAAAACTGAAATTGTACCAGCAAAGGCAGGAATGATTTCGCTGGTTTATCTTTATACTAAGGTGGAAAAAAGAAATTATCCTTTTTTTTTTTTTTTAACTATGCTTAAATTAAAGTGTCAAAAGCTAGTGGCAGCACAGCCTAAAAATGTACAAAAAGAAAAATAATAATCTATAATTACAAGCTGTGCAGAGAGCATGCCACGCACATAAATATTTAAGGCAGTTCCAACAAGTTTGGCTTATTATTAAAGTTGGGTTTCAAAAAGAATTTTTAGAAATCATGTTTACACTTTATAGAGCAATTTATGAGGTCACTGTTCATGCACCTCATCAAAAACTTCAGCCTTCGACAGAAAGCCATAAAACGGAGGCATTTTGACAGGATCTGGAGACTTTTAACAAGTTCTTGCTGCTCGGCTCCGCAGCCCTCCCCTCCCCAAGATAAACGGCAGAGCTGTTTCTGCTTTGGTCAACCTAAAACAAATCAGCAGGTTCCAAAAAAGTGATCTTCCTGACCCCCATCCATTTCCCTTGACATTTACTGCCCCGTCTTGCTTTGCTGTCAAATGGTTTACACAATCTTTTGGAGAAAGGACATGGACATGAAAAGAAACAAGGTGGCTGTTTTGGGAGGCGAGTTTGCATCTGCCGGCAGCGCCCGCGCCGCTCCCCGGCCGCGGTCCCGGCCCTGCAGGAATGCATCTGATCTCCAGTGCTCGCCCAGCGGCCCCAGCTATCCAAACTTCAGAAGCAAAACTGGGAGGAAAGAGGAGAGGAAAAATAAACAGATGAGTCACGGGTACGTTCTCCCGCTCGCACAGCAGCTCTGAGGAAGCTGGCGTTGCTTGCCCGTGCGAACCGAGTCAAGTTACGGAGGAGTTTTGGTAGACATTGTGCACCATAGAAGAAGCACAGGGGTCCACCTTCCATCAAGGCAGACAGAAAACAATGCTACCAGGAAAACCCAAAAATGCTGTTTTGCTAACCTCATTGGAGGAGCAGAGTAGGTTCTGCGTAGGGAAACACTAAATACAGGCTTTAATTAAATCACAAAGTAATTCTATATAAAGCAAATGATGCTGGAAGAAGATACTCAAGTGCAGGGTGACTCGGGAGGCATTCTTAATGATTTCCTCCCCTTCTAGCGTGGAGTGTCATCCAGTTAAATTAACGTTCCATGTGCTGCAGTGCTATCGGGCACTTTGATGCTTACTGACATCGTGACGGCAGAGCTGGGCGTTTCAGAGGAAGGACGTGGGTGATGGCAAACCAGCTTGGTGGTGCAGAGACCTTCTCTCAGGGCCCATCTCCCAGTGGCTGAGTCTTGCCCAAGAAAACCACAGGGTTGCTGTGGTCATGTTGGTGTTTTGGCAGCCTGGTATTACATCAAGCACCCCGCGATCTCTAGGGAAAATACCACAGGTATTTCCACCCCGCAGCTTGCGGCATTCCCAAGTGGCAGGATGAGGAGCTGCAGCTCGGTGCCCTTCCTGCGACCACGCACAACTCAGGGATGGGCTCCAGTCGGCGCAGGCAAAGAAACCTTGCCCAGGATGGGACAGACACCTTCAGACACTAGCAATATTCCTAGTATCACCGTTCGTATGTGGCATCTTAAACGCTGGTTATTTTTCCCCTTGTAGATCACTAGTTTCTCTTCTGGGCTGTCAGAAGGCGAAGACTGAGGAAGGTGCCTCCAGCACTCCCCCTTGGCGTACAGCAAAACAAACTTGTGTAGCCTCTCGTGCCCTTCGCACGTGGGTGTGAGACACATATGCCACGCTCGGTGACTTTCCAAGAGTCATCAAGGCCAGCGACTTGTGTTCCGCACGTGGGAGCTGCCGTGGCCTCGGGTGGGGAGCAGCTCGCCTGGTGGTCCTGTCCTGCACGGCCCAAGCAGCGTGCATGAGCCCCTCGGGGAGAGGCTACCAACGCGGGGCACCAGCCTCTCCGCAGCTTGGGCTGGGAAAATGAGGTCCTCCACCAAAGGTCTGCCGAAACCTCACGTGGGAGTCCTTAAACAAAGCCCAGGCTATGAACCGTGTTTCACGAAGGCAGGCAGACCACTGAGGCTTCGAGGCAAGTGCTGTGCAGTTTGGCAATTCTCTTGGTCTTCCAAAACCAGCAAGTACTTGGGAAAGAGGGGTCACTCTCGGAGCGTCCATGACTCCGTTTCTGTTTCTGTGAGTGCGTCTCCAGCATTTCTCACCCTGGAACCTTCCTGTAAGCCACAGAGGCTGCTAACCCTCTTTCAAATGAGAGTAGTGCCTGATAAGCTCTTTTTAAACACCACTTTTACTATTAAATGCCAAATCTAGAGCTCCATGCGCTGCCTCATTAGTTATTAATGAAGCAACATATTTGTTCAAAATTTATGATTGTTGATTTGCTCCCATCATTGTATGAAATATTAACACAGCATTTGTACTTGCAACCATTTTGCAGACATTAGATTGTGAATTTGCATATTCATGAATGCTCATAAATGTTTAAGGAGACAGCACAGAAAGCATGTGAGCTGTCAGCGAGCCAGTAAAAAGGCATATTTACAGTGTTAATAAGTATTTGAGTTTATAGGAGAAAACGGCAAGTAACAAATTAAATGAATTTCAGTTTGCCTGTTGCAACAAACTACAGTAGCTGTTTCTCCTCTTCTTCTTACTAAGCTGAGCAAACGTCAAACCTGCCTGTGAAATTCTCCATCGAGCAGCTAATAATGCAGCAGAGACGTCTTGCTGCTCCTGCCAGGACTTCAGTTTTTCACAGCTCCGCACTGTCGTACCGCAGCACGCGCAGAAGGCATCTGCCTTGCAGTGCGGGTACCTGCTAATCCGCTATCAACAGGAGATGCGGGACGTCAGGACGCCGTCCTCGCTGGCTTGTTAGCCTGGCGCGAGCCGTCGCTGCTGCCAGGGCGGCTGCGGGGCCGCACCGCGCGCGGACACCCGCTCACAGCGTGGGGAGGCAGCGCCCAGAGGTCCCCCCGGCACCCCCCGGCTCCTACGGGCTTCTGCGGGCGGTGGGGACGGCTTTGCAGACCAGACCTTTTTTACCGTGGATGCGCGTGACTAAGTATGGATGCGGGCGTGAAACTCTGCCTGCCTGCTCTGTGCTGGGAACCGGGCTGCGCTTCAGAAGGTGGGAGCGTATGAGTTTCGCGCGTAAAACCCACGGTGTACCACCTGCCTGAGGTTTGCAGCGTCCCAAGAAATGTTGCCCTTTCGGATTAGTCTTCTTCAACCGAAAGCAGTTATTTGTCTGTACAAGGTGCGTTATGTATGCAGCGATGCGCTAGCGGGGCCCAAATCCCGCGCCCCTGAAGCTGAGGGCGGGCCCGAGCACACTCGCGGGAAGGAGGAGAGGAGCTCGCACGGTGGGGTCTGTGGGCAGGAGGGCTCCAGCGGAGCCGGGGTCCTGCCTGCGTAAACGAGACGCAGATTAATGGCCCCTGACACCAGGCGGTATTTGTGGCATGGGTCCCCTTGGCTGCGCTCGTAGCCCCGGTGTCACTCCGGCTTGCAAACAAAAGCTCTTGATGCATTTGGAAATGTGTGAATATATAAAACTGATGAGCAAAATGAAATTAATTTTATGTAAATCTTGGAAACTGAGGCAGGCACTTTGCTGACCTGATTAAAATTTCGAAGGTACTATTGCTAGCAGGGAAAACAGTCATTATTTACAACAGTTATATTTATGATAAAATGCTGCATTAGTTTTATTAAATAATATTTTCATGTCTATTAACTTTTTTTAAAGCAGGACAGTGATTCATTGGCAAGACAATAAAACTTCCTTTTCTGCTTACTGGATTTTTTCCCCTCTGCAGAGCATAAATCATGTTTTGTGTGAAGTGTGCATCCCCGCTTTGAGCGACCCATGTTTTAATAGCACAGCCAAGTCGGTTATTTTAATCTCTGGTACTTTATAATAAATGCTTTTTATTGATTTTTATTGTACACTGCCACGAACTGAATAAACTATATACACGAGCAGCTGAGAGAAAAAGGCTGAAGGAGAAAATGCGATCAGCATGTTTCAAAGTTAAAGGCGAAAACATGATGGTTAGCACTTTCTCTGGTCAGCCGCTCCCCGGGAGCAGCGTGAAAAGGAGCGAACATGATGTACGTGTTATTCTTTCCTCTTAAAGCCCCAGAACTGGAATGATTCTTCAGGAAGGCCAAATATGATACATTGCAGGAGGATTTCTTTGAAATCCAATTTTTTTTTGAAAAAGGAAAGATTTTCCTTGAAAGCCAAAGGGTCAGCTTGCGCTTTACCTGCCCACAGTGACATTTACTGCTGGGAAGGAGCGAAGGATTCTCTCTCCCCCCTCCACCTTTGCGGTCATGTGAAACGGGGTCCAGCTTCGGTCTCAAGGAACACTTGGAAGCCAGCAAGAACGCGGGTCTTGTGGGGAGCAACCCACACGGGGGTGAAGCTTTGGGGACCTCATTGCAGACGCTTCACTCCCTGTCCCTTTCCAGCTCCTGGAAAGCCGGGATTAGTACCGCCCAGCGTTGCCCTGCAATGGTAAACTCATCTCCGCTGCCGGCGTGCGCAGCTCCGCAGAGCCCCACCAGTGCTGAGGGGCCCCGGGTCCCCTAACAGCAGAAGCCGTGCACCATCCTTTATCCACGCCAGCCTGCTTTACAAACTCCTCTTCCTTCTGTCCAGGGGAGGGGGAGCTGCAAGCCCGGTGCCTGATGGTTTCCCAAGGACTGTATAATACATAAATAACAGTTTCTTTAGCCATATTGCTTTTCCCAACCTAAACCCAGAGACTGCCTCCCCTGGGGACGAGCCTTAAGCACCAGCAGCAGAACGCCGCTGGTTTATTATTTCTCCGAGTCCTCTCTCTGCAGATGACCTATAGGAGTGATTTAATGCAGAGCCGCTGGAGTTCCAACACTTTCTCTGTGCTCCTCAGGCTGAGACGAGCTGATTTCTTTGGGGTGTTATAACTATGACCTGCTCCATTAAGTAGCAAACAAAGTACAGCTGGATATAGCAAGCTCAGCTTGACTCTTAGCTTTCACATAACCTGCTTGATTAGGAAAAATGCTGTGCCCTTGTCACACAGCTCCTACTGCAGTCTGAAAAGATGGGTATCCATTGATTTCTGCATAATATGGATTCACACTGCCTTTCCACAACAGCATGTTTCACACCCTAAAATAACCTGGCAAAAAACATTATTTTTCCTGCTGGTTTAGCTGTAAAATGTGTTACTACTCTAGGTAATGTGCTGCTTATTACACAATTACCTGAAGTGCTTTACAATGCATTAATTGCTGCTTGATTTAAACATTTTCCATTTAGTAACCAAGCTATATCATTGTGACAAATTACAAGTCAATAATCTGGTTACTAAGAAGAGGAAATGAAGAAGCTGGAGACTGCTTCATTAAGGGAACCAGACCATTGCTAAGTAAAATACCAAGCTGACGCTGTTATCAATATTGTGATGCACGTACACAGACTGACGCGGCAGAGGCAAGTGGGGAAGCAGAAGGTGGGTATAACTGATCCTCCTTCGGGGCTGCGTTTGGCACCCAAAATAATAATCGTGAAGACTTAACAGTGGATTAATCCAGGGAAAGGCTTCCTTCCTCACCAGGGCTTGTTCTGCCCGCCCTGAGGGCCCGGGGTGGCATTTGGGAATACGCGGGTTTTCCAGGATGCCGGCTGCCACAGCTACTGAGCATCCCCAGGACAAGCCTCCAGGTTCCTCCTTGCTACAAACGTACATTGTTTTCCATGAGAAGTCTCAAAAAAAGAAAGCTACGAGTTAGGTACCTCCTACGTAAACAGTTTTTCTCTTCTTTGGGACGCGGTAGTTCTGCTGGAGGAGGTAAAAGGGAAAAGGACCAGCTTCTATTGGGAAAAAATCCCTGGCCGGCCCTTTCCAGTTGATGCTGCACCCCGGAGAGCCGGCGGGAACTTGCACACCCAGAGCAGTCAAGTGTTTTGGCTGGGATTTTGGTGTTGCCAAAAAACTGAGTATCTTATCCACATGCTTGCAGGATTCCAGGCAGGACTATACTGTGCTACTTGAATTTTCCTTCTTTCTCCAAGGTCTCCTGAGGTCACATGTTGAAGCTGTACCCCGGTGTTATTAAAATCCCTTATGCTTTTATCATCAGTTGTCTTCAGGTGCTGGGACTGTTAATAACAGGCGAAGCAGACTGTGTGGTATTACTGCAACAGCCAGAGGCCCTTTTTTCCCCAAGAATTGCTCAGCATTAGCCTAACCCAGTCTCATTGATTTCAGAAGGAGCAGAATGAGATCAATGCTGAGAAAATCCTACCACTAATACTTTGACTTCAGCTTTATATTACTTTTTTACAAGGGCATATGACAGAGATGTCATATTTTAAAAGCACTAGTGTGGGAAAAATTAACACGAGTGATTTTTAACAGAGGACTAATAAATAAAAGAAAACCCAAGTGTGGAAATAAATAAAATTACCACATAAAAAGCAATCCTGAGTAGAAAGGACAGGAAAGGAGAGAGGAAACTGGAGAATAAAGATGAGTTATGAGAGTTGGTGTAGCAGAAGATGATACGTGAGAGGCACGCATTTGCCAAGCGGAATACCAGACTGACAGCAGACAAAGCAGAGGGAAAAGGGATGGAGCACTGGAACTGAGGATAGGAATATAGAATTGGCATCGACATTCCCAAACTCCGTTTGAGGAGTTTGTGGCACGCCCTCCTTTACCGCAGGATCCATGTGCACGTGTGTGCTGCGGGGGCTCGCACGCCGCCGGAGCTGGGAGCGGAGACCCCTTCAGCGGGGACCGCCCGGAGGGAACGACCGAGCCCAAACCCCAGGTGAGATCAGCCTCTGCGTTCCTCCCTCGTCGCCAGCAATGGGAGCAGCCGGGCTGCGGCCGGGGGAACGTCAGCCTACCCTTCGGCAGGGTCAGGTAGAGGACGGGTTGCCATCACGGCTGGCCAGAGCCGTGGCCCGCCTGTCCCACCCCTGGGGCTGTCCCCTGCCTTCAGCAGCATCCTCTGCTCGGACCTGTCCCTCCAGAGAGCTGCGGAGCCGCTGACCCCTGCAAGCGGAGCGCTCGCCGGCCGGTGCCCCCTGCACGCTCCTGCGTGCTCTCTTCCCCCTCCGCCGGTCCTGCCCCGTCACCTGCTTCATGGCAGGAGCTCTACTCACCTTCGTCACCTGGGGAGAAACCGGTGCAGACACATCCGAGCACAGGTCACTCCAGAGGGCTCATGCCATCGGCGTGCCTGAGCGCAGCGGTGCGAGCTTCGGGCTGCTCATAGCGTGAGCGTTAGGGAAAGTACCGACGGGCAAAGGGCACATCCCTACAAACGTCTGACAAGCCATAGGCTGCAAGCTTTTGAAGAGAGAAGGGCAGGAATAAATCATCAGGGATGGCCTTAGAAAGCCAATCGTCAAGCCGACTTAAATGATGATTGATGAAGCTATTGACTGGAAGAAGACAGTCTTACAGTCAGTCCACGGGACCAGGACTCAGGAGACCCAGGCTGCGCTCTTCCCTGGCAGAAGGACTTCATGAGTGTCTTCAGGCAAGTCACGTAGGGGCGATTTGTCAGCATGAAGGGACAAATCATCAGATATAGTATTACAATATTATTTACGTAATAAATATCTATATGATTAAAGTTACTCATTCCATAGTTACAAACATGATTTAGATGTATACGTTTAACCACATACTTTGGTTTCTGAACCTGCAGCTCAGCTGCAGAAATATCCAACATCCTGTGTAGCAACAACACAGCCCAGGCTTTGTCCTTCCCTTGTTGTGGTTTTCTCCTCTGTACCGCGGGGACGGTATCTACTTCTTCCCACGGCTATTTGAAGACCAAATTTATTACTCAGAAAACAGTTCAAGATCCACAGAAAGAGGTGAAGAGGCAAAGCATCACTATATTCACAGCAAAATGAAGATATTCCTTGGGTGAGATAAGCCCTCAACCTTCTCAAGGACTTGCTCTCAGGCCACCACCTCAGTGACTACGTAAGCTGTTCACAAACTCAGCAAAGAGAGAGGACTCAGGACTTAAAAGGAATCACAACCACGCCCTGGTATGTATGTGCTCCATACGTTCGACCTTGCTGAATGATACCCGAGTTGCTGGACTGCTGCCCCAGTAGCAGGCTGGCAGCCTTTGGAGGGCCACCAGCACACGCGGCCCGTCCCGGCTCAGCGCCGATGTACTGCTGCTCCGTAATTTCAGCTGGGAGTCTCCCTCAGACAGGCCTCTGGTAAACTGCCACATTTGCTGATTTTGTAACACAGATTAAGACTGACTAAGGACCTTGGGCACAGCCATTAAAGCATTCACTTGTGAAACCCAACTGGATTGAAAATAAAGTTTTCCCTGGAGAAAAAATTTCACCATCGAACGACAGAGGAGGGAAAACCGCAGACCCCTGGCCCTTCTTCTCCCCAGCGTTTCTGCCCCCTTTTCATCCGCGCTCACATCCCCAGGCCCTGCTAACCTCTGCGAGCTGTCCTGGGTGGAGAGGCCCCAGCAAGGCACCGGTGGTGGGACAAAGCCCTGTCTTGCGGCAGCGTGCACGCCCCGCGACACTGTGCTGCGCAGCCCGGCAGCACCCGGCTGAAATTCTGGCCGTTTCGAGGTCAGCGGCAAATTTTTCCATTTACTTCAGTAGGGACAGGATTTTGCCCGAGGTGACTGCAGATGTTCAGAGAGATGCCCCAAGGCCCTGCACATCACCGTGGCTTCACTTACTACCTTTTGCATCTCCTTCTGCCTCGCTGCCCTCCGCCGCAGCCCGTCTATCTCCCAGCCCCAACAGCCTTGAAGAAATAGCTCATGGGTGGCCAACCTCTGGTTCTTGAGCCGTGGCCAGGCTGCAATAAATCTGAAGGCGGCTTTCATATCAAAGGTCTAATGAGGTGGTTCATGCACAGAAGCTGCTGATTAATCCCAATTTCCAGCTGTGGGGGAAGCGAGCCAGCCAGAACCCACAGAGGACATCAGCGGGCATTGCTGGAAGTGGTTGCAGGCTGCCCTGTTGCTATCAGACAATGCACGGCGCTTCTGTTCTCCCACCTGGCTGCTGACATCCTTCATTCATGCCAGGAGAGGCTCATCCCTTTGGGTCTGGGAGGACTGCGGTACGTGTCCGGTGGCTCAGCACACGCGGATATTTTGGTATGGGGATCAAAGGGAGAGAAGTTTGTACCCTTGAGCTAATGGACATCTCCAAGGAGTTGGGCTGGATGCTGGTGAGGTGTCTGGGTTGCGTGTGATGGTGGTCTCTGCGGTGCTACATCCCTCCTTCCCATAAATGCAGCAGGGCTGAGTGCCTGGTGCTGCCTGCTTGGCTCTCGTGACGAACCAGAAATTTATGCAGAACCGAAGAAAAAGATTTCATGAAGACATGAGCCAGCGTGGAGTTATGACAAGCAAGAATATTAAGTAGATTAGTAATTCTGTATTGGCCAAGTTAATAGTGCAGTAAGAGGGACACTCGGAACTACATCTTCTCCATCTACTACAGTACTTCTAATACCTATATGATTAAAGAGCTCAAATCCCACTTTCAAAAGCACTCTGGGAAGCAAAATCATTCTAATCCAAACCCAAATCTATTTCTTTATTTTCTTTTTCTTTTGGAAGACTGCAGAGGTTAGAATTTAGGATTCACTAGAAAGACCAAAATGTGTGGAGAGTAAAGAATTTACTAACCAATGTTTTATTATTTTATACTTTCTAGCTATCTGAGAGAATTCTGTGATGGGTTTATGACCTGCAAACCCAGGTCATAAAGATTGTCTTCCAATAGAGAAGTCCAACAGCTCAGGCAGGAGAACGTTTCTTCTTCTAGGAAGTTCTGTAACACTGGTGTAAAGAGCTTCACGTACCGAGACAAACCTGCCCCTCTCTCCTATCACCCCCCGCTTCGTCACTCGATGTCAAAGTGTTCTGTGTGCTTAGGTGTATCCTCGACGTTAACTATCGCTGTGTCCGAACCCAGCTCTGGTTCAGGCTGCTCGCTGTGCCACGTGTTGTAGAGACGGTGGGGAGGAGGACGGTGGCTCACATTGCCGGCAAAGTCCTCCTGTAGTGCCCTGCCTGAGTTTCTCTGTTCAAGCAGTTCTCCTGGCAGCCGCAGCCTTGGCAATACTGCTTGAATAACGCACTACTAGTCAGTGCGCCTATCTGCGTCCCTCCCTTCAGGGAGAAGTATTTTTGTAATAAAGCTCTTGTCGCTGAAATGTGAACCAAAGGGTTTAAAAATAATGCCTGGTGCTTGTGTTTCAATCACACACTGATGAAATGGCTGTTTCAGAAACCGCTACAATGTGAGGGAGCCTTAAATTACCGGAGTCATTTCTGATGAGACTATTACACATGTAAACAAATTGTCATAGAGAACCACTCGCAAGAAATTCTTCACATCCAGACAGTAACTTTATAAAGCCAAAATAACCAGTAGGTATTAATCAGTAGTTGAGGTCTGCAAATATTTGCTTGTTTCCATAGCGATCGGTGAGCCCACATACAAAAAAATACCTTTTTCCCACATACGTTATCATCACTTCCTAATAATATAATCATAAAACCATTCCTCAGGCAAGGCTGAGAGCAGAATAAACACCATTAATTAACAGATTTATAAACTAGTGGAGGAGGAGGTGGCAAATGAGGAATTGAGTGTAAAATGCATATAAGAACAGAAGATGATGGTTTGGGCCTCTCTCATTTCTCGAGGAAACTTCACAAACTCTTAATTATCTCAGAAAATACTATCTGTCTTTTTCCAAAAATAAAACTTCTGACAACTGTTCAAACCACGCCGCACTCTCACCCACAAAACACACATTTAAGTAAAAATATAAAGCCATGGCTGTGAAGTGTCAGAGCAATTTATTTGAAGCAGAAAAGTGAGACTTCTGGCATCACTCTCAAAATCAACCGAGAAGTTGTCTCCCGAAGAGGGATGCTGCGGAGCGGCTTGTCTGGAGCTACAGGGAAGGCGGCGCATTACAAAAGAGTGACATTTGGCCAGCTAGTAAATTAGTGACATAATTTGCCCAGTGCATACAGGATTGCATGCAGGAACAACAGTTGTCTTAAATAATCAGTCCTGTGAACAACAGCCTCCTGGTTATAACGCAGCTTATGTTTCCCAGTGCAGCCAGCCAGACCGTTGCACCATTGGATTAGGTTTTTCTCATTTTTCTGACAGGGCTGGTTTATTTAGGCGCGCGCGCACACACAAATGCGTACATGCCTGGGTTTGTGTGGAGGCAAATGTAGAAACTGGAAAGCAATTAAAAAGTAGCAAGGAAGAAATTTCATTTAGCGTGCTACCTGACAATTGCTAATTGAACGTAGTCTGAAATCAAACTTGGCCCCAGGCAAAATCCTCTTTGAGTGTATGTCTAAATGATGCCCCACGTGCACCTTTTCCAAAAGTGGCCCGGGAGCTGGGGTGCCCCGGCGCCTGTGTGGCCAAACTCAGGTGCCAGAACAAGAGATTTTTAAAGATCGTTTACCAAGACTGGAAGTCCAGTCTGCTCAAGGTGTTTCATACTGGACAACTAGAAATGGTGCATCCAAACCCAAAGTGATTTTTGGAAATGTCTGGTTTTGTTCATTCCTCGTTCAATACTTCTAAATCAAAAGCTAAGTTATTAAAATATAAATTGAGTTTTGTTTATGCAGGTAAAGAGCAGTAGCAAAGTTTTAAGACTTACTTTATTTTATAAGGACCAGCAGGACCCAGAGGATTCAGCTCTCAGAGTTTCCAGGGATAAAAGTACATGTTGCTGCTACTGCTGCTGCAACCGCTGCTGCTGCAACCGCGGAAGAGAAGTCTTTCCCAGGGCATTGTCCTCACGACCATCAAGTGACACCGCACTGCATAACAGCAAAAGAAACACCAGCTTCTTGCAGAAACAAACTGTTGTTTGGTGCCTGCGCCTCACTCCGAAAACCAGGTCTCAGTCTTGGTGTAAATCCACAGCTACTCCATGGCATTTAGCGAAGCTGCAACGGCTTTAATATCACTGTAAACTAGGCGTGCATTTGGCACAACATCTGCTGTTCATAAGCCCCATGTACGCTGATCTTCCCCTTCTCATGGTGCTTCTTGCCCTCAGCAGGTCAGGGCCAGTGCACCTAACATAGTGCTAGCGTTATCTTCGGAGACCTGTGGGGAGTTTTTCTCATTGGATATGGCAATAGGCTACCAAGCCACATAAACAGCAATAAAAAATGAAGGAGTAAGTCTCAGCTGAAATTGTTTTCTTTTTTTCTTTTTTTAATGTTGTTGACATTCCTAATGAAGAACTGAGAAAGAAAATATTTCCACACACTCCTACTGACGGAAGTTCAGATAGGATACTGCTGATTTATTTTTCAGTTTCTCCAAGTGTCTCATTTCATCTTTGGGAGGAAGGAGCATGTTTTCAAGACGCAGGACGAATGTTAGGCAGCATTATTTAGGCAAGGAAGGCCCAGACCAGGTGGATTTTAAAAACTGAAGACAGTAGCTACACAACTGAACCTCCAAATGTCTATTCATTGTGCTGTATTATGGGTAGGCATCACCGCAGCATCTCGGGGGAGTCCTCTGAAGGGATCAGGAGCGCTTGAGAATTAACATGTTGTCCCTGAAATGCACGCGGAAATGAGAAATAGGGGAGACCTATTATGTCATTCTGAAGTCATTTTCATCAACGAAGAGAACTGCCACAAGCTGATGAATTCAGGGAGCCCCCTCCGTGATAGCCACGGAACAATGGACACATACCCCCTTCTCCTTGTTTTCTAACTGTACAGGGCTGAGGTCTACCTGATCATAAATACCACGAGTCTATTGTGCCTTTTACTGGGTACTACCTCTTGTGTAAGCAGAAAGCCTGTATCTGAAATAAATCAGTCTCCAAAGAATAAAGGCATAACAATGATTTAAAAAAATAAGTAAGTGATTCTTTTTGGAAGTCCTGTAAGATAAAAACACAACTTGAAAATGTACTTGATAAAGCTGCTGAAAAAAAAAAAATCAACAGGAAAAAAGCTATTTGGAAAGAGGCTACTGACTAACAAAAATCACTCTATCTGACAGTATGTAATGCATTTTAGAGGGTTTGCTATAAATAAATTAAAAAACCCAACTCCTGAAATCTAGCTTTTTTTTTTTCCAAGGAAGAGAAAAAGAATAGGCATCACAACATTGAGAGGTACATTGAACTTTTGAAAATGTCGTGAACTTTTTTAAACTATTTCTGGCGTTTCAACAGCAGCCCAGCCCAGCGCAGACAGCTGAGCGGGCACGCCACCTCCTGAAGGAGAAAGACTCAGCTTGAGCTGTTCTTCCAGAGACCTTGGGGAGCTCACAAGCATCAATACTGTCGTCTTTCCAAAGGGAAAAGAAGGCAAAGATTTTACATAACTCATGAACGTAAGACAGGAAAAGACAAGCAAATCCTGCCTATTTGGTTATACTATCTTTACCGTCAAATATTCCAGAGAATAAGAGGATGTCGTAGCCAGTCTGGTGTCCTGCAAAAGGCCCAGTCAAGATCAACACCTCATTGTGCTAGGCACAGCAGAAAGGTCAAGGAAGACATCATAATTTCAGTCAAACTCCTTTGCTTAAATAGCCAGAAGATGAAAGAAACTCACATGGCAAGACAACAGTTAAACGTCACCCCTGAGCCATCAAGTCCCACAGCCATTGCGTTTGGAGAACTGGGTGACAGCCTAATCACCTGCAGGAATCTGAATCAGACACTCGTCAACATCGGCATGAGACGAAAGACCCACCTGCTCGCACCAGCCTTCCCACCAACTCATGGCAAGAACCACTCAACGCAGGAACAGTCAACCGCCAGCCCCTCGCCGCTCTGCGGGAGGAGAAATTCATCTTCAGGACGCATCACTGTATCCTTAGTCGGCAAAGGCGGCGGGATATTAGAGCAAAGAGTGGCACAGGAAAAAAAATAGACTGCCTGAATCCTAAGCAACTGGCTCTTACAAGGTTTATTATTTTCTTTTCAAACTGCTATGATTTCAGCGCTGGTGGCAGTGCCAGATTGGTAGCCCTGGAGACTGCAGCCTGCTCAGGGGATAGGTACCGCATGGCGCGCAGCGTTTCTAGCTCCCACTACCCTTGCCAATAGACATCAAATCTAACCTGCAGGGACTGCGTACAGACAGCTAGGATAAACTCAGCACTGGCTGGCCCTCTTCTCTTCTCCTCTTCTCTTCTCTTCTCTTCTCTTCTCTTCTCTTCTCTTCTCTTCTCTTCTCTTCTCTTCTCTTCT